>JARBWK010000010.1:18993822-19516195 GCA_030556195.1 Anolis apletophallus | reverse complement strand
CTTTTAGAAAAATGCCGAGAAAACCTATTTAAGCTGCTTCCTGTTGGCTCTCAATATCTCTCGCCAATGTTCAGCTTTCCTTGCCAAGTCTCACGCTACTCTAGTTCCAGCCTGGGCCGGTGGGCCTTCAAGTCCTCATACTCAAGTATTTGCCAAGCCTTTGTTGCCAGAGACTTAGCCCATTGGGGCATCAAGACTATTTCTTCCTTTTTGAACCTTTTACTCTTTGGACTATTGCATTGCAATACTAGATGCTGAGAGCATCAAAGGACTATATTTTTATCTCTTTACTTCTTTTCACTTATTTTAAATAAAGCATTTAATCACGGCTGGTCTAAAGTGGTTTACTGAGGGATCCTCCAGGTCTAAGGCGCAACACGGGCCCAATCCACACAGCACCTGCAGATGGAAAGACCTGGATCTTCTGAAAGACTCTGATTTTCCAGCTGTCAAATTACTTTGGGACAAAGCAATGTTGTCCTGCAGGGTTTTCCTATTTTGTCCCAAAGGAATTCATTTGTACGTGAGGTGCCATTTGAACACCGCACATGAAAATGCAGGAGGGCACGCATTTTGTGTGCTGTCTGGATGCACCCTGAGATCAAGTTTCTTCTGCACCCATTTATGTACCTATTGAACTTGCACACCAAGATCATGTAAGTGTGTACATAACTTATTGTAAGGATTCAAAATGAAATATTTTACAAGTTGGTGAACAATTGAGATATAAATCTAGGCACTAGATTTCTTTCCCTGGCTTTCAAATAACAACTAGAGTCATGAATGCCAGAGATACATATTTTCCCATATAGCCTTTCTAATTCTACCCCCCCCCCCCACACACACACACTTTTTTTTCTCCTGGGCCCTTCTATATAGAAACTTTCCTAATATTGGATACAATGCTCATAGTATATATCATGGTCATAATTCTGGACACTTAGCATTTATAGAATTCTTGCACTGTGCCTCACTGAAACTCTTTTTATAGCTTTCTGTGCATATTGTCTTGAAGTATGTCTTCTACAGGGCTGCTCTTAAGAGTCTTTAGAATTACTTCCTCAAATGCAGCAGGCTAGCTCCTTGTTAACTCCATAGCTGGAGATCTGCTGAAACAGTTGTTTTGATTTCATAGCCCATGCCTTCCATTTCTTTCCTCTGGTCTGTCATAAAGTTACAGGATTTCTTACCACCCTGCACACAGACCTCAGTGAGGATAAGAGGGCAGTTGAGACTGCTAGCATTGACCTGTTCTGGCCTGTTCTTTGTGGTAGAAATTATGTCTTTAATGATACAATAATAAACACTGGATATGTCTATACTGGTTGCCAAGCCTTAGCTCTGACTTAGTACTATATTATGGCAGTGATCAAAGGAAAATAAAAAGCAAACAACTTTGAAGATGTTGGAAAAACATCCTGGATGAAGTTTGGATCATTCTAAGAATGCAAAAAAATGCCTTGCTGGGTAAGATCAAAGATCCATATCATCCATCAGTTGCCAAAATGTTTCCGGTCTGAATTCAGAGTACTGGTAATGATATTTAAAACTCTAAACAGAAAGGGGACTGTGAGAATGGAGATCTGTTGGGGGTGGGATCCTTCTCTCTGTCACAATATGTTGTGAGAGGACACAAGACTGAACTTTTGTACTACAACACCCCAGGTACTAAATATCCTTCCCCTTGAGGCCTAATTGATGCCAATATTACCATCATTTTGATGTCAAGTGAAAACATGGAAACTCACTAAAACCTTTGGGTTCTAAATAGTTTTATGCAACCCCCATATTTTAAATATGTTTTCAGCCTTTAAATTCATTTTATATTTCAATTGTTTCAATTAGGTTGTTTTTATTTTATGCTACCTGGAAATCTTTAGATAAAGTGTGAGACATAAATATTTGAGTGGAAGAACTGATTAATGAACTCAGACAGTTCATTTATTCTGGGCCTTTTCATCCAAGGGCACAGAAAGGAAACTCCACGAGAAATCTGAAAACACCAATTATCCTCCATTGTTTTCTGTCTCTGCCAGCCACTGGAGATTACATTTAGTTCTCCTAACTAGTAGGCACTGTCCAAAGGCCTACCTACCAAGAATGTGTCTATCCCTTCAACAAAGTTCTGTGACAAAAATGGACTTATTTTTTCCACTGAGGACCCAAGCTTCTTTGACGCCATGACTCCCAGAATGTCAAAGCAAGTTATTTAGTAGATCAAGTAGTATCTTAGTAGTAATGTTTCTCAACCAAAGCTGCCTACTAGTATTTAACAGGGCCATCCATTCTTGGTGTCTACTACCTGTTTCCTATCCCTTGCTTTTGCCATCCCTCTTTATTTATTTCTCCCTGTCACCTCCCTTTTCTTTATTTTCCTACCTTACTCCCAATGTCTGGCATGGGAAACTCTTAGCCAGCCAAGAAGATGTGGCCCATCATAGTGGGGACTTCCCATTTAGTAGGGCAGTAAATGTGCTATAGGTTTCAGACAGCTTTACAGGCATTTTCTGAACTCTGTAATCCCAAGTACTGTAGATCCACCACCTTTGATAGCCCACTTAAATTTCAGATGGGTTGACGACGCAACTAACATAGGAAACCACTGAGCAGCACTGATCATATGATGCAAAATCAGAAGGAAAATAGCTACTTATATTATGGTCACATGTCAGTGTTTTTGTTTCCCCCTTGTATTGAAAATTCTGTTATTTATGATATTTTATTTTTATCTGATTATAGGTCAGGTCTGTCATCTATAGGTTCACTCAGGATTAGTTTTATTGAATTCAGGAGGGCTTACCCCCAGGTAAAGAGAAATAAGATTTCAGCTCTGATCCATCTGATATTGCCACACTTGTTTGCTTGCATTTCCGTTTGTTGATCAATCTATCAATGCTGGCTTTTTATAGTCTCCCTGAAAAAGCTCACTCTCCTGGGCTTTACATAATGTAGCTGAGAGAATTTTAGAATAGCCCAAAGGCAGCTACTCTGTCTTATGGCATCCTCTGGAGACCCACTTCAGCTTACCTTTTAAATATTGAATTGCTTTTAAATTTGCTTAGATGCAGCATAAAGCAGCCCAATCTCAGGCTCACTGGTGTATTCTCTGCATCAGCTTGGGTTCAGTTGTTTGTATACATCAGAAATCATGTGCATGTGGATATGGAATGAAGCTGTGTATGTTTCTAAGATGAAAATATGAAATATAGATGCCATACTCTGATATTTATTTTTAAGGAGATTTATTATTTGGAATCATAACCTGAGAGCTGAGTATAAAAAAGGGGAAATATTTCTATTATCTATAGCTCATACCAATCCCTGCTTTCCTTTGAGTTGACTTATAACTAAGAATGATGAAGCCAATGTACATTGGTAGAAAACATGACTATACCCATTATTGTTATTGTTATTATTATTACCAGCTTGGGGACCCAGCAGTGCCCGGGTTATTTGAGAAAGGCATTGTGTTCCAAGGTTGGTCTTTGGTACTTCAAGTCCCATCATCCATGGTCCACTCTCCTCCAAACTGCAGTAGAAGATAGAGTGGGTCATGGGGGCTCTGTGTGCCAAGTATGGTCTTTATCGGTCTTTGTTGGGGGCCGCAGTGATCTTGGGCAATGAGTAGAGGTAGTTGAAGTCCCATCATCCATGGTCTGCCCTCCTCTAAACTGTAGAAGGATGGAGACTGATTCTGGTGATGAAAGCCTTTGACAACACACAGAAGGATCTCTGTCACAGTTCTTCATGGTGTAGTATTTTAGCCAGGACCATGGTTAGAGAGTCCATGCCTGGTGAGGATATGCTGAACGAGACAGGCCAGGAAAGAGAAACTAACTCATCAGGTTGAAGATAAGCCACAGAGGTTTATTGCGATTCGGCCTAAAAGGATGCAAGTAAAGCAATTTGCTTCCAAATGTAGAAGCACAAACATATAAAGAAATACAAGACATCTTATACAGTTCTGACAGCTATTCGGACTTCCTGCTACCTCCCCTGCTTGGCCAGATGATAATTGTTTGTTTATTTATTTATTTGAAAAATTTTAAACCCCGACCTTCTCACCTCCAAAGAGGAACTCAGACCGACAAACAGCAAGTATTCAGTGCTAACATCTAAAATCTAAAACATCATAAATTTACACTAAAATTATCAATACAAATACAATAAATACATTTAAAAACTCATTGCACAACCATGTTTTCACCTGCTTCCTAAAAGTCAGGAGGGAGGGGGAACTCAGAGCAGATTACAGATACACATACTAGCAGACAATTCCTGCTATTTTTCCCATACACAATATATAGACAAACAGAGGCAAACTCTGGCCACAAGTGGGAGCTGACACACTCCTCATCTCTCAGCGTCCCTTGTTGTTCCTTCTGCATTCCTGGAGTTCTTTTAATGGCCTCATAATTCAGTCAAAATTTGCCTCCACGCTTAATGTGGTACCTTAAGCTCCTACTTGACAGATGCAACTGTCTTTTGGGCTGCAAAGTTCGACAGCAGGCTACACTTAAAGGTCGAGCACCCACCTCGACCCGGGCAGGCCTTGAACTCATGACCTACTGGTCAGAGAGATCTTATGCAGCTGACACTTAGCCAGCTGCGCCACATTCCCAGATCTGATTTCATTTGGGAGGAAATTCCACAGCTGGGGGGCCACCACAGAAAAGGTCCTGTTCCTCATTGCCACCAGACGCACCTGCGAAGGTGGTGGGACTGAGAGCAGGGCCTCTCCAGATGATCTCAACACTCTTGACGGTTCATAAGGGAGAATACGTTCAGACAGGTAAACTGGGCTGGAGCCATATAGGGTTTTGTAGGTCAACACCAGCACTTTGAATTGTGCTCGGAAGCTAATTGGCAGCCAGTGGAGCTGGCACAACAGGGAATTGTGCACTCCCTGTACCCTGCTCCCGTTAATAATCTGGCTGCTGAGCACAGGACTAATTGCAGCTTCCAGGCAGTCTTCATAGGCAACCCCACGTAGAGAGCATTGCAGTAGTCTTTATGGGATGTAATCAGAGCGTGGACCACCATGGCCAAGTCTGACTTCCTAAGGTATGGGCGTAGCTGGCACACAAACCTAAGCTGTGCAAAATTTATTATGCATTAATAACTAAGTTACCCTACCTGGGATTTCAACCACCACTATTATTATTCCAATTAAGAACTTGAGAAAGATATTGATCAACTTTTATTTAAAAAATCTAAATATATAACAAATCTAAAACCAAAACTTTCACACATCTCAATGTCTAAATTCCTAAGTGACGTTAGGTGATTGCAACACCTCTTGCATTTTTCAAGGTTCAGTGTAATATGGACTTTATTGCATCAGCCTGTTCTGTTGTCTCATCAAAGTTACTCATTTATTTACTTAAGCAAAAAATGGAAACATTTAATTACTGGGAAAAGATTTAAGTAAGAAATAAGAAAGGAAATTATGGACTTCATTAAATGTACCAAGCTCCAACATAACTCTTTCAAAATAATGTGTCATACTAACAGATCACTAACAGGATAGCAAAATAATTCTATGGGACATCCAGGGCACTTCTACACAGCCCTAAAACCTGTTTCGTCATGGATTCTTGTCCCCACTCATCCAGCCAAACCCCAGGCTTTCCCGGGTGGATGAGGAGTGCCTACATGCCATCCTGATTGAAATTGGGATGACATGAAGCCACCCAAACCCCCATTTCCCCTAAACTTACTAAAAGGTCCCTGACTGCCATATATCCTTTTCTTGCATCCTCTTGGCACAAGAAAATGATACCGGAGGAGATGGGAGGGATGAAGAGGAAAATCCTTCCTTGCAACTCCCTCTCCCCCAGTGAGAGGACTCATGTGTCATTTTCTCATGCCAGGAGGACACGGGAAGAATATTTATGGTGGCTAGGGACCTTTTAAAATAAGTTTTAGAGGAAAATAGGGGGTTGAAAATAGAGGGTAGGCACTCTCCCACACCTTGGGTTCCAGGATAGCAGTGGAGACATACCCCCAGGATCTCAGAATGTGACCCTGGTAATCAGTCCCCACAGGCCCAATACCTTATTAGATCCAGGCCTTTCAAGAAGGCCTGGATCCAATGAGTTATTTTATTAATTCAGAAGAAACCAGGGAAACCTTGGTTTATTCCGAATTAATTTGTTTTTACCAAGGGAATCATTTGGGTGCCTCTGCTCAAAACCAAGACAGGTCCCACATTTTAGGAGTGTCTGGATGGGCCCTCAGTCATACTGCTTTGTTAGTTCAAAGCGATTCAAATATGTTTTGACTTGATTTGGAGGATAGGTCCAAATCACCTTGAGCCAGGTCTGGAACTGGTGGCACAGCTTTATGGAATATATTACTGGATCAGAATGACTAATGCTATTGTTATGCACTATAAATCAGCTTTATTGTCTGATGGAATAAGGAGAGCCATCCTTGTCCTAGAAAACTACAAATTCTGTGTTGTATTTCAGCTCTGTTTTGGAAAATACAAGCTATTAGCAGAGAAGAATTGAAATATTCGCTCTCGTTTGATGAAGATAGTAATATAATTGTTCAAAAATACATTTATGCAGTGCGATAAAGGATAATCAATCTTCTTAGACAGTTTGAGAGATGTCCTTTCATACCCTAAAATGGTCACTGCAATTCATTGTATTTTCATTCATTATATGGTTTTCAGCTTTTAAGATAATTATTATTTCCTTATGCATTCAATCCTGCATTGTGAAAAACTGCATTTATATTTGTAGGAATACAGTACATATATGCCCTTAAACCAAAATGGTCTTCCTAACAACATGATTCTAATATTGATAGAATAAGGGTGGGTGGGTGGAAAGAAAGAGTATATTTGTGAGGGGAATGTGTGTGAAAACAATCTGAAAGATGTTAAAGCCAAGATGTTTCTGGTTATTACAGAAATGCAGACAGCATTTACTCTTGTGTTAGGCCAAAGTATTATCTTAGAAAATGCAATGCAACCCACTTCATTTGCCAAGGTCAGCAAGAAAGGTGGGCAGTCTCCAAACCTTTTAATGAGGTTTCTGGTCTTTGTGCTGTTATTCTGCCCAAGTCCACCTCTTTTGTCCCTGGTGTCTTCATGTGGTCACCTTTGTCCTCTACCTTCTGCCCTCTTTGCTCCTTATTAACACATCTCTCTTCAAGCCTTCAGCTAGGAAAAGATGCTCAAGCATCATAAATGTGGCCTAATCATTGGAATATAATTGCAGTCCTGTTAGCATGACTTGGATGCTCCTGGTTTTGAGGGCAGATGAATTCCCTCATTCTTGCTTTGAACTCTGACCTCTCAGCTGTACCTTTCTTTCTGTCAATTTCACCTTCATTGACACCTTATATACCAATGCTGTTGGATAATTAAGGCTGTTCAAAAATTGGGCTTGTAATATGCTTTGCAACTCAGCAATCCATGCTTTCAATTACTTTTGAATGAAAACTTGATCCATTTGGCGGAATTTCATAAGCTTTCCATATATTTCACTTGGTAATGGCCATGCAATCTTTCGTACAGCTCTTCGATTCATCAGTACTTCAGTACATTGGTGGATGCTTTCAGGTTTAATTCCTATCTGCTCTACAGACATTTTCCAGCATCTTGCTATTGGGTTTCGGACTGGTACTGCTTTTGTTCCTTTGGGACAAGTGACTTTTGACTGAAGGTATGTCTTCACTGGCATTTTATTGAAAGGATGTTTTTTTAATGGGATGGGGTTATTTCTGCAATTCAGGTTATTAAAGAGCACAGTCTGTGTAAGTGTAGCACAGCAGTTCTCGTTTGTGCCTGGAGGGCAGGGAATAGGTCCTGGGGTTCCATTAGCTTTAGGGCCTGCAGCAGCAGATGTGGATTCAGAGGATGAGCTAGATGATTGGGGTGAAGCACAGGGCCCTTCGGATGGGCCTCGCTCGCCTGCAGAGAGCTTGGCATGGGATGAGATGATGTTTGGGCCCAGCATAGATTCCGATCACCAGGTGGAGATGGGAAGCAGCGAAGGGAGTTATGAACACCCCGGGGGGAGGAATTCCCAAGAGTTTGAAAGTGTAAACATGGACGAAGCCGAATGGGAAAGTGCTAGGGAGGAAAGTTCTCAGGAAGATAGCGACACAGCTGCTGAGAGGCAAGGTCGCTCCTTCGATAGGAGACGGGACATTGAGTCTACCAGGAGGGCTTGGTCTAGGGTCCTAGACCGACCGAGGTCCGTGAGCAGAGATTGGAGACGGAGAAGCCTAGAGCGTCGCGGACCTCGGCCGAAGGATTAAGTATAGGGTCCGTGGGAACGCATCCTCAGTTCTCCGGCCACGTCTTTCCTGGATAGGCGTGAAGCGGAGTGGGACCACAAGCTAAGCCGTGGTCATCAAGCCTTGCCTTGCATTTGCCTTGTCTTGTTCCTCGATCCACATGGGATTGTGGAGCCTTGCCTTGTTTTCCTGAACCGCATTGGATTGCGGAGCCTTGCCAAGCTTCAAGCCTATTTGCTACGTTACTTTGGACAATCTTGCTTACTACCTTTTGAACAATTGCTTATTATTGGACTATATCTTCTTTGGAACTGTTTTTATACTCAATAAAGTAGTTAGCCTTCAGTACGTCTCTGTGTGTGTGATTAAGGGGCCCGCTAAGTCCGCGATCGTGACAGCTGGCCGGAGAACTCCAAGAACCCCTTATCACACCACGGGACGCCGCTCGGACGCCGCAAGAAGAGTTCAACGCAAGTGGTCGCCATGGCTAACTTAACGGATGCACAAGTGCAAGCGCTGCAGCAGGAATTGGGTGAACTACGTACCGGGCCGGACGGCACCCGGGGGGGTGAGCCCACCGGCCCGTTTCAGTGGCAACCCGGCTCAGGTGGAGGTTTTTGTTTGCCAAGTGGAACTATACCTGGAGCAGCGCCCCAACGAGTTCGCCAATGATCACGCCAAGGTGGTGTTTATCTTCAACCTGATGGAAGGGACCGCAGCAACGTGGGCCACCGCGTTGATCCGGGCCCAGTCCCCCCATACCAACACGCTGCAGGCCTTCCTAGCCGCGATCCGGGCGACATGGGGGGCTCCCGTGAATGAAGAGCTGGCTGAGAGAGATTTGGCCCGGCTGACAATCAAGGATCTAACCCTGTCCCAGTATATTTCCCGTTTTCGAGTCCTGGCTGCCCAGGTGCAGTGGAACGTATCGGCGTTGCGTTACCACTATACTGCAGGGCTGACTTCGGAAATGCAGCAGGAGATGTTGAAACATCCTCGGCCTGATGATCTTGAGGCCGCCATTGCCCTGAGCCTTCGTGTGGAAGCTGGACTGCAGACCAGGAGGCGGTGGGACAAAGCCCCGCTGGAGAAACCAGTGGCCAGGAGGGAAGGGGGGGCCGGGCAGTTCCAACCCCGGCAATTGCCGATCCCCGCTGGCCCTGACGATCCGGAGCCCATGCAGTTGGGGACAGTACGGCCCAAAGTGGACCAGGCGGAGAAGGCTCGGCGTCAGCGTCTCAACTTATGCTGGTACTGCGGGGGGGGCTGGACATTTTTCAAAGGAGTGCCCCCAGAAACCGCGTGGAAAGACCCCTCGGGCCTCTGCCGCCCTCGGAGGGGCCCCCGAGGCCGAAGAAGCCATCCAGGCGACGGGGAAGGGGCCGGCCGGGTGTAAGAGGGTTCGCTCACTCGGCCGACGTCGCTAACCTCCCCCCTGAACCCAAGACTGGACAATTGTTCCTTGTAATGGTCAGCCTGTGGTCACCCGAAAAGGGGCCGATGATGGTCCATGCCATGATAGACTCGGGGGCCACCAACAACTTCATCGATGCAGACTATGCCAAGTCTGCTGGATTAAAATTTCTTGATCTCCAAGAGCCCAAGGGTGTCCAGACTATCGATGGGAGAGTTTTGAAAACCGGGGCTGTGACTCAATATACAGCCCCTACCAGGATGTGGACCAGCTCCCATAAAGAGGACATTTCTTTTCTTGTGACCAAGCTCCCAGATTTCCCCATTGTCCTGGGCATTGTGTGGCTCGCTCCACGACCCCCAGATTTCCTGGGCCAAGAGACAGCTAATTTTTTTCTTCTGAACATTGCCAGGGCCACTGCATGATGGCCCGGGCGTGCCAGGCTCAAGAAGTGGAGAATGTGGCCACCCTGCCCAAGAAGTATGCCGGATTTTGGGATGTCTTCAGTGAGAAGGAGGCGGAACGCTTGCCTCCGCACCGGCCCTATGACTGTGCTATTGAACTGCAGCCGGGAGCCCCAATCCCGCGGGGAGACTCTACCTCTCTCGGAACCAGAGCAACAGGCTCTCCGAGATTTCCTGGATGAGAATCTGCGGAAGGGGTTCATTCGCCCTCCCAATCCCGGCCGGGCACCGATTCTGTTCGTCAAGAAGAAATCGGGGAGTTGCGGCTTTGCAATGACTATAGGGAACTCAACAAGATCACAATCCGAACCCGCTACCCCCTTCCTTTGATCCCCGAGCTCTTGGAGCGGATGCGGGAGCCAAGGTGTTCACTAAACTGGACCTGCGGGGGGCTTACACCCCGGTCCGGATTCGCCAGGGTGATGAATGGAAGACGGCCTTCCAGACCAAGTGGGGAAGCTTCGAATACCTGGTGATGGGATTCGGTTTGTGCAACGCCCCAGCCTGTTTTCAACATTTCATGAATGACATTTTCCGAGACCTGCTGGACCGCTATTTGGCGGTCTACTTAGACGACCTGCTGATCTTTTCTCCAGATCAGGCGACCCATGACCGCCATGTCAAGGAGGTGCTCCAGAGACTCAGAGCTCACGGGCTCTATGCTAAGCTGGAGAAATGTGCTTTTGATTTGCGGGAGGTGGACTTTCTGGGCTACCGTATCTCCCCTACGGGCATCGCCATGGATGACACCAAGGTCCAAGCCGTGGTTGACTGGGCGGCCCCGGCCAGCAAGAAAGACATTCAACGATTCCTGGGCTTTGCCAACTACTACAGAAAGTTCATTCCTGACTTTGCCAAGTGGGCTGATCCTATCACCCAGTGTTTGCGGGGAAAGGTGCCTTTCCGGTGGACTCCGGAGGCAGATGTAGGGTTCCGCAAGTTAAAGCAGCTGTTCACCACTCAGCCGCTTCTGCAGCACCCCAACCCCGCGCCCCTTTCATCGTCCAGGCCGATGCGCCGGATGTGGCGGTGGGAGCGATCCTGCTACAGCCTCAGGGGACGGACTTGTTGCCCTGTGCCTACTATTCCCGGCAGCTGACGGCTCGGAAAAGAACTATACCATTTGGGAGAAGGAACTTTTGGCCATCAAGGTGGCGTTTGAAGTCTGGAGACACCTGCTTGAAGGGGCCAAGTTCCCGGTGGAGGTTCACACCGACCACCGGAATTTGGAGCACTTGAAGACCCAGCGCAAATTGAACCAGAGGCAACAGAGATGGTCCCTGTTCTTTGAGCGATTCAATTTCCGCATTCACTATGTGACCCCAAGCAGACCAAGCAAGCTGATGCGTTGTCCCGAAAGCCGGAGTACGTTCGCGATGGGGCCGGGCCGTCGGAGGCCAGGTTGCTCAAAGCGGAGAACTTTGCGGCTGCTCGGGCGCTCCCTGTCCATCCTCCAGCGGCCCCGCCGGCCCCTGGAGACAAGAGACCTCTGAGTGTTCATGTCCACGCTCGCCAGCGGACCGACCCGTGGGTGCAAGAGCAGCTGACCAAGGGGCCCCAAGCCCCTTTCCAGGTAAAGAACAGGGTGCTCTACCACCGGGACTCGGTCTATGTTTCCCCTGGGCCCGAGCGGGCGGACATTCTCAAGCTTTGCCACGATAGCCGGGCCGCAGGCCATTTTGGGCTTTTCAAGACTCTGCAACTGGTCCTACGGGACTTTTGGTGGCTTAAAGTGCAGAGGGATGTGGAGGACTATGTGGGATCCTGCCCTGTGTGCCACCGGGCTAAGAACCAGGGGGGCAAGCCGGCCGGTTTGCTCCAGCCGCTCCCGACCCCCTCTGCACCCTGGAAGATGATTTCGGCTGATTTCATCACCGACCTCCCCAAGTCCAAGGGGTTCACCTCGATACTGGTCGTGGTGGACTGTTTCACCAAGATGGGACACTTCATCCCCTGTGTGGGGGTGCCTACTGCCAAAGAGACTGCTGATATGTTTGTGCAACATGTGTTTCGGCTGCATGGACTTCCACAGAGCTTGGTGACGGACCGGGGCACCCAATTCACTTCCCAGTTCTGGAAGGCTGTCCAGAAGTTGCTGGGGATTGATGTGCGGATGTCCACGGCTCATCACCCGCAGACCGATGGGCAGACCAAAAGGGTTAATGCCACCTTGGAGCAGTACTTGCGCTGCTATGTCAACTATCAGCAAAACAACTGGCCGTCCCTTGTTGTCCTTTGGCAGAGGTTGCTTACACCAAAGCGACGCAGGACTCTATCAAAGCGACTCCTTTCTATGCTCACTATGGACACCACCCTCGGTTCTACCCGCCGGTGGACCTGTCTGGGGACGTTTCGAGGCTAAGGATTGGCTTCGAGAGCTCACATCCCTCCAAGACGTGCTACGCACACCCTTTGACCAGGCGCCAGCTGACTACCAGCGGATGGCTGATCGGGCGGCGCCAGGAGGGTCCTGAGATCCTCGTAGGGGATAAAGTTTGGCTGTCCACCAAGAATTTGCCCACGCAGCGACCCAGCCGCAAGCTGGACGCGAGATTTTTGGGTCCCTACAAAGTTTTGGAGAAGGTGGGGCCTGTTTCCTTCAAACTACAACTCCCAGCGGACATGAAGCTCCACCCGGTGTTTCATCGTTCGTTGCTCCGCCCGGCGAAGGGGGTGCGGCCTGACGTGACGCAGCCGCCTCCTCCCCCTGTGATGCGCGATGGCGAGGAGGAGTTGGAGGTCCAGGACATCTTGGATGCTCGCATCCGCTACCGGAAGTTGGAGTATTTGCTTGACTGGAAGGGGTTGGGCCCGGAAGAACGTTCATGGACCCGGGCTCGGGATGTCCATGCTCCGGATTTGGTGGCTCGTTTTCACCACAAGTACCCTGACAAACCCAAACCTTCCGGGGCGGCCTCGGAGGGGCCCTGAGGGGGGGGATAGTGTAGCACAGCAGTTCTCGTTCGTGCCTGGAGGGCAGGGAATAGGTCCTGGGGTTCCATTAGCTTTAGGGCCTGCAGCAGCAGATGTGGATTCAGAGGATGAGCTAGATGATTGGGGTGAAGCACAGGGCCCTTCGGATGGGCCTCGCTCGCCTGCAGAGAACTTGGCATGGGATGAGATGATGTTTGGGCCCAGCATAGATTCCGATCACCAGGTGGAGATGGGAAGCAGTGAAGGGAGTTATGAACACCCCGGGGGGAGGAATTCCCAAGAGTTTGAAAGTGTAAACATGGACGAAGCCGAATGGGAAAGTGCTAGGGAGGAAAGTTCTCAGGAAGATAGCGACACAGCTGCTGAGAGGCAAGGTCGCTCCTTCGATAGGAGAAGGGACATTGAGTCTACCAGGAGGGCTTGGTCTAGGGTCCTAGACCGACCGAGGTCCGTGAGCAGAGATTGGAGACGGAGAAGCCTAGAGCGTCGCGGACCTCGGCCGAAGGATTAAGTATAGGGTCCGTGGGAACGCATCCTCAGTTCTCCGGCCACGTCTTTCCTGGATAGGCGTGAAGCGGAGTGGGACCACAAGCTAAGCCGTGGTCATCAAGCCTTGCCTTGCATTTGCCTTGTCTTGTTCCTCGATCCACATGGGATTGTGGAGCCTTGCCTTGTTTTCCTGAACCGCATTGGATTGCGGAGCCTTGCCAAGCTTCAAGCCTATTTGCTACGTTACTTTGGACAATCTTGCTTACTACCTTTTGAACAATTGCTTATTATTGGACTATATCTTCTTTGGAACTGTTTTTATACTCAATAAAGTAGTTAGCCTTCAGTACGTCTCTGTGTGTGTGATTAAGGGGCCCGCTAAGTCCGCGATCGTGACACTAAGGTTTGTAACATGAAAAAAAAATTCTTGAAGAGGAGGAGATTGGATTTATGGAGCTTCATTAAACTGAGATGCATTAATTTAGATGACAGGAGATAATCACAAAAAAATCTACACATGTCCAGTATGTTAAAAATAGTAAATTTCAATAGTTATATTCTTTTTAATTTTTGCCTAGTTGACTTTTCTATTTCTATTTCTGATTTCTGTGTATAATTCTAGTTCTATTTCTGATTTCTCTGTATAATTGTGCAAGCTGGACAGTAAAAAAAGCTAATGGGAAGAAAATCATTTCACTTGAAATGTGATGCTGAGTACTAATAACAAGATAAATCAATGAATCCTAGAGCAAAAGAACCTTGGATTTTCCCTAGACGCCAAGATATATGTACTGAGGCAGTTATAGCTTGGTCATGTTATGAAAAGACAAGACTTACTAGCAAAGACAAGAATGCTTGGCAAGTTAGAAAGCAGTAGGAAAAGAGGAATACTGTGATACATATGGATTGACTCAATCAAGGAAGCCACAGCCCTAAATCTGCAAAAGCTGAGCAGAGTCTTTGATGATAGGAGGTATTGCATTCATACGGTCAACAATAATTGAAGTCCACTTGACAGCAACAAATAATAACCAAGTATAGCACAGCCACCATATCTACAGATACATTTTAAGATCCTCCCACAAATTCCTGAAATGATGGATTATACTAAAACCCATATTTTGCATATATTTGGACTTGAATTGTATAATCACATTAGAGGACATGAAGAGGCCTACAAACATGGTGGAAGTCCGTCTTGAAGTGGCCCCCCCTCCCGGTAAGGGTGCCGAACCCATTCTGGTTCGCCCAAAGAGACTTATGGAACCCATTAGGTTCCTGAATGCTCTGAGGGATTTGGAACTCCCCAGTGACTCAGTCGACAGGCAAGTGGACTGTTGGAACATCTCTCTGACCACGGCCCTAGACGAGATCGCCCCCCGACGCTCTCTCATCCCCCTTCGAAATCGCGCTCCCTGGTTTACCGAGGAGCTTCGAGCGATGAAACGGAGGAAGAGACAGTTAGAGGACGTGTGGCGGGGTCTCCGTGACGGAGCATCGAAATCGGCTTATAAACAATTCAAGGATGTTTATGAGCGTGCCATCAAGGAGGCCAAAAAGGTCTACTATTCCTCCTTGATAGAGTCGGCTAGTTCACGCCCAGCTCAACTCTTTAGAATAATTCGGTCTATGACAACAATTTCGGCGGTCCCAAACGATAAGGATTTGGCTCCTACAGCTGAGGCTTTCCAGAACTATTTTGCCGACAAGATTTCGACTCTCCGCCGGGACATCCCAGTCACTCTTGATACAGTGGCTGAACTCGAGACTCCGCCACCACTCGGCGGGCCCACCTTCACCCGTTTCCAACTGCTGGACGCAGCAGCTGTCGATAAGTTACTTGCTGCAGCTAGACCAACTACTTGCTCCCTCGACCCGTGCCCCTCCTGGCTAATTAGATCTTGCCGGGAGGGGCTACGTGGCCCCCTGGGCACGATCATAAATAGCTCCCTTGAGCAAGGAGTCTTCCCGGGGGGACTGAAAGAGGCTATGGTAAGACCGCTGCTGAAGAAGCCGAAGTTAGACCCTTCGGCTCCCTCCAATTACAGGCCGGTTTCCAACTTGCCTTTCCTAGGCAAAGTAATTGAGAGGGCAGCAGTGGATCAGCTGCAGCAGTTCTTAGAAGACACAGCTGGACTCGATCCCTTCCAGTCCGGCTTCCGTATTGGGCATGGGACGGAGACCGTGCTTGTCGCCATTACAGACCAACTTCGCTGCCAGCTGGACCAGGGTGGGTCAGCCCTGCTTGTTTTGTTAGACCTAACAGCAGAGTTTGATACCGTAGACCATGCGTTTAGCCGCGACCGGGGTGGGGGGGGGGACTGCCCTTAAGTGGGTAGCCTCCTTCCTCCGGGACCGGGGACAACGTGTGGAGAGGGGAGAGGAGGTCTCCGGGAGACTCCCACTAAATTGTGGGGTCCCCCAGGGGGCTATCCTCTTGCCCTTATTATTTAACATTTACATGCGCCCCCTGGCACAGCTGGTTAGCGACTTTGGTCTGGAGTGTTATCAGTATGCGGATGACACCCAGCTTCTGCTGAGAATGGACGGCAGGCAGGATACCGTACCCGATTGTTTCCATCTATGCCTTGAAGCCGTGACTGGTTGGCTGCGTGCCAGCCGGCTGAAGGTGAATCCGTCGAAGACGGAGATCTTGTGGCCTGGCCGCCCTGGGCTGGATAAGTGCCGGTTGCCTACCCTGGATGGCGAGCAGCTCAGCCCGTCATCCCTCGTAAAGAGCTTAGGTGTCCAATTGGACCCTTTGCTGACCATGGAGACTCAGGTCTCCATGGTCAGCAAACGGCGTTTACCATCTTCGCCAGGCTAGGCGACTGGCGCCCTACCTGTCCAGGGACGATCTGGCCACGGTGATCCAGGCGACGGTCATCTCGAGGCTGGACTACTGTAACGCCCTCTACATGGGCCTTCCCTTGTCGACAGTCCGGAAACTCAAGCTGGTGCAGAATGTTGCTGCTCGCTTGCTGGTGGGAGCACCAGTGAGAGAGCATATTACGCCCATCTTGCGGCAACTGCACTGGCTGCCCATCGAGTACCGGATTGCCTTCAAGGTGTTGGTGTTAACCTTTAAGGCCCTGCACGGTCTAGGGCCTGAGTACCTAAGGGACCACCTTACCCCGTACGTTCCCCCGAGATCACTGCACTCGGAAGAGCAGAACTTGTTGGTTGTTCCATCACCCCGCTCCTGCCACCTGTCCAGTACAAGACAACGGGCCTTCTCATTTGTGGCTCTCATGACCTGGAATTTGTTACCCAGCCATGCCCGGGCAATTCATGAACTCAGCCCTTTTCGAAGAGCCTGTAAGACTGCCCTCTTCAGAACAGCGTTTGGCGGACCTGAATGAAGAGGCTTATTAGTGTCCAAACTAGACCTTAGATCTATGATCAGTTGACTACTGACTATGTACTGTGTTTTTATTGAATTTGGTTGTATGTTTTTATTGTACATTTTATTCTTGTTGTGATCTGCCCCGAGCCTGCAGGGAGGAGCAAAATATAAGATTGAATAATAAATAAATAAATAAATAAGAGTATTTTGAAATGTAGGTAAATAAAGCTGTGGATAGTGAATTAATAGATAAGGGAGTCAAACTGTAGTAGTTTACCAACATGTGGCATGTCATAGGTCACTTGGTTCCTTGAGTCAGTAGGTTCGCCAGCCATGTTCTATACAGCATCAGGGAGAATTTATAGTTAGAGATGTGCATATATGCCTCTATGTTTAAATCAATGAAAAATTGCCCAATTGAGTTTAATTGCTTCAATTTTCCATTGCCTTGAAATGCATGACAAGAAATGGTATGTACAAAGGGTAGTTATGACTCCCTTTCATTATGTATGCATGACATAAAAGGATGAGTGCAGGGTTCTCTGGTGGCAGCAAAGGTTTTCTAAGGCAGCTGCTTCCTGCTGACTTCCATTTTATTTATGTACAAGGCCCCAGGCACGGGGTTGCTCTGGGACACAAAAATGTTAAAATGGAAAAGAGAAATCTTTTATAAGAGACTTCCGTGAAAAAGGAGGTGCTCTTTTAGAGCAGTTTGCTGCATAATATTTAGACATGTTTCATCCACATGCCTGCTTTGTAGATCACTTGTTCACTGGTTGGCCAGGATATTGCATGTGTCTAGGCAATAGATTTCACAAGGGCATTTTAAAATTGTCTTTCAAAACCAAGGAATTCAAGAAAACCTCTCTATAAACACATCTGATAATAGAGTACCCATTCTAGATCAGAAACAAACGATTCCTGTCAAAGTTCTCTTATACATTTGTCTGGGTCCCTATGATACTGATTAACAAATGACAATGACATATAAACACCTTTGCTTATTTTCTGCCATACACATTAAGTGCATTCATGGGTAAACCTTCAGTCAACAAGAGGAAGAAAACATAACATAATTATTTTACATCAGACAGTACAGCTACCATTCTCATCCCTACAATATTTAGTCAAGTACTCAGGAAGTTCACAAGCTGGACATGAAGGCAATTTTCTGTTTTGTCTAATCAGGTGGTGTTAAAGAGGCATGGTGTCTCAGATCCAACATGAAGCACTTAGGCTTATCGTCTATGAATTTCTCCACTCTCCAGAAATACCTTCATGCCTTCGTTTAATCCCCTTTTACAGTTGTCCAAACTAGTGACCTTTGCCCCATCTTGTGGTCACAAGAGCTGTGCTGGGTCCCTTGTGTGGTGTGAATTGTCAAAACAATAGTCAGTTCTGAAATCTAATTTGGGAGGTTTGGGAAAGTCTTGGCTGCCCAAACCACCTGGAGCAAAACTGAGTACTGTTTATTAACATACCTCTGGTCTCTGCAATTTCACCGAATTACTTTGTTTTAACACCTTTTTCTTTTAAAAAACATCTGGAAGTAAGTTTATGAGAAGCTGAATTTTCTTTCTAATGCTACACTCATCGAGTTTTCTGGTTTTCTTGCAGAATTGTTGTGTGCTTGAATTTGGCATTATATTTTGTAAATACGGTGTTATCTATCTTATATCTATCTATCATCTATCATCTATCTATCTATCTATCTATCTATCTATCTAGCTAGCTAGCTAGCTATCCTTTTACCCATCATATTCTTTGGTCACTGTATGAAAGGACTGTATGAAATGTAGTATGAAAGGAGAAATGAGAGAGAGAACCAAAGAGACTTTCAGCTACATTGCTCATTCGTGGCTGCACCATGACAGCTTGTGAATAGGTACTATCATCGCTGAAATTGTTTGTTTTATTACAATGCGGTTTTATTTTCACTACGGTTAAAATAAGCAAGGAATGTGAATTGGGGGGGTGGGGGGAAGCACGGCAAAAATGAATAAAGTGAATCATAACCATGAGAATTGCAAGGATGAGAAACAACATCCAGATGAAAGGTATGGATTTTCCTTCTGAGGCAGACTATTAAACAGGCTCCCTCTGTTCACTGTGGCTTGGTAATGCAAGTTGACAGAGTATTAAGGTTATTCCAGGTCCCCCTGTCTCCCAGGGTCATAAGCCTTCTGTTACGCATGTTAATCCATTTTAGCATTCCTACGAGAAGCTACATATACAGGGCAATCTGTTTAGCATGCAGCCTTTCCATTTACAGCCAGGTTGGGAAGCAAAACCTCCTAATTAATAGATACCTGTAGGGAAAAAAACTGTGGAAAAGAGCTGCAGCTAAAAGTGTGTAATTAAATAAATCTATGTTGATATATATGTTCTCATATATATGAGAGAATCATGGAATTCTTTCCTTATTGTTTTCAAGAAAGTAAGTAGAAAAGAGTGCTCACTGTGTGTTTATTCAGAGTTTCTGCTAGTGATTCACATTGTTCCACATAACATTACTTTGTGTGAATGCAAATACAGCAGTATATGACAAATGATGAGTTGAAATAGATTCAGCTAGGAAGGAAAGGAGAAAAAGGTTAAACAATAGTCCCTTTGCTCTGGCAGTTTTTATCCCAATGGTGGCATTGCAGGTAGGCACAGCAAGCAGCTTGCCAACTGAATTATGGTCTCTTAGAGCCACATAATCAGCAGAACATCTGCCTGGAACAGTCAGTTCCTTGCCCATGGGTATATTCCCTAAATGGGTAACAGGTTTTGGTCAAGAGCTACAATGCTTTTCCAACCCACTTTTACTCTGCAACCTGTGGAGTAGTGACGTTGCCAATTTTCAATCCCATCTGGTGAGAAAGTGCTCATTACCTGTGTTAGAACAGAATTATTTTATTATTCTATAACTCTTTGGTTCTTTCCAACTTTTCCACCTCTGTCTAGCAGATAAAAGTAACTGGTTAGTGGGAGAAGCAGCAACAATACTGGGCACATCAACATTTCCTGAGGGGGCAAGAGCATGGAGCTAAAGCCCAGGCTGGCTCTGAATGTGGAAATTTGTAATCAGGTGGCCCTATTGCAAAGATCTACTAATCACCATGCAATTTGCTATTTCTGCAACTGTTATGAAAGCAAAAATGAATCTTCCCACATTTTTAAAAGATTGAAACAAATCTCATGGAGCTTCCTTCCAAGATTAATAGTAACTTTGTTTCTCTGCTGCTATCAGAAACAAAATACACGTAGTGTGTGCATCCTGTTTACAAGGCTAATCGCTTTCCCAAAAAACTGTGGTGTTAGCTTAAAAACTGTATTATTTCCATGCTAAAAGACAGAAATGAAGGTTAGCTTTTGCTGTTTCTATGATGGGGTTGATGCTTGGAAAAGTTTGAGAGCTGCACAAAGTTCACAGAAAACCCTTTGGTTAAAATTTCCCACCCTTGAATTAAAGTCACATCTAGTCTGACACTCAACAACAAAAGCAAATGTTGATTATTTAATTATTAAAAGGCATTCTATCATTATATGAGAATAGTGCACTGTTTTACACATGCTTATTCTTTGATATCAAGCTCTGCTGCTCAGGTACTATTTCTACTCATACTGGATAATTGTTTTGTGTCTTCACTGCATATAGAGCATAACTGTGAAGGGTTTCTCCCCCCCCCCCCCCCAACAGTCATCCTTGTTATTTGCAGTCCAGAAAACCTGTTTGTCCAGGAAAAGGTGAAGAATTTGAAACAGCGAAACCCTCAAGCAGACAGCAGTTATCCAAACATAATCAGCATCTAGAATTGAGGTCCTCCATCTTTTTGGGGCTTATGAGTTATCAGCAGGTACCAAAGATATGCATAAGCCTTCTCCCTGTTTGCAAGTTTATGAATATTACAATTTGAATTCAAGAAAGGCTAGACTATAAAAGTCATGCTTATTTTGTTTTGATTTATAGGACAACAGGGGCCATTTCTTCAGCCGGGGACAAGTGACAGCAATTGCATGTGAAAAGATAGGTCTCTATTCCTTAAGGACTCACAGAGTAAATAAAATGGGCCATAAGGGAAGCAAAGGGGAATGCAGAAATTAAAGTTTATATGGTTATATATCAGATGAAGGCACAACTCTTCCCAGCACTTTTCGTTCTCTGTTATGATCTTTGGAATATAAGCTCACTCAACCATCTTCTAATTTCCCAGAGCAGCCAAATCAGGTTTTAAGTCAGTTCTTTCTGTTGCTCTCTCATCTAATCTCTTCTTGAATCATTTCCCAGACAAGTGGGAGAGATACAGGGAGGTAAATCCTGATTCATTCCATTATCTTGCTAGAAATGAGACAACTTTCAAAAGACATGAGACTTAGTTGGGGTTGTTGAACTAAGAGAAAATGTACTCATTCTTACAAATGGCTTGCACACTGTTCTGCAAATTTTTTGGACATTTGTGTTTTGTGAAATGTTGGACAAATTGCATCAACTCAATTGAAAAATATACTTGTTTGTATCTCATTCTTGCATTGCATATGAGATCCTTTTTGTGATGGAGGAATGGAAAATGCTAGAGATGTAGCCCTACTGTGTTGACATGGCTATGATAAACCAGAATAATGGTGACAGTGAATTTTTTTCAGATTCTTAAACAACAGAAGGTTTTCACCTTGTCTTTCACTTCAGCACTTCTGGGCTTACAATCTATTTGTACAGGATGATAAGTAGCACAAGAACTGAAAACTAGAAGTCTGTCACTAATTTCAAAAAAAAAACAACAGGTGCGGATCAACAAGATTTGACAACAAGGAGTCAAAAAGCAGCATGGCCACTTAGTACTTAGGAAGCACAATGTTGTCACCATCGGATAAAAGAGAAAGTGAAGGGGATGGTGGCTTTTGCATGGTAGCAAGTCAAGATTAGCTCTAGTGTAGTCATGTGTCTTACTTTACAAAGAAGAATTCTCAGTTTGTAAGTGCTCTCTGTTTGAAGGACTGTCCAGGTAAAGCTTGGTTTTCAAAATAAAGAAAAGTAAGAAAGCAAGATAGAGACCTTGAAGTTGTCCATCAACACTTAGCACATAGTCAGCAGACTGACAGACATGCTACACTCTTACACTCACAGTGGCAAAAAACACATACATGCACACAATCCAACCTGGTGAGAATTGATAATCACAAACATTATTATAAAGGTTATAGAGGTTAAATAAACCTCGAGTCATCTGCTTCAAGAAATGAGTTTGTAACATTGCTTTTGAGAACCTTATTGTTAAGAAAAATACTTTTATACAATTTTTGCAAGAAAAGAAACTATCTATGCACAGTCTTGTAAAATTAAGCATGGCAGGAAAAGTTTTAGTAGATAATTAGAGTGTGACTTAATAGTGAAATCAACCATATTATATAAGGCAAAGTATGAAAAAGTTATTTTCTGACAAGTCACAGAATTCCTCAGCCAGCACTTGCTATACTGGTTGCTGGATTCTGGGAGCTATTATCATAGAGCCATTATCACAAAAATAAAACTTTCTGGAGTGTAGTGTAAATATATGTGTCTAACCGAATGATTGTGTTGAGGCTATTGTGATGTTCAAATCTTCTAGCTGACCTGTCTCCAAAACATTCTTCTTTCACTGCATGCTTAATAGATTATGCAAATTATGTTATTCCTGTACCTTTCCCTCCAAAATAGCATGTAATTTAGCATTTGGAAAATAAAAATAGGGATGTGCTAGCATACTGCTTTCATGACCCTTTAATTCCTCCATCCCCAGCATTTCAAATGCTGGTTTACTTCTCAGATAGATTTTGGGAAAAGAGGATTATTCATCTAAAGTAGAGAAGCACCACAGTTAGAATGGAAATTTTATCTTGTATTCTAAAAGCTTTTAGAAGCCCAACCTTAATTTTGAATTGCAAAAAGAACTTTGAACCCAAGTTGCTCATTTGATTTTGCCTTACTAGAACATGACTTCTTTACTTGACATTGCCCTACTGAGCCGAGTCCTCCTTCTGGTTGGCTTTGCTTTGCTGGAGCATCTTTTCAGCTTTACTTGACTATACATTGGAATCTTTATGGCTGTCTAACATACATAGACAGTTTGTGTTAAATCACCTCTAGCAATAATACACACTATTTACCAGGGGAGAAGGACCATGTGGAATGGTTAGGCAAAATGACAAAGACATCGGAAAAGATTGTTAGAATTGTAGTGCTACATTGGCTGGACTAATACTCCCACTTCTATTCTTCCCATAGGCTCATAGGAGGCTACAGTGCGTGAGAATTATCTACCTTGCATAATGCACTAGTCAACAGGCCGAAAGTCCAGTCTGACACATTCTGAGGTGCATGAAAGAGATACAGAGGTATTGAATGACTAACTGAAGAATGACCATGGAAACATCTGCTGTCAGCCATGTTGAACAGATACAGACAGATATATCATCTTAATCTTACATGGGCTTTAAACTTCTTTGTTGAGAGTCTCTGTTTTTCAAGTGGTTAGTAGTGCCAGCTCATCTTTAGTGTGAGCTATAATTTTTCTATGCCAGGCCTGCAGCAGATCCTTTGTTTTATTGCAGATCAAGAAGCTAAGCTACTGCGACCAAGGAAGTAAAACTGAAGCACAAATCAAGTAAATTGCATACAAGGTGTACACAATTGTAATGTTCTTGGATAAACTTTATTATGGTCAATGACTAGATCACAACAGGGGGACCCAGTTCTGTACATCCACATCAAACCCAAAGGGTTATATACTTCAAACTTCAACAAATTTTAAAATCTAAGCTAAAAACCACATACAAGTAGTTATTAAAACCCATCTCAACCCACAAGATCATCCGAAGGCAGTCTAAAGAGAGGTAGTGGGGATGGCACCGGGGAGGGGGAATATCCAACACTATAAATATCATTCTATATCTGATTTTCCAGCTATATTCCAGAGGTGAAGCTTAGGTCTTTTGACTCTCAATCATCGTCTGCTGGATTTTAATCACAGCCTTGCAGAACTCAGTGATGTTGTACATCACAGCCGAGTTTGTGTCTGAGAGCAGCAGGGCTATGTAGAATTGTCCAGAGCATCTTGGGTATTTAATTGTCCATGGTGAGATGAGACGAGATTGAATGTCTCTATGAAACAGGCACTACAGAAGCACATGCTCCGTTGTTTCTATGTGGCCTCAGTCAAGATGGATAGAGTATATGCACACATACAATAATTAAAGCATTTTAACTTGATGAAATGACATTCTGTCACTTTTATTGCACTGATTTATTGACTCATATTTTATTGTACATTTACTAATTTAGGCCTGCTTTATGTGAATCATCCTGCAAATACTTACTGAAGGGCAGTAGATGGAGTTATTAAATAAATGGGAAGTAGGGATTTCTGCAATGAAATTGTGTATGTGTGTGAGAGCATGCATATGAGTGACCACACATATGCATTTCTATCTGTGTATAACCAGCCTTCATTTCCATATTTATATACTATATCTATACTAGATCAATCATTTTGACATTTCAGCAGTTTGGTGGTACAAAAGCAAAGAATCCAATGACAGTTTATTTAATTTTCTTACCATGGCAAGGGCCAAACAGCAATGACACCAAAGGGAATCCCAGATCAAACAGAGAGAGGATTTTAGATGGACATTTTCTGAACCGATTAGGAGCTAGCACAGGAGTCTTGAATAGCTGTCAAAATGCAATACTGTAAATGTGCTCTGTATTCACAATTGTAGTATGTCAAATCTTTGGAGTGCTTTCTCAGCTCACATCCTCTCTGGCCATTGAGAAATAAACTTCTGATTCTGCTTTCAACAGGTTTGTGTCTCATTCTTCCTTCTTGGAAGCTAGACACGCTAGGTTCCTAACCTGTGGTGCTTGCAGAAGCTGACATCACACAACAAAGTAATAGAAGCAGGGATAAATAGTGCAAAATAGGTTTATGTCACTTGAACATTCTTAAATTTAATTGCAGTAGGGAATAAAGATCATGGGTGAATTTACAATGTAGAATCCATGCATTTTGATACCATTCTAGCTGCCATGGTTCAATGTGATGAAACAATTTGCTTTCTAGCTTTATATGATTTTTAGCCTTTTCTACCAAAGAGTGCTGGTGCCTCAACAAACTACAAACCCCAGGATTCCATAGTATATGGCAATGGCAGTTAAAGTGATGTAAAGCTGCATTCATTCTATAGTACAGATGTAGCCTTAGCAAATTATGCCAAAGGTTTCAGAGGGAAAGTGGCTTTACACTTGAGAGCCCATGTTCGCAATTACACAGGAGCTGCCTGTGCTGTTAGTTTATGGAGATCAGCTAAAAAGAGAGTATATTTATTTGGAAGAAAGGGTACTCATTTGTTCGCTAGGCAGTTTTCAGAGGCTACTGGCCAAACCATGTACTGATTTATAGATGTGGCCTTCAGATTTATGATCTCGTCTGGTGAAGCTGCCCAGGTATAAGTGATTAAAGGAGACTACCTAAGTGCTTCCATGCACATTTCATTTAATATCCACAACACACACAACAAAAACCCCAACCTGGTTGTTTGACTCCAGGTTTCCTTGCATGGGAGAGACATTGACATTGTCTGTCTGGAACAGAAGGAACAGGTGACTAAACATCTTTCTGTCATTATTGTTGATGATTCTGAATGTTCATTAACTTGGATAGTGAAGTCCCCTTAATTTCCGATTTCTCAATTTCCTATTTCTTTTATTCCATTGTTCAGCCTCCTTCTAGTGCTATCTTTTTATCTTTTCCATAGTGCTCAGGGGTAACCATGCTAAACCAGTTTCCACATGTTTCTGGACTATTTATTGATCAATTATTCAGTTTAAACACTTCTATCCTGCTCTTTCTCACCGGATCTTGTAGTGAAAACAGGAACTCTGGACATTTAAAACATGCCCAATATATAAACAGAATTACTGTAAATCATTAGCTTTCCCCTCCCTGTATGCTGCGGGGTGGGGTTTGCTAGCACCCAGTGAAAGAGACCACTGTTCAATTAGTTCCTACCAGGACTACTTTTGTGGGCAAGGCTGGCTCTTAAGCTTGCAGTCCCAACCCAGAGTTTCAGTTTGGTTTGAGTGATGACCTACCCTTCTGCCCCTTAATAGTGTGCTCAGAGGTCACTTTGGGGCCCAGTAGGAATTTATCTTGCCTAAGAACTAAAGTTTTTTTTGTTTACCCTACACTGTTTCTTTAGAGGCTAATTGGTGTTTGTGGCCCTTAAATAGATTACCAAGCAGGAACCTGGGATGGGTTTCACATCTCGGTGTGCACCTTAGGCACTCATTTTAGTGAAGGCCAGGAACTTCACCACTGGATATTGGATAACCAAGGTAAGGGAGAATGGGAATTGCCTTGGAGTGGTGGGAATTCTGGCCTGATTAAATCCTCAGGACTTGGGATAGAATTATCTGTGCAGCTTCCTCAAAAGGTCATCCTGGAAGCAGCTCAGATGGGGTTGCTCTCAGGTGGGGTTGTCTCACCCAAGTTAACTGAAGTCTTGGATGGCCACTGCCTTACCTTAGCTTATTCTACACCAAGTTCATATCCTTTAAGAATTGGTTGGCAGGTCACAAAGAAAGTTAAATAGGTAACATCAATAAAGTTGTCCATAGTTATCCTACATGGTTGTGTGGTCTGATTATTTCAACAGTGGGGAAGTAATATGAAAATGTATTAAATGTCTCACAAATCATCATTATTATCATATGATGATGGGCACAGAAAGGCAAATAGGTACAATTGTGCTAAAGAAAAGAAGTGAAATGTTGCAGGTCCTCAATGCAGTATGCATCCATTATCTATGGTAACACAACTGTAGCCAAATATCTAGTTGCCTTTCTGCGGCTCCATAATTATACCTCTTCCTCTTCTTTTTCCTCCTCCTCCTCTTCTTCCTCCTCCTCCTCCTCCTCCTCCTCCTCTTCTTCACATTCTCACAATCACATATTCCTTCACTACTGCAGTTGCTTTATTTTTATTATTGTTATGATTTTAGTGCAATCACACAATTTGAGCAATAGAAATAAAAAACGCCAAGATATGTGTAAAATAAAAGAAAGCAGCCAGCTTGGAAAGAGTAAGTAGGGAAGGGAGAGGAAAGCAGGAAAGTCCTGGCCCCTGATGCCACAGTAGTGCTAGCATAGAAGCAGAAGGACTCGTCACACTAAGGCAAGTGATGGGAATGTATCAGGATTGGTAGCTATTAACAGGTTTTACCAGCGAATAACTAGGAATGGGAGAATCATGGAGGCGGGAAGCAAACTGATAGCAGGATGCACACAGTGACCTTCTGTCAAGCTGCAGTGCTGGTTTGCCTATCTCATGTGATAAAGTCCTTAGTCTTTTGTTTCAGTTGGAGCACTTATGACACCTTAACTAGTGAAGGCTAATCTGTTAGCTATTGGTTGTATAGAGGTTTTGTATGCCTCCGTTTGCCATGTTATGTAGGGCATTGGGAAAGTTTGGTGGACAGTGGCCCATTAAGAATGGAATCTGGGAGATCAAGGCCCTGTGCTAAAAGAGGTTTTTAAATATAAAAAAGAAAAGCCTAATCTCAAAATATCATGTTTATCACACAAAAAAATTCTCAACATTAGATCTGAGGATTATCAAAAGAGCAAGCAAGCAAAATTCATGATAGCTTCAAATTTTAGTTTTGACTTATGATTAGATAAAGGACACTATAATTGCTTGCAAAAAAGCCTGCCTTTGAGAAGAAAGAAAGAAAGAAAAGGAAAGTGTTAATCTAGTTTCTGGGAGTTTTGTTTCCATCACTGGTTAGAAAAAGATATCTGAAACAGCATTTTGCAGCTCTCCAGAGACACATCAGAGCAGCAATTGTTCCTGTTGGCTGATGCAGCTCTGCCTTGTTTTATTTTAACAGTGTGAGCAACACTACGTGTTCTGGGACTCAGGTATTTAGCAAAAAAAATCAATTCCCTCCTTTGGATATGCAGCAGACTGGCAATGGCTGAGACTTTTATTGCCTTGCCTAAATTGAGAATTGGTAATCAGATTAAAATTTACACTTTCTGCCACTGACAGATGGTGTTTTCTGCTTTGTCCCACTTGCATTCTTAAAAGGTAACTCAGAATTTCAGTAGGCTCTGAATCTCCCCCCCCCCCTTCTACAGTCTGTTTTTAAGAGATTTATCTTTCCCTCACTGCTTTATCATTCATACTTTTCCACTAGGGAAGCCTTGGACTCTAAACTTAAAAATATATACATCAGCCAACATCCTGGATCTGGGGAGCCACATCTGGAACTCAGCTATATCTCTGTAGCTACTCACCAGTCTGCATTTTAAATATTGCATCCTCTGCAACATGGCCATTTCTGTGTTGTTGTGGGAAGGATGGTGAAGATGTATTCAGCTGTCTTCCTTCAATAGACTGCAGCTAGCATCCATAGGCACCTCCAGATTTCTTTGAGAGGTCCCTACAGTTTATGCCTTGCAGTGTATCCTGTAGGAAAACAGCTGGCTATGTCTCTGCTACTGTGTTGAGAGACAGTAGGCAAGTCTGCACAGGAAGAAATCCTGGACTCACTGCTAATTACTGGCTGTTCCTACAATCGTCAACAATTGTAGTGAGTATTATGGGGGGTTTTAGATTTGAAGCTACTTTAGGAAAGTTCAGGGGATACTCTGGAGTGTGCTGGAAACTACAAGGTATCCTGTGGTTTCAGAGCAGTGTAGACAACAGGATCGGCTCTGATCCAGACCACTCTACTGCACTATCACCCTTTTCCTGGACCTATCAGAGCAGGGAAAGGAGATGGGTCACATCTGTGTTGCTGTACCACTGCTGCTCCCAGCTTTCCAGCTTTGTCTGAGATCTCACATTCCCACCAGATGCACTTGTGAGGGTAATGGGTAAAGAGAAGGACCTCCCAAGAAGATCTCAAAACACCTATTTGTATTGGAGAATCTGTTGCTTCATATAATTTGGACGTGAGCCTATGACAAAATGTATCCAGGTGCATATTGGAATAATGCCTGGATCTCTGCTGTTTGCCCAGATGGACCAGTTATGTCACCTTTCCCTGATATGGTGCCTTATAGACATTTGGAATTTCAGCCCCCAAGATGAGTTACTACTACATGAAGGGGGGCAGGGGAATAATAATCCAACATTTGGGGGACGGGGGACGGATGGACAGATTGGTCTTTTCTCATAGACCAGGCTACCCTAGCCTAGAGCAGGCATAGGTAAGCTTGGGACCCCAAGGTGTTTTGGACTTCAACTCCAACAACACCTAACAGCTGGTAAGCTGGCTAGGATTTCTGGGAATTGAAGTCCACAACACTTTGAGGGCGGAAGTTTACCCATGCCTGGCCTAGAGGAACTGGATCCTGGGGAATTATGAAATGATATTGACAGGCTGGAACATGTCCAGAGGAGGGCAACTAAAATGATCCAAGGTCTAGAGGGCATGCCCTAAGAGGAGTGACTTAAAGAGCTGGGTGTGTTTAACCTGCAGAAAACCGTAGGACTTGGATAAAGTTGTAGGACTTGGAGCAATGGGCTCAAATTACAGGAAAGCAAATTCCACCTGAACATTTGGAAGAACTTCCTGAACATGAGAGGTGTTCAACAGTTGAACTATCTGCCTCAGATTGTGATGGATGCTTCTTCTTTGAACAATTTAAATAGTGACTGAATGGTCATCTGTCTGGGGTGCTTTGATTGTGGTTAGATGCACCCCTAGGTACTTAACCATATTTGTAATATGGATTCCTGATAATGATTGTAAGTCCATTCTTTCCCTTTCAGTCATGTTCATGGTCATCATTTGTGTTTTTTCCTTATTGATCCTCAATCCCGCGATCTCCCCATATTCTTTTATCTTATCCGACCACCTTAGCAAATTTTTTCCTGGGTTTTCTATTATTAAGGCCAGATCGTCTGCAAAAGCTTGGATCTTATATTCTTCCCTTTTGATCTTTAGTCCCTTCAGCTCGGTGTCATTTCTGATCTCCTCCAGTACTACCTCCAACATCCATATATAAAGGAGTGGAGTCAGCGGGCATCCCTGTCTAATGCCTTTCTGGATCTCAATCCTACCAGATTTGTTTTGATTTACTATAATCCTAGCAGTTTGTTGATCATATATTGCATGTACTACATTATTAAATCTGTATCCCAGGTCCAATTCGTTTGTTAAGCTTTTCAAATATTGCCAATTAACATTGTCAAATGCTTTCTCAGCGTCGAGAAAGACCAAAGCCACTTTTTTATTTATATTCTTTTTGTAATACTCAATTATATTCATCATTGTCCTAATATTATTTTTTTAATATCTGTTTGGTAGAAACCCATTTTGGTCTGATTTTATTCTTGAGTTTAAAAAGGGCTTTAGTCTTTCTGATAATATAGACACAAAAATTTTATAGTCTATGTTTAACAATGCGATGGGCCTGTAGTTTACCGGATTAAGTAGGTCTTTGTCTGGTCTTCCTATGAGGATAATGTTTGATTCCTTCCAGGATTCGGGGATTTTTCCTGTTTCCAAGATGTCATTAAAGACCTTCCCTAGGATGTCCGCTAATTCCTCGCTATGATCCTTATAATATTCTGCGGAGTAGCCGTCTGGCCCGGCTGCTTTTCCCCTTTTAGCCTTTTTTATTGCCAGTTTTATTTCTTCTCTTGTTATTTTTTTATTTAGTGTTTCCCTCTCTTCGTCTTTGATTTTACTTAATTTTTTATCTCCTATGTATTTCTGTACCTTTTCCGGATTGATATTGTCTTTTTTGTATAGTTTCGAAAAGAATTCCTCAAAGGTTCGTCTTATATCCTCCTCTGCTGTTATTTCTTTTTGTCCTATTCTTAATTTGGGAATGACATTTCTCCTTCTCTTTTCCTTCAATTGCCAGGCAAGAAATCTGCCCGCTTTGTTGGCCTGTTCAAAAATTTCTTGATTTGTGTATTTTTAATTTTTTTGCATCTCTTCCAACTCGAAAAAGTCCAATTGTTTCGATAGAAAGTTTAGTTCTTTTTTTTCAGCATTAGAGGGGTGCTTTTGTAGCTCCTTCTCTGCTGCTGAAATCCTACTCTGGATATCTACAAGGTCTTTCCTTTTCTCTCTCTTCCAAATAGCCTGGCTCTTCATATAAAAGCCCCTCATGTAGGCTTTACTGGTATCCCAAATTACTCTCCAGTTTTCATTACCTTTACAATTTATTTCTAGGAATTCCCTTAGATTTTTCTTACTCTCATCTAATATATTCCTATTTTTTGCTAACCAGATTGGGAATCTCCAACAATACTCGGTTCTCTTTCCATAGAACTCTATCTCAATTGGACAGTGGTCGGAGACATACTTTGAAAGGATTTTTGTTTGTTGAACCTTTGGCAATAGGTTTTTTGATATAAAGATGTAGTCAATTCTTGACCATGACTGATGTCGATTAGAATAATACATATAATCTCTCTCCTTGGGGTGCATCTCCCTCCATACATCTAGGAGTCCGAGGCTTTCTTTAAGGTCTATAAACATCTTTGGTAGTTTACCGCTTACACCTTTATGTATTCCTTTTCCGCTCCCACTCTTATCTACCAAAGGGTCAAGTACCCCATTGAAATCACCCAAAAGGACTAGGCTGTCATATTCCTGGTCTAGTATTTTCTCTTCGATTTCTCTAAAAAAAATTGTTTTGGCATCATTTGGGGCATATGCATTGCAGATTAAAGATATTTCTTTCTCCTTTTCTATTAGTATCCCCACATATCTTCCTTCGTTATCCTGGAATGCCAATTTTGGGTTTAATTTTAAGTCTGCATATATTGCCACCCCCTTTTTTTAATTCGATGAGGCCGCGAAAACCTCCCCGATTGCATCATATTTAAGATATTGTATATCGGTCTCTCTTATGTGGGTTTCCTGGAGGAAACCCACATAACCCACATTCCTGGAGGGCTATCACACTAGCCCTACTTTTCTTAACCTTTTGGAAAATTCTCTTCCTCTTAACCCCACTGTTTAAAACGTTCACATTCCAAGTTAAATATTTTAAGGACATTTACAAGTCTATGGGTGTCGCCTCTTCCTGGTTTTCTTCTTCCTGTAACTCCTCCTCTTTTTCCTCGTCACCTGTTTCTTCGTCCTTGTTCTCTTTGGGGGTGTTTAGAGCTTTTTTGGGGGTCATAAGTTAGTCTCTATTTCCGGGTCTATTGTAAGTGTCCTTATCTTCTTTCAGGTCCTTGTAGAAGCCCCCATTGCAGTGATCTCTGGGATGGGGAAATGCAGCATTAGGCGCAGGCCAAAAGCGAGAGGTACGCTGAGTCGCTGTGAGACTCGACGTACCTCTGACCTGCGTCCTATCCCGAAGTACGCTGGTGACAGGCTTCCAATTTCCTCCCCTTCCTCCCTGGTGTTAGTTAACGCGCGCTCTGTTAGGAACAAAACTGCTACTCTCAAGGATTTCTTTTTAGAGCAGCGAGTGGATCTCTGCTGCATAACCGAAACCTGGATCAACGATGGCGATGAAACCTGCCTGCACGAGCTAGCATACCCTGATTATGTCGTTACTCACCAGAATAGGAATGGGAGGCGGGGGAGGGGGGGAGTGGCTATCCTCTCCCGTGACCTGTTACATCTTAGAGCGGTCCCTGCACTGGAAACAGACGGGATTGAAAGTGTCGGCCTGATGTGGGGAGCCCTGGAGAGTGTAGCCTTCTTGCTGGTGTACCGAGCACCTAGCGCACCAGCGAGGAGTCTCTCCCTGCTGCTGGAGACTGTGGCTGAGTGGGCATTGAGGTTCCCCAGACTTATAGTTCTGGGGGACTTCAATGTCCACGCCGACACAGCCTCCCTTCCATCTGCAGCGGGGGACCTTGTGTCGACCATGGCGGCACTGGGCCTCTCCCTCTTAAACTCGGGCCCCACACATCGGGCTGGACACACTCTCGATCTGATCTTCTATGCAGGTGTCCAAGTGTCCGTCACCTCTGTAACCGAGGTGCCATGGTCGGATCACTGTGCTCTAAGAGTCCGGGTTGAGATGCCACCCCCCCCCCCCGGCAAGGGTGCCGAACCAATTTGGGTTCGCCCGAAGGGACTTATGGAACCAACCAGGTTCCTGAATGCCCTGAGGGATTTGGAGCCTGTCAGCGTCTCGCTCGAGGAGCTAGTCACCACCTGGAACTGTAAGCTATCCACGGCTCTCGACGAGATTGCCCCTAAGCGCCCTCTCAAACCCCGCAAGCGATGCTCTCCATGGTTCACCAAAGATCTTAGAACCATGAAGCGGGAGAAGAGACGGCTGGAGCGCATGTGGAGGAAGCTCCGTGACGGGCCTTCGCAATCAGCTTATAAGCTCTTTAGTGAGGCTTATGAGCATGCAGTCAAGGAGGCGAAAAATTCTCATTATGCCTCCTTGATAGCGTCTGCAGATTCACGCCCGGCCCAATTGTTCAGGATAATTCGGCAGTTGACGATGGTCCCTACCATCCCAAAAATGATGATCGGGCCCTTTCCGCCGAGGCTTTCCAGAATCATTTCGCAGACAAGATTGCGACGCTCCGCCGGGACCTCTCCGCCACGGTTGATACAGTACAGGAGCTTGAGACTCCGTGGCCCTCCGCCGGGTCCACCTTCGACCGGTTTCGGCCACTGGACACAGAGGATGTTGACAAGATTGTCGCAGCTCTTCGACCAACCACCTGCTCCCTTGACCCGTGCCCCTCCACGCTGATTCGAGCTTGCGTGGAGGGGTTACGAGGCCCTCTGTTGAATATAGTCAACTGCTCCCTTGAGCAAGGAGCTTTTCCAGAGGAGTTAAAAGAGGCGGTGGCTAGTCCATTGCTGAAGAAGCCCGGGTTAGATCCCGCGGCTCCCTCCAATTACCGCCCAGTGTCCAATTTACCGTACCTGGGCAAGGTAATTGAGAGGGCAGCAATGGACCAGCTGCAGACATTCCTGGATGATGCAACCTGGCTTGACCCCTTCCAGTCCGGCTTCCGTTCAGGCCATGGGACAGAGACCGTCCTGGTCTCCATCACAGACCTACTCCGTTGCCACTTGGATCGAGGCGGATCGGCGCTGCTCGTGTTATTGGACCTCACGGCAGCGTTTGATACTGTCGATTACCAACTTTTGACACACCGCCTCGCGGTGGCGGGGGTTTCCCGATATCCACCTGTACCCGATAATTTCCATCTCTGCCTAGAAGCCATAACTGGATGGCTGCGAGCCAGTAAGTTGAAGGTGAACCCGACGAAGACGGAGATCTTGTGGCTGGGCCGCCCGGAGGGGGTAGAGACCCAGTTGCCGACGTTGATGGTGTGGCACTTCGCCCACAGCCCCTAGTTAAGAGCCTTGGGGTCCAGCTAGACACCCAACTGTCGATGGAAGCGCAGATTGCCTGCGCTTGCAAGACAGCGTTCTACCATCTGCGGCAGGCGAAACGTCTGGCTCCTTACCTCTCCCGCTGCGACCTGGCCACGGTGATCCAAGCCACGGTCATCTCGAGGCTTGATTACTGTAATGCGCTGTACATTGGCCTACCCTTGTCGGTGATCCGGAAACTTAAGCTGGTGCAGAACGCAGCAGCGGCGCCTGCTGTCGGGAGCCCCAAGATCTGCGCATGTGACCACACTCCTGCGTGCACTGCTCTGGCTTCCCTTGGAATTCCGGGTCTCCTTCTAGGTGTTAGTTTTAACTTTCAAGGCCTTATATGGTTTGGGGCCAGTGTACTTGAGGGAGCGTCTTACCCCATACAAACCCAGAAGATCACTGCGCTCAGAGGGGCTTAATCTACTAGAGGTCCCTAGTATTAAGATCTGTAGGCTGTCGAGCACCCGGCAGAGAGCATTTACAGTGGCCGCTCCGACCCTCTGGAATTCTCTGCCGGAGGAGATACGAGCACTACGGGGTTTGTTGGCCTTCCGCAAGTCTGTGAAGACTTGGCTATATAGGCAGGCATTTGGTCCCAACTGATGCCTCCTTAGTTGCCAGCTGCCAACATACCGTCCTGCCATGTATTGCCTCTGCGTATTATTGCTTGCCGGGATCATTTGTGGGGAGGGGGGCTTTGGGTATACGTCTTTTATCTGTTTATTGATGTTTTATTGATTTTATGCTGTAAACCGCTCTGGGCTCCAGAGAGAGCGGTCTACCAAATCGAATTTATAAATAAAATAAATATTTTTGGATGAACTCGTTCGCTTTGTCGATTGATGTGAGCCAGAACTTTCTTCCTCTGAAGGTGGCCATCACTCCCTCTATCTTTTCCCAGCGATATCTAATATTGTTTTTCTTTAATATATCTGTTAGGAAATAATAGTTCTTTCTCCTTTCCATTATTTCCTTTGGGATTTCCTTTAGTATTGTCACTTTTTTGCCTTTATAGGCTCCATGTCTTTTGAATTGCCATGTTAAAATGTCATCTCAAATTGATTTGAGGGAGTAGCTCACGATCACATCCCTTGGCATATTGTTCCTCTTCGTGTACCCCAAGCTCACTCGGTAGACTCTGTCGATCATGTTAGCCATCCGCATTTCTGGTTTATCAACAATGCTGGCCGATATAGCTGTTATAATTTCTTTAAATCTTTCATTTTCCTCCTCCTCAATCCCTCTATATCTCAATTGATGCTCTTTTAAGGCTATCTCTGTGTGTATTTGTCTTTCCTCCAATACTATATTTTTGATTTCCAATTCTTTGATCCTTTCAAGGTTCTTTTTTTGTTTCAATTTCATTTCTGTGTTTTCCCTTTTCAATTCTGTCACTTCTTCTTTCACTTCACCTATCCCTCTATTCAGTATTGCCATTTCCTTTTTCATCTCCTTTAGGTCTCCTTTGATTTCCCCTTTCATTTCCTGTAGATCGCCCTTCAGGTCCCCCTTTAGATCTCTTATGTCCTCTTTCATCTTCCTTCTATTGTCATCTCCTCTTTCTAGCATCTTTCTTATGTCTTGCATTTCAGCTAAGAGTTCTTTAAAGCCAAACTCTCCTGCATTGGAGGCTCTTCTCTGCATTTCTCCTTTCTCCTTTCTCCTTTCTCCTTTCTTCTCTCTCTCTCTCTCTCTCTCTCTCTCTCTCTCTCTCTCTCTGTCCGGTCTGGCTCTTGTCGTCATTATGGTCAGTTCTTGCATAAATTTAGTCCTTCTGATCACCCCGATTCCTCCCACCTTCCACTATTATTTCAGGGATATACCTTGTCTTCATACGCTTTCATTTGTCGCTGTTGTCACCTCCCCTGTCTCCTCCCCTATGTCTTGCTGCTTTTGGCTTTTGGCTTCTCTCCTCCTCTGGACGGCACACTGAACACCTCCGGACGGTGCCCTCAACACCTCCTTGTTGCCCTCCTGGTTGCTTCCCTTGGACCTCCTTCCTATCTCCCGGTTTTCCCTCTCCTGGGCTGACCGGCTTCCTCTCTTAGTCTCACACTTGCTTTGCTTTCTTTGTAGGTTCTATGCCCCTCTAGGATTCCTGTCTCCTTGTCTCTTCTGCTCTTCTGGCTCTCTTCTTTCCCAGGACACCTCCTTCCTGCTCGTCACTCAGCAAAACCCGCCTCCTCCAGTGACAGACTTCCGCCTTCTTCTTCCCTCTGGGCTCCCGGGGCTCTTATCTCCTAATCAGGTCTTTCTTCACTCCTCCGCCCCCTCTCGCGAAGCCATCTTTCTCTCCAAATGTTTCCAGCAGGTATGCTCGGGCGGTTTCCCCCCTCCTTCCCTCCGGGCCCCTCTAATATCGCCGATGCTCGCTTTCTCTTTCCCGGGGCTTTTAATTCAGGGTTGTTTTTTGGGCTTCTTCCACTCCGTCCCCCTCTCTCGTTTCTTGCTTCTCCTTCCCTCTCACCGCTTTTTTGCTCACCGCTGTTGGCTCTTTCTGCTTCACTTCTCTCCTCTCTCGTCTCCCATCAGGCTCTGCTATTGTAGCTCTTTTTTCCACCCATCCTCGTGTGGTGGTCGGCTGGCTGGAGGTTTGTGCTGCCTTCGCAGCCCTCGCTCAGCAGGGATCCCTTCGGGTCTCTTCTGCCTTGTCGGTCTTGTCCTGGTCCTTGAGGGGCTCGGAACTCGACCGACGCGGCTATTGTTGACCCTGGACCTTGTGCCATTGGATCTCAGCACCGGTGGGCTCCTTCTCACGCCCGATCCCTTGCTTTGCTTCGTCCCTAGGGCAGCAGGCTCCTAGGATGCGTCCCTCCTTGTCATTAGCCAAACCGGAAGTCCTGTCTTGTGTGTTTGTATGTCTAAATGTAATGTGTACATTGTAATCTGCCCTGAGTCCCCTGCGGGGTGAGAAGGGCGGAATAGAAATAAAGTAAATAAATAAATAAATAAATAAAACTTTTGTGCCCCGATCTTCTCACCTCCACAGAGGGACTCAGACTGGCTGAATCCCTCAACCAACATGCCTATATTCACAGTGTTGATTAGAGGGTTCTGGGAGCTGTAGTCCAAAATATAAGATTTCCCCAGCTCTGTTCACAAACTTCGAAGTCAAAGATAGATACATTAATTCAGATTCAAAAATGAAGGCATTTATAAAAAGGGATCAATTGTCATTTAGAGATAATTTGGGACTTGGAATTTAAGTCTAGATTTGAATAATGTATATGATATTGATACAGATTAAAATAGAATAGATATTTATATCCCCAGACATAAATAACCTAACACAGTTAATCAAGTGTTCTCAACTATCATAATTTGCTGATAGTGGAGAACACTAATCATTCTTCTCCTGATAGTTGACCACCATCAGGAGAAAAAAATACTAAGCTCCATGGTCCATTGGTCTCACCTAGCATGGCTTTTCTCACCATTGACTGCTTTTCACAATATAATGAGGACAGGAAGTAATACTCTATCTCTTCAAAACAAAGTGCCTCTTTAAGAGAGGTCAGGTAGCTCTTTGTGAACACAATCAAGAGATTGCTCCAGAACAATCTTTTGAGTATGAGCATCACTTGTGAGGTCTGACTCTAATGGATACTCCGAGTCTAATCAGCAAGACCCAAAGCAGATTGAGCAGGTCTTCATTCTTATGTCAATAGCCATGTCTTTTTATTTCATTTCTTAATGGGTTATCAATACAGGTAATTTGCCCCTGATAATGCTGCAAATTATAAAAGGGGAAACTTAAACAAGTACTGACGAAGGAGAAAATCAGCCTGACAGGTCCACTTTATTCTGTCATGGGAGCTCCTGAGGCACACTGTTGTGAGGTCCAAAATCATTGTCGTCTTTCATGGGCCTCATTCGTCACAGCAGGAAAGATGGTCAGTGGTTGTGGTTCAGGCTCATAATGAAGTGCATCCATTTGCCTGATTAAGGTCTGATGGAGCATCTATTCCTGTTAGGCTCTGAATCAATTATACGTCATGTCCTGATGACTCAGTAAAAGCGGTTGCACTTTGATTTAAAAATTACATTGAAATTCAGTGCCGGGGTCATCCAAATTGTCACCCAAGAAAAAGCACAATTCTCCAACTTATATTATGGAGCATAGTCATCCAGAATATTAAAAAGTCCCTGCAAGTATGAATACTTTCTAGTTCTTTTTGTTTGATTTTAAAATGGGCCTTTGGTATCTGCTCAAGTTTTGTTCCAGGACCCCTGTAGATACCAATATCCATAGATGTTCTAGTCTGTTTATATATACGAGGGCAGGTCAATAAGTCTGTGACTTTTTGAATTTCCCGCTTCTTAACTGAAAGGGCAACACTGCTCCTGTCAACAGGCATCTGTCAGTTGATTCCTGTCAAAATTTGACCAAGCTGTGTCATTTAGTTTGTGTTTGACAGTCATTGATATCAGACTACTGTGTGATTTCAGGAGAAAATGGAAAAAAAGTGAATTTTGTGTGCTCATTAAGCATTATCTTTTGCGGAAAAAACCATCACTCAAACCAAGGAAGTCATAGGCATCCCACATGGCTCAGTGGTTTCAATTTTAAATGATCACTTGGGTATGAGAAAGCTTTCCGCAAGCTGGGTGCCGCGTTTGCTCACAATTGACCACAAACACAATCGTGTGACAATTTCGCAGGATTGTTTGGCGTTGTTCAACTGCAATATGGCTGGGCTTTTGCGCTGTTTTGTAACCATGGACGAAACGTGGATCCACCACAACACACCAGAGACCAAGCAACAGTCAAAACTGTGGGTTTTTCAGGGTGAATCGGCGCCAAAGAAGGCCAAGGTGGGTTTGTCAGCCAATAAAGTCATGGCGATCGTTTTTTGGGATGCACGTGGTATAATCCACATTGACTACCTTCAAAAGGGTAAAACAATCAATGGCGAATATTATGCCAATTTATTGGGTTGATTTAATGAGGATTTGGAAAAAAAACATGACTGCATTTGGCCAAGAAAAAAGTTCTTTTGCACCAGGACAATGCAAAGGTGCACACTAGGCATGAGAAAAAAGTTATGAAAATTAAAAGAAATCGTAAGTGATTCGTATGTAATGGGACTTTCTAGTTTATACGCATCACGGCAGCTAACCAGGAAGTAGACTTTCTTTTACGGTCCTTGAGGCCAACAATTTGTGTTATGATCGTAATAAATTCTTAATTATTATACTACGTACTCACTTCTCCCTGTCTTCTCCCCCTCATTTCCTTCCCGCCTTCATTCATCTTCTTCTTTTTTCCGCATTTCTATGGGGAACTGGAAGTGACGCTGCTGCTAGGCATTCTGGAAAGTGTAGTCCTCCACGCTTCTCTCAGATGCTTTTCTCTCAGATGCTTCTCCCCCCCTCCCTTCTCTTCCCCGTTGCTCTGTCTTGCCCCACCGCAGGGGCCAACTTCACACACACACACACGCTTCTCCTCCTTTCTCTCTCTGCACTCTCTCAGATGCTTCTCCCCCTCCCTTCTCTTCCCCATTGCTCTGTCTTGCCCCATCGCACGGGCCAACTTCAGCCCTCCAGGTAGGTGTTTTGGACTTCAACTCCCACCATTCCTCACAGCCTCAGGCCTCTTCCTTTTCCTCTCAGCCTGGGCAAACTTGGGCCCTTGCTCCCTCAGGATCGGGGTGAGAGAGAGGCAGTGAAGAGCGAGGGGGGGCTCCTCCTCCTTTTTTGCTGCTTCCAAGAATAGAATACCCCCTCCCTCCCTCCTTCCCTCCCTCCTTCCTACTTGGAGAGTCCCATCTAGAATTCAGTGTGATTTATTCAAGTTTTGGCCTACAACTCCCAGAAATCCCAGCCAATTTACCAGCTGTTAGGATTTCTGGGAGTTGTAAGCCAAAACCATCTGGAATGCGCATGCGCTGGCATATGAACTACTAACAAATTTCGTTAGTACTTAAGTTACATTTTAGAATTTTTTGGAATTTTTTTTGTAAGTCTTTCTTTTACTACTACCCCCCCCCCCCCATTAGATTTCCAATTTCCTATTTTTGGGTTCTAAACCATGCCTAGTGCACACATGTGCAGTTTCCATGGCAATAATCCATGAATTGGGATACAAATTGCTCCCTCATCCACCCTATTCTCCAGATTTAGCCCCAAGTGACTATTTCTTGTTTCCAAACCTGAAGAAATGGCTTGGCGGAAAGAAATTTGACTCCAACAATGAAATCATTCTTATTTATTTCTGGCTTTTACCCCGCTCTTCTCAACCCCCGAGAAGGGACTCAGAGCGGCTTACAGTACGGCACAATTCAATGCCCACATAGTAACAATATAACAACAATTAAAATACATTAAAATGCATTAAAATACAATTACATTAGCACCATACACATTCACTCCAGATTAAAACAGTGTTCAGTCCATAAAAGCATTGGCCCTATTCGTCCACTTTCCATTAAAATCATCTCACAAACAAATACTTATTTTGATAACCTCAACAAATCTTATTTTTTGGAAGGGATAAAAAATTTGGAGAAATGTTGGACAAAGTTTATAGAGCTCAAAGGAGACTACATTGAAAAATAAAATAATTTTTTATCCAAAAACCTGTGTTTTATTCAAAAAGTCACTGACTTATCGACCCGCCCTCGTAGTGGCACAGTACATGGTGGTCCCTTATTTAAAGAAAAGGCAAAAACAATGTTTGCTTTTGGGATTTTTTTTGGTGAGGTGAGAGATTTTCAGTACATAGATGGTTAAATCTATGGATATAGAATAATTTCATATGAAAAGCTGATGTCCCCTACATATTTATTAGGCATGATAACAAATCGAAAAATGGCGATTCTAAAATCAAATGGGGGGGGATTTTTTTTTTGATTAGTATATCAAAGACTTACAAAAAAATTCCCAAAATTTTCGGAAATGTAACTTAAGTACTAACGAAATTCGTTAGAAATTCGTATGCCAGAGCATGCGCTTTCCAGATGGTTTTGGCCTACAACTCCCAGAAATCCTAACAGCTGGTAAATTGGCTGGGATTTCTGGGAGTTGTAGGCCAAAACTTGAATAAACCACACTGAATTCTAGATGGGACTCTCCAAGTAGGAAGGAGGGAGGGAAGGAGGGAGGGAGGGGGTATTCTATTCTTGGAAGCAGCAAAAAAGGAGGAGGAGCCCCCCCTCGCTCCTCACTGCCTCTCTCTCACCCCGATCCTGAGGGAGCGAGGGCCCAAGTTTGCCCAGGCTGAGAGGAAAAGGAAGAGGCCTGAGGCTGTGAGGAATGGTGGGAGTTGAAGTCCAAAACACGTACCTGGAGGGCTGAAGCTGGTCCCTGCGATGGGGCAAGGCAGAGCAACGGGGAAGAGAAGCATCTGAGAGAGCGCCGGGAGAGAGAGGAGAAGCGCGTGTGTGTGTGTGTGTGTGTGAAGCAGGCCCCTGCAATGGGGCATGCATGGCAGCAGAGCAACGGGGAAGAGAAGGAGGGGGGGAAGCCTGGAGAGAGAGGAGAAGCGTGCGCCAAGGTGTGTGTGTGTGAATCAGGCCCCTGCGATGGGGCATGCATGGCAGCAGAGCAACGGGGAAGAGAAGGAGGGGGGGGAAGCCTGGAGAGAGAGGAGAAGCGTGCGCGTGTGTGTGTGTGTGAATCACTTTCCAGAATGCATTGCCTCTACCTAGCAGCAGCGTCACTTCCAGTTCCCCATAGAAATGCGGGAAAAAGAAGAAGCTGAATGAAGGCGGGAAGGAAATGAGCGGGAGAAGACAGGGAGAAGTGAGTAGTACAAAAATTAATTAATTAATAATTAAGAATTTCTAACGATCCTAACGCAAATTGTTGGCCTCACGGACCGTAAAAGGAAGTCTACTTCCTGGTTCGGGCAGCGATCCGTAAAACAACAAAAGTCCCATTAATTACGGATTTCTAACGAATCAATTAGATTTCCGTTTCAATTTTAGCATGCCTAATATTTATCCAAACTTTTTCTTGAAATATCCCAGATTTCCCTCACTCTTCCTCCTTCCTTTCTGTCCTTCCTTCTTCCCCTCCCACTGGTCTACAATCATGCAACTTTTCAGAAATTAGTTAATTTCCATAGTCTTTTTGTATTTTTGTTATAGGCAAAATATTGCACTTTTTCAGCAATGTTATACTAATAAGCATCAAAATCATTTTATTTTAATGCTCACTATCTTCTTCCCCTTGCTTATTGAATCTGTGTTGTGGAGACAATAGCTATGTTTTGCTGCATTGATTTCAGTTGACCTTGGCAGTAGGAATGAAAAATCATTCATCATTTCAGGAGATCCCAGGAAATACTTTGGGGTGAAGAAATCATTGTGGATATTCAAAATAAAATTGGTTTTGGATAGGACTTTCAGAGTTTTTTTTTCAACTGGAGAGGCTTACAATTGCTAGGTTTTGGACAAGACTGATTGTGTCAGCATGGCAAGACAATTCTCCAATTCCTTTAAGACATCTCACTTCTGGACGAGTCAGAGGCATCAAGGAACAGGTGTTACCATATTTTTGGTATTTTAAGAAAGAATATTTCACCACACATCTTCTCCCTGTGCAAAATTAATATCTTTGTGAAGGTTATAACACAGAGATACACAGAGAAAGTAATGGCACAAGCAACCCATATAATGCATCTCATCTACTGAAACATTTGTAGCATTGAAAAGTTTTGTAAATTTTACAGAAATGTAAAAAATAACCAGCCTAGAAAATACACATAATCTCTCAAATCAAAAATTAAGGAGATTTATGTATCTGTTTCTTATTTATTATGCAAGTACAAACCAAGTTAACTGGAGTGTTGTGTGTTTTCCAGGCTGTATTGCTTTATTCTAGTAGCCTTTTTTCCTGACGTTTCACCTGCATCTGTGGCTGGCATCTTCAGAGATCATCTCAAGATGCCAGCCACAGATGCAAGCAAAATGTCAGGAGAAAATACTGCTAGAACACAGCCACACAGCCCGGAAACTACATAACACTCCAGTGATTCCAGCTGTGAAAGCCTTTGACAACACATTCAACCAAGTTAATATTTACATTCTAACCCTAACTTAAATAAATGATGCAATTTTCAACAGAAGTTTTAATTAGTCCATCTGGGAGATATTATGTTGTTCCTAATACCGACTTTGGTTTAAGTTCAAAATAATGTGGTGACACTTGATTTAATTTTTAAAATATCAGTTTTGGGGACACAATGGAACTAATAATTTTCGGAAATACATTTATTTATTTGTCATGTTTCTATACCGCCCCTCTCAGCCCGAAGGCGACTCGGGACGGTTTACACAGGCAGTCTCTGCCCTCAATACAACACAGCAACAAGTCGAACATAATGAAGCTTTACCTGTTGCATTTCTACCTGTCATATAGCACAGGAGCTGTGACTGGAAGAAATAGTGGCAGAGTCAATTCCGCAAGATGAACACTTAAGGAGATCCCTTTGAACCTTTAATTTGGGAAAACCTCAAAAGATCTGAGCCTCTGTTTGAAAAATTATCTTCACTTTCTTTCGATAACTTCTACACTGGAGAAGAGCTATAATTAACATCAAAAGGGCATAAAAATCTTCTGGCAGATAATTGTTTGCTGGAATCAAATGAAGTTAAGGCTTTTCTTTGTGTTTGTACATTCACCATTTTAAAAGACATCATATTGACAACTGCACAAAGTTGCTACATATTCATTTGTTTCAGATTTTTGTATTTCCCCCTAGCCTTGTGGTCAGTGCCATTTAGAACAATAACAAAGGATCAAATGGAATTTAAAATTTAAATGGCTACTACATTAAAATACTAGTAAAGGTTCGCTAGCTGAGCAAATTTTAGATTCTAGTATTCTTGTGCATCTCACACCAGAATGATAAAATCAAGAGTATATTTTAATCCAGAACTGCAAAATTAATGGCTTTCCAGATGTTCTAGAACAATGTTTCTGAAATTCTGCTCCTCCAGGTGATTTGTACTTTAGCTCCAAGAAATCCCAGTAAGGGCCCTTCCACACAGCCCTATATCCCAGAATATCAAGAAAATCCCGCAATATCTGCTTTGAACTGGGTTATCTGAGTCCACACTCAGATAATGTGGGGTTTTATGCCTTGATATTCTGGCTGTGTGGAAGGGCCCTCGGTTTACCAGCTATTACGAATTGTGGGAGTTGAAGTCCAAAATAACTAAAGGAGCAGAGTTTGAGAAACACTGCTCTAGGAGTATAAATCCTTTCATCCCTTACCCCTTTGCCCAGCTGGTTTGGGGCTAATAGGAATTACAATCTGACACCATTTGGATATGCCTTTTCTTTATCCCCCACATCTAGTATTTAGAGATATAGAATCATAGATATGGCAGCAACCACAAGAGTCATCCAGCCTAACCCCCTGCCATGCAGAATCAAAGCACTCCTGACAGATGGCCATTCAGCCTCTGTTTAAAAATCACCAGAAAAGGAGGCTTCCCCATACTCCAAGTTAGCTTATTTCATTGTCAAGAAGCTCTTACCACTAAGAAGTTCTTCCTAAAGTTTAGCTGGAATCTCTTTTCCCGTAGTTTGAACCCATGGCTGTGTGTTCTAGTCTCTAGAGCAGGGGTCCCCAAACCAAGACCCATGGGCTGAATGTGGCCCTCCAAGGTCATCTACCCACCCCCCATCCTAAACTTTGGACTTAGGGTTGCCATAAGTCTGAAATGACATGAAGACACACAAAAACAACATGTAGGCCATGATCCTGTAGTAGCTGTTTACTATATATACTCATGTAGAAGTCTAGAACTTGTAATTCAAAACCAACCCAAAAACCTGGGTTGACTTATCCACAGATCAATATAAATAGTATTTCAACTCTTATCAGATAGGAATCATCCCCTTCTCTGAGTAAAGCGGTATTTATTTATCGTATCAGGAGTGAACGGAAAAGTTGTATTGTATTTATAAAACACACAAAGTTTGAAAACTTGGCATTTTAATAAATGTCCTTTGACCAGTAGCTGGCCACTTGGAGTGCCTCTGGTGTTGCTATAAGAAGGTCGTCCATTGTGCATGTGGCAGGGCTCGGACTGCATTGCAGTAGGTGGTCTGTGGTTTGCTCTTCCCCACACTCGCATGTCATGGACTTCACTTTGTAGCCTCATTTCTTAAGGTTGGCTCTTCATCTCATGGTCTGTTCAGTCTATTCAGGGCCTTCCAAGTGGCCCAGTAAAGCAGTGGAAGGTGAAGCTTGGTTAATCCCGGTAGATCCTAAAATATGCACTGAGCCTTATATTATTTCTCTTCTCATTGGAATAACCCTCAACTCATCCACTGGTTATATAGTTAAGTATACTTTAGTATAACGACTAAAGAGTGATTGTGAATGGATTAGTAAACCTAGGGAGTCTTTTCATATTCATGACTCTTACTTAGCCATGAGTATGACATCCTTGACATCCTTTCAAATATTTAAGCATGGCTATCATGTCCTCTCTTAACCCAAGCTAAACATATCCAGTTCCATAAGCCACTTTTCATAGGGCATGGCTTAGGGCACAGGGCACCATGAAAGGAAGAAGAACAACTCCTCAAGTGGAAGAATGAATGGTGGGCCTTATGATAGCATCACTCTGGACTGACACTATGTTGGGGATACAGCTGCACTTGAGGGAACTGAAATCACAGGAACGAACTGACCGAATAGGCCTTTTCTCCACCTTTGTTCTCCTTTTACTGCTGTTGATGCACCCACTTTCCAGTTAAGGGAAATACCTCAATCAAATCTGGAGTCAGCTTTGCACAATATTATTAAGAGCAACTTTGCATGCCCTGACAGTGATATGTAAACCTAGGCTCTGAGAGTTATGTGATTTAGAGTGCAATCAGTCCACAGTTAAAGCAGTTTATGGAAGAGAAATATTATCCTACTCTGGATGCACTTTATTATAGCAGCCATGTTATTTATTGGAGATGTAGGCTGTTTCCATACTGCAGAATTATAGCAGCTTGACCCCAAATGTCCCATGACTTAATGTTACTGAATTCTGGAAGGTGCAATTTTGTGAGATATTTACTCTTCTGTGTAAGAGAGTTCTGGTGCCACAACAAACTACATTTCCCAGGATTGCACAGGAGGGAGCCATTGCACTTAAAGTGGTATCTGCTCTGCGGATGTCTCACAATATCCCAAAACATGACTGCTGTCAATTGTCCTTTTGGCTTCCTCTTTCAATAGTCCACCAAGAGAAAAAGTCAGGTTATGTATATGTGCGTGGAAATAGATTTGCATCTTTCGCTTTACACTTTATGATGGATATTCTGCATTGAAAACTTTCTGAACCCCCATAGAAAGGAGTTTAATTCATTTTCCCAGAAGAGGTTCCTTCTCCACTTTCCTATTGTCTATAGCAGGGGTGCCCATTAGGTAGATCGCGATCTACTGGTAGATCTCGTAGGGCGTCCTGGTAGATTGCAGGCAGGGTGGGAGGAAGGCTCAGTCCTGCCCCGCAGGCTCCCGACGCAGCCCAGGTGCAGAAGGAGGTTGGACTGGATGGCCCTTGGAGGTCTCCTCCTATTCTAGGAACACATTGTTATTATTATTGTATACTGTGTTTTTGGCATCAAATTGTTGCCGTTGTTAGGCCGCTCTAAGTCCCCCCTTGGGGGTTGAGAAGAGCAGGGTAGAAATGGTGGAAATAAATATTATTATTATTATTATTATTATTATCAGAGGCTGAATGGCCATCTGTGAGGAAAGCTTTCATTGTGTTTTTCCTTATGCCAGAAGGAGGTTGGACTGGATGGCCCTTGGAGGCCTCCTTCTACTCTATGAACCTATTGTTATTGTTGCTATTATTAGTATTAGTATTAGTAGTAGCAGAGGCTGAATGAATATTATCATTATTATTATTATGAATAAATTCAGGGACTTATACTCACATTTAGTTGAATTCAGTCTTAAAAATATATTATATGGCTCTCACTGAAATAAATTTCCAAATATTTTGCTATTATGGCTCTCTGAGTAGTGGGTAGGTTTTGACTTGGTTGTTTTATAAGTAGCTCGCATGCTGAAAAAGTATGGGCACCCCTGGTCTATAGGAAACAATGAGGCAGATAGACTTTAGATTGTAATTTCCAGTCTGCCCTGCCCTCAAATGCTAGTATAATTGTAAAATCTTTGCGGGTTCTCTTTCCCTTTCTAAAGATTTGCTTTTGATGGACATGAGATTGAAAGTGCTAAAAGCTGATGCTGTAACCAGGAATTTGAGGCAGGAAGTGACACATGAAGTCCCCAATTCAAATGTCACTTCTGTCATTACATGCCAAGCCACCATTCTCTTGGGGGGAAACCACAAGCTGAGTGAAATAAATCTTCACTAGGAATGAGCAGGAAAAAAATATTGCTAATTCCAAGACTTCTCTCAAGTCTGGGCACCTTGGCATAAGAATACTGCACTGTGAGCATTCGTTATGCTCTCTTGAGACCTTTCAGCCCTGATGCATGGCCAAGATGACAGAGCTGGATTTTGGGGGATTGGGTTGTCATGTTTCCTATAACAAGTATGGTATTCCTAAGAACAGACTGATTTGGTAAGAAATAAATGTTCAGGTTTCTATATAATGTGGCCTCAAGAGTCACTGTTTCCAATGCTATTTAACTTGCACATCTGGCAGGGTTCAAGCATTGGCATTTCCCCAAACCAAAAGTACAGAAAAGAAAGTAAACATTTGTAAAAGAACCCCCCAAAATTGAAGCAAATTCACCATCTTGCATCAGGAAGAATTTCCCCCCATCTTTATCACAAACATGGGTCTAATGAGGATGTTTGGTTGGTGGCTCTCCATTTTTGCATCTTCAGATGTTTTGGACTTCAACTCCCAGAAGTCTTCAGAAATTCTGGGAAACTGACATCTGTTACATCTGGAGAAGTACAGCTTGAGAGCCAAAGATTTATATCCTTAACCTTTATATTAGCTTTGTTTTTCTTTAAAAAAGAACAGCAGCAGATATGATATGGGTGAACTGCAAAGAACTATTTCCATCCATTGTACAAAAAAGTTCTATGGGCAACTTTTCTCCATTGCTAATCACAGAGGCCTTGTCTGAATTGATCTTTTTAAATGTATAGTGTGTTTGTGAAAATGATACCAGTTTAGCCAAAATTGTTCCATCATATAGAATAATGGGATGTTTTTAGTTTGGTACAGTATGTATTGCTTTCAGTCTAGACAGCTTGTTTTAAACTCCCCTGAAAAAATATCCCATGAATTTCATAGTGTTTTCTTATGCAAAGAATAGTGACAGGTGGTCTTGCCAATTCCTTCTTTTTAAACTGAGTCTACAACACCTGGTATTGGCTGGCAGTCTCCTGTCCACATACTGATCAGGGCCAACCCTAGGTAGCTTCCAAGACAGACCCTGTGCCTTTATGGCATTTAGGTAAGTCAATATATAACACTATGTAACAAGTTTTTAAAAACTGTTCCTGGTTTGAAAGTGTTATTTTATGTGTAACTGTGCAGTACTTACTTTGAAAGTAGTTTTTAGACTCCAGAACCTTTATTTTTGTGGCTGCCACAAACTGTGTTGAATGGTGTTGTTGAAAGCTTTCATGGCTGAAATCACTGTGTTGCTGTGAGTTTTCCAAGCTGTATGGCCATGCTTTTGAAACATGGCCATACAGCCTAGAAAACTCACAGCAACCTTATGTTGAATTGGTTGAGACTCTATGTGATATTCATTGAAAACTATAAAAAATGTACTATAGGTGCAGGATGCTCCACAAAAAACAAAGTTTTTGTAGTTTAATAAATCTTTCCCATGTTTTTATGATATAATCAATTAGGAAATGATATTTTTAATCAAGGAACAAAACTTGTGTTACATTGTGTAATCCACAGATTCAACAACCAAAAAAATTCTCCCTCCACAAAAAATTCCCAAAGCAAACGATGGTCTTGTCATTGTATATGAGGGACACCACTTTACTATGACCATAACATTTATGGATTCATTATCCATGGGGTGGGGTTATCCTGGAACCAAACCCCATTAGATATCAAAGGCCCACAGTAAGCATTATCAACAGACAAATAAATAATGCTATTTTTTGGGGGAAAATATTCTTCATATTGAAAATGTAAACACAGGGACACAATGAAGTAGACTGCCTAATCACTATCTTGGATGCTGTGCAGATATCTTGCAACTGGGAAAAAATAACACTGTTAATAAAACTAGGATCTTGTTAAATGATTTTTATAAGAAATGCTATTTTAACTTAACTGTTTTATATATGCTGGATGGTAACATTTTTCTTCAGTGGATGAATTTTGTTTGTGACTCTATACCTTTAGGGTATGTAGGCAGAGTACAATGCCCAGCATCTCCCAAGCATCACATGGAAATGATAGTAAAAGACCATCAACTATTCCATAATCTGCTCAGCCAATGGAAATCTATAAAGGAGCTTGGTATGCTGGCAGATTGGAACTTTCAATTGTACATTTATGCCACCATAACGTCTTATGAAACCTATTATGTTGTGGTTGAATGCCTGCATAGAGCATTGCTATGGTCTTGCTAAGAATATTAAAACTGTCCTTTCCTTTGGAGGTTGTGGTGAATGTTCGACATGGATGATGGCTGCTTTAGTGATAGGCTCCCTTCCCATTTATTTCACAACAAGTTTCTATAGTGGCTTTTATCCTCTTGTGTTTTAATTAATTTTCCTATAGTTGCTTCATTAATTGGTATTTATGTGTTGCTCTTTGTATATAAATTGTGGAAATGGCACATGAAAAGGCATTATTCTGGTAGTTCTGCAAGTGCTTGGCCATCATTGGGATATTTATTCATCATTATAACCACACATTGGATAAGTGAGGTTTGGCCAAGTCTCAAGGGGATGCTGCAGTGCATAATGTTTTCCATTGCACCTTGGGATACTATTAAAAGACCGCTGAAATTGATGAGGCATGGATACAGTCCAGGCATGAACAGAAAGGCTTAGACCAGGGCCGTAGCCAGGATTTTGATTCGGGGGGTGGGTGGGGTGAGTTTGGTTCGGGGGGGGGGCTGAGACTGGGTGGAAGAGGGTCTACCCTAGCAAATCTTTTGTATTGTTATCCCAATAACCCCATTAATGTGGGATATAATGAGCATGGTGATCAGATCATGATATGAATAAACATAACAGTTTAAATAATGCACCAGTAAGGCCTTCTCGCGGACCACCCTGAGAATTTCGGGGGGGCTGAAGCCCTCTTAGCCCCCCCCCTGGCAACATGCCTGGCTTAGACCTTTGGACCACTGAGGCAAGTCATGGGAGTCAATGAGGTAGAAATCAAGATTGTAGCTGATCTCTTGGTTTGTGTGTTATAGCACTGTCTTGTGTGGTTGTGCAAAAGATTAATACTGGACAGAAGACAGTGAGTTTGTGTGCGTATGCATCTTTGTAAATCAAGAGTAGCAGACAAGGTCAGAATTTAAGAAAGTTGATGTGATTGGGTACTGGCTGTATTTGCCAGCGATTTTGGGGAGTTGGAGTTCAAAAAATAAATATAAGGGCACAAGGAATTGGGCACATACATACACCAATGGTGGGATTGCAAGAAAGTAGCAAGGTATTGGAAGTCAATTCATAGAGAAATACAAAAAATTATAAAGGCAAAATTCAAAATTGACCCACAAATATACCTCCTTGGCTTGACTGGGCCCTCACTGACCAAAAATCAAGATAAGATGCTTTTCCTCCTCAGTACGTGCGCCCCGAGTGACCCTCGCCAGAAAATGGAAACAAAACTGCGTACCAGACATAGAGGAATGGACGCTGAAAATAATGGACTTTATACAAATGGACATACTGTCTCAGAAACTATGCGGAAACAAGAAAAGAACCGACTGGTCCACCTTCCAAAGTTACTTGCAAAATAAAGGAACGCAATTTGTGATTAATATAGATGATGTTTAATGTACAAGGATGAAATAATGTAACCCCCTGAATGCCACACTACCCCCGCTAAATCACCTGCTTTATTACTGTGATTATAAATGAAATTGTATAATTAATGAACACTTAGCTTAAACAAAGAACTCAATTCTCGAGACACTGTTGGGAAGTCTTTTTAATGACCTCTTTTCCTTGCTAATCCATCCCCCTCCCCCACCCCTTCCGACCCCCTTTACCCTCACTCTTGCCCCACTTGACATATATAACACCTTGTGTCAATGTCACTGGAAAAACTGCAATAAAATTTACAAATGAAAAAAAATAAATAAATATAAGCTAATTCTTTTTAAAAATTTTTAAAAAAGGCTTTATTCACATAATAACAAAAGTAGAACAGACAAAATGGGGGGGGGGAGGGAAGGGGGTATGGGTAAACACTAGGGAAGATAAAAGCAGTATTACATAAAGGATAAAACATGAAAACGTTGACTTCACATCTCATGGAAAAGAAAATAAGTCCAGATTTAGGTTTGAAAATCTTTGCCCCATAAGGTGGGGATTTATAAATTTAGTCCTTTCAGATCAATGTTCTTTTTTTAAAAAAATATACTCTATAAACCCTAAATATAAGCTAATTCTGTAGGGAACACTAGTTCAGAGGGCAGGAATTTTAATTCCCATGCATTGTTTTTCCCTAAAACAGCATGCTTACAGCCTTGTCCATAAAACAGCAGACAACTATGCTTTTAAGGGAGTATTACATGACTGCAATGGTTGAGGTATGGATGAAATAGTGCCTCAGGCAACAGGGCGTATATGTGGACTTCACTAAATGTCCTCTCTGACCTGTTACAAATCAGGATCCCTGGTATACAGCGACTCTCAGAGAAATGAAATGGGAAGGATCACAACTAGAGTGCAGATGGCGAAAAATTCTACTTTTATGTGAGAAGACACAGTGTAGAGGGTACCTTATATAAGGTGACAATATATGCAGCAAAGAAAACTTCATTCTCTGCATGCATTGCATCTGCAGATTCATGTCCATCTGAGCTGTTCAGAGTGGTGAGAGACTTAACTCAGATGCCTTCCCCTCCAAACCCATTATTAGAACTTTCCATACCTCACTGTGATGCTTATGACAACCATTTTGTAGATAAAATCTCTCGCATAAGAGCTGACTTAGATGCTGTCATTGAAGTAGAGGCCAACAATGAGGTGTGCACAGGGGCGGTCCTACAAGATAGGCCAAGTAGGCGGCCGCCTAGGGCGCCATCTGGGAAGGGGGCGCCATCCTGGCCGCATGGGGCGCCATCCTGGCCCTGCCGATGTTCCTCAGGCAGCGCCGCAGCTGTCTGCTTTTGGGCCCCAGCCTTGTGTGTTCCGACGCCGCTTCTGGGCATGCGCGGAGGTTTTCGCGCAGGCGCGGTTGCTCCAGAGCTGAAGTTGAGCGCAGGAGCAACTGCACATGCACGAAAACCTCCGCGCATACCCAGTAGCTCCCTTGCGCAGAAGCCTGTAAGCAAAGCACTCCCTATCGGGCAGGCAGGGAGTGCTTCCCCTCTCCCTTTGTCTCCGCCACGCGTGTGTTTGCGGGGAAGGAGAAAAGAATCAGTGAAGGAAGTGTAAGTGAAGGAATGAATGAAGGGCTTTCCTCCTCATCCTCTGTGGCCTCTTCTCTCCCTCCTTCCTTTCTTCGGCTCTATTTCTGCCTAGACCTGAGGGGCCTGAGGCTATGAGGAGTTGTGGGAGTTGGAGTCCAAAACACCTAGAGGGAGGGAGGGCCCAAGTTTGCCCAGGCCGCGCTGCCTGTATTCGACCTCATTTGAACATTTTGGCTGTTTTTCTATTTACATTTACATTGGGATCCTAATTTTGGACTTATGGGAGACTCCTGTGGATTATGAGTCGGGTGGGAGGTCATATATTCTGATTTTGATGCATTTACATGGCATTTCTTGTTGATTATTATACAGTTCTGCTTAATATTGTCATACAATATAACAATAGAATAATGATATATTTTATATTACATGTAATATTACAAACAATATTGCAGTATAGTGGTATTGTACAAAATAGTAATATATAAAATTTTATTTTACTTTATTTTGGGTTATTTGAGTTTTATAGGAGTAATGAAAATATTTAGTAGAAAATAATTTTATTTAAATAAATAATTTTATTTATTATTTTATAATAATAATATAATAGAATGTTATATTGTATTATAATGTCAATATATTATAATATAATTATATTGTAATGTAGTATAATATAATTATGATATAATATAGTATGAGTATGGTATAATATATTGTATATACATTGATACAATATAATACTACTAATGGTATTGTGATATTATAATTGTATATTTGTTTTACATGGGGGAGGGAATAATGTTTTGAGGGGGGGGCACCAAAATAATGTTCGCCTACCATTTAAAATTACCTTAGACCGCCCCTGGGTGTGCAGCAACTTTGTGAGTGGAATTACCAGTTTCAATTGGTGAGTATTGTTAATGTGGACAAGTTACTAGGGCTAGTAAAGAGGACAGCCCGCTTTCTTGATCCCTGTCCCCTTGACTAGTCATCCAGGGAGGATATGCAATTTGATCTCAAATACAACAAATTATTAATGTGTCTCTCAGGGAGGGGAACTTTCCATCCTGTTTAAAAGAAGCAGTAGTTATGGAGTCCAGGGAGAGCTGAAAAGGCCCTCCCTGGATCCCCTGGACCTTAATAATTAAAGACCAGTGTCTGCCTAACCTTCCTTTTTTGGGCAAGGTGATTGAGAAGACAGTTGCCCTCTAACTTTAGGCAGTCTTGGATAATACACTTTCTTGACCCATTTCAAACCAGCTTTAGAGCAGGATACAGAGTGAATTGTCTCTGTCTCAACACCAGCAGGGGGAGCGTGTCCATGTTGGTGCTTCTAGACTTCTTAACAGCTTTAGATATGATCAACCATGGTATCCTTCTGGAATGCCTGGACAGACTGGGAATTGGAGGCACTGTGTTGCAACGGTTCCAGTTGTACCTCTCAGGCAGGTTCTAGATGGTGGCACTTGGAGATAGTTGCTCCTCAAAAAAGGAGCTGTTATGTGGCATCCCACAAGGTGCCATTCTATCCCCAATGCTTTTAAATATTTACATGAAACTGCAGGGAGAGATAATCTGAAGGTATGTGGCAGGGTGTTATGACACCCCAATGTATTTCTCCATGCCTTCAAGATGAATGTCCCTATTGAACCATCACTTTTATTTCTGTGTGACTATTGCTGCTGTAAATAAACACACACTTCTTAGTGGAAATTGTACAAACCAACACAACTGGAAGCGGAGGAATAGTAAATATCAAATGACATATAATACAATTCTATAAATTACATACAAGCAATGCCCAAATGCGCACATGAGCGGGGCAATCCTCATACCACATGAGCCAATGGCAATATCGCAAGACAGGGAGTGTGGGAAAACAGTCCTGGGAGGGGATGCAAATCCACAGGGAGGAAAGTCTTAAAGGAAGCAAGTGCCAAGTCCGTCCCCAAGGCAATGGAATAATACTCATCCAGGTTCACCACATAAGTCTCAATCCCATGCGGGGGGCACAAATGGCCGGCTTGTGAGGCAGATGGATGCTGGAGCCGTGTGGTATGAGGATTGCCCCGCTCATGTGCGCATTTGGGCATTGCTTGTATGTAATTTATAGAATTGTATTATATGTCATTTGATATTTACTATTCCTCTGCTTCCAGTTGTATTGCTGCTGTAAGACAGCCACAGAGTTCCATGAGAGCTCTTCCCCATTTCAGGGACCCCATGCTGACATCAGTAGAGGTGCCAATGTGACCAGATTGAAAAAGGGGCAATCCCCCTCCTTTTCCTGAGTTGAGCAGTACCTCTGCTGAAGTCAATACAAGGTGTCCTTGATGACAGGGAGCACTCTTGGAACTCTTGTAGCTATTTATTTATTTATTTACTTCATTTATATTTCACTCTTTTCACCCTGAAGGGGACTCAGAGCGGATAACAGTACATATACATTGCCGACAATCCCTGCAGTTTTAAACATATATATGTATATTGACGAACAAATACTGTACGAACAAAGATGAACAAAGAGGCAATTTTTCTGATAAACTTGTGACAAATGTCTGGTCACCAGGGGGAGCTCATGCACTCCTTTTCTCTCTCAGCGTTTTTCAGCTTCCCTTGTTCTTCCACGTTCCTTTTCAGCGATTCCTGGAGTTCTTAATGGGCTCATAAATCAGTCAAAATTTGCCTCCCCACTTAATGTGGTACCTTTATCTCCTACTTGACAAATGAACTGTCTTTTGGGCTGCAAAGGTCGACAGCAGGCTACACTTAAGGTCAGGCACCCACCCTGACCCGGGCAGGCCTCAAACTCATGACCTACAGGTCAGAGAGATCTTATGCAGCTGACACTTAGCCAGCTGCACCACTTCCTGGTGCAATATCAATGTTGGTGACAATGGTGTGATGTGGGCAAGGAAAGGGGGATGGCAATGGTGCACCATGTAGATAGCGGATTGGTCTGAATTCTACCTGGTTCTGCTGACCACACTATGATGAAGCTGCAGGGTTGTTCTGGATTGTTTCCCACCCCATCCATACACACTTTTAACATAGGGCTAATCATAGCTAAGTAGCTTTATCCTATGCTAAGTAATTGAAGTGAGAGAGCATCATGAAGACAGCCAGGAACAACTCTGCAATGACTGTGGGGTTTGAAGCCTGTGTAGACAAACCTGGGACTTTCTGTAATACATGTGAAGCTATGGAAAGATTTCCCTGAAGGGAGAAAATATTGAAGACTATGGTTGTTGCAGATATAACAAGGAGAAAATACTACAATCCTTGTTTAAAATGATCATACTTTGATCATACACTATGATCATATGTTATGTCAACACACACTTTCTTGCTCCTTCTGGCATGGATGTGTGAGATGAATGGCTCTGGTGGGTCTGGCTTGGATTTTTCCTCTCTCCCTGCTTTCCCCCTTGAGCCATTAACTAGTGTCATCTCGAGGCAGACCAACCACTAAGAACAATCAGTGCTGACAGCCTGCCTACCGGTGCTTCTATGGCGCCTTTGTTATTTGAGATTTTTATTAATCATTTACTACATTTTATGAGGTTAGTCACCTGCATTGTTCCTTTGCTGACACAACCATTTGTCATGAGGAAGAAAGGCGTAGAGGAGGAAATCAGGAGATGGGGGCACAGAGAAAGATCAGTTTACCAGCAATTCATAAATGCTCATACTGGGTTACTGAAAGGGGTTACGGAGTACATGGTTATGCTGATGCATGAAAATGAAAAACTGGGGAAGGGGGGAAATTTGAGGGTCACAAGTAAGCCTATCTCCGTTGATCAGGTTCAGGCAGAATTGTATGATGATCAATTATTCAGGGACATGTCGGTGTGTTGAATGTTGCTGGCTATTGAGTTATAAAGCATTTATTGAACCGGTACAGTGTGGGAGTTTATTCTTTTGTCTGCAAATTTCAATTGCATGTTATTGGAGGCCAGCTGAAAAGGTCAATGTGAGCAAATAGCATCAAGGAAAATTGCTGTTAGAATCTTGGCTACGTAGAGAGTTTTCTATATAGGCCTCCCATATATAGTGAGAATGAACATGAACTAGACAAGTGAGAATCATTGTGTGTATATGTGTGTGGAGAAAAGGAGAAAAAGAGAGAGATCGGATAGGATGAAATTTATAGCTATATACTGCGAAAAGGTTAAATTCTTCCAGATATCTTGATCTATTTTCTGTCATTAGAGCAGAGGTTGATATCATATGACCCGAGGGTCCCTCAGATTCCCATGGACACCTCATCGTTTTGTGCTTGGCCAATATTAAACTTAATCCTCAATTAGCAGGAGCATTCGTATCCCCACTAGTTTGATCGTGACACAACAGGTATATCAACATATAAGGATTCCTGGCGTTTATGAAGAAGTGCAGTTGCTTTAACACAGAATTTATAAATCTTTTCTTTCTTCCTTTTTTAAAAAAATGTGAAGCAGTAGGAGGGACTCAATGATGTCATGACATGGGGCCAAACACATATTATGTGTATTTAAACTTTTATTTCTCTATTTTTTTCTGATTACTTCACATTTTGGTTTCATATGTTCATGGACCTCGTTTCTGAAAACTGCTACCTTGCCCAGAATGCCCTAGGCTCTTTAAGGGTTAAGTTGTAGGAGCCTAGGACTCAAATAATCCTCTGCCACAAAGGAAATATGCTGACAGTCCAAGTAGACACCAGTAATGTATAGACTGACCAGTGGTCTGATATGTATACACATTTTAAATATATGATTATATGATTATAGACTTCTGTGCTGAATCTAGTTTACTACTCAAAATAAACCAGAAGCTGCATCAGTTTGCAATTGCCTGAACCTATGGGGAAGAGCAAGATTTCACCCCATTCCCTCCCCTCCCCTTGTAACTTAGGGTGCATCCATACAGCCCCTTTATTGTGGTAAAGAAGGGGATGTCCAGATGGCATTCTGGACAATCCCAAAACCCTGGTTTGTAACAAATTAATTAGATAGTGGATTTATTCCGTGCCTGCCCCCCGGCTCTCCTGGCGTGTCATTTCTATGCACCGAGAGAGCTGCTGTAAGACAGTACTGGAGGCCAGGTAAGTTTTATTTACTTTTCAAAGGGGTTTGGGGAATGGGGGTAGAGTTTTCAGATATTCTTATGGGCCAGTCACACAAGAGCATGTGGACACTCACCCCAGAAAACGCACACTTTCTGGGGTGGGTGTGGACAGACCCCCAGGAATATCCATGTTTTTAAAGTGTGAACGGTCCTGGGAAAACTTTTAAGGTCCAGGGCCTTTTCAGTGGTGGCTCCTTGGCTTCGGAACGCTCTTCCTAGTGACATCAGATTAGCCCCCTCCCTCCTGACATTTCGTAAGAAAGTCAAGACCTGGCTGTTTGAGCAGGAATTTGCAGGTGAAATATAACTGTTTAATTAGACCTATGGAATGATGACGATGTGACAGAAAGTGATTTTAACAAGACACCGAGAATTATATTTTTATGTTTTTAATTGCTAATTGTTAGTTATTTATATGTTTACTGTTTTAATTGTTTTAATTATGTTTTAGCAGGAGGGCAGTCTAAACCGCCTCGAGTCGCCTTCGGTCTGAGAGGGGCAGTATAAAAGTGTAGTAATTAAAATACATTAATAATAATAATAAATAAATAAATAACTGCCTCTCCAGAACCGTCCTTCGGGCCCTTCCACACAGCCCTATATCCCAGAATATCAAGGCAGAAAATCCTACAATATCTGCTTTGAACTGGGTTATCTGAGTTCACACTGCTATATATTCCAGTTGAAAGCAGATAATTGGGAATTTTATTCAGTTGTGGAAAGGGCCTTATTTCTGCACTTTGAATCCAGTTTATAGCAAGGAAGCTGAGAACGAAGGAGGAAAGTGGGTGAAGACAAGAGAAGTGAAGGACCCTTCTACACTGCCATATAATCAAGATTATCACAGGAGATAATCCAGATTATTTGCTTTGAACTGGATTGTATAAGTGTACACTGCCACACAATCCACAAAGGATCAATTGGATTAATTGGGATTGTTTATGCCAAATTGGAAAGCTTGTAGGGCAGTGATTCCCAACCACTGTGCCGTGGCACACTAGTGTGCCGCGAGTGATGACCTGGTGTGCCGCGGGAAAACCTCTCTTCCCCCCTTTCTTCCCCCTCCTGCTGAACTCCTGCTGCTGCTGCTTGCGGGGGAGGGGGGAGGGGGAGGAAGGGTTGAGTGGCGGTGAAGAAGAAGGGGCTGGGGCGCCGCCTCCTTCGGTCGTTTTCGTGTTTATGTGTACCAACTATTACTACATTTGGCATTGGCTGGATGTCATAGCCTTTCTAGTGACTGTGTAACAACTCTCCTGTTCACCGGTTATACACGAGGGTCTCGTCTAATGCCCACCTGGAATGATACAGGAGCATATATATTGAAGGTGGAAGCCTCATTATTGTTCCATGAGGTGTATTGATGCATAAGAACAGTACTAGTGGACTGCTTTGAAGCTATATGGACACATTTTTCTAAACACAGAGAGAGACTGACAGCTGTTAAGCAAGACCTTTGTGTGTGTCTTTCTGCCATTCCTGCCAGGATATCTATGTTGTGTTCATCAAAACAGGCCCAGGTTTCACACCGAGTGTATAAATACATTTTAAAAAACTATATGTATTACTGTGTTAAAGTGTCATTTTGTGTCATTTTGGTTGGTGGTGTGCCCCAGGATTTTGTAAATGTAAAAAGTGTGCCATGGCTCAAAAAAGGTTGGGAAACACTGTTGTAGGGTGCCTTGTGTTTTCCGCTATTAATATGCCACTATTAGTATCCTATTACAAGCAGTTTGTATACTGCTTGTAATGAGAAAAGAAAGTCTTTCTGAGTATCCAGTTTTTGATTCTGCACTTTAATATTGCGGGCACTAGCAATGTAAAATGGAAACTGATGATACAAACGGCTTTTACTGCTATGAAACAGCTGCCATTGCTAGACCTTTGCCACACCTGGCATCAACTCATCTCTGTGATTCATTTGTGTTATTCCTACAGTTTTTATTAAACAGACCTAGTTAATTTATAACAGTGTGTTTTTGGCAGTGGAGTGACCCCTAGACATATTTTTCTTATGAGGTTCACCCAGAGTTGATAAGAACAAAGAAGGGATTGTCACACCCTGTAACTACTTACTCCCAGGCTGTTTCACACTGAATTAGCAGAAACAGGTGTCTTTAATTTTCAAAGACCAACTCTATTGGCTGATTTTCCCTTCTGTGTGATGGTGTGTTCGGTTGGGAGTGTGATTTCAACAGCACATAAGGCCAACACCGATTCTTTGCTTGTATATTTTGTTGTCTTGCATTGCCACTAGCACAAGAGCAGGCAAAGTATGGAAATAAATGCCCTGGACCCCAGAAATTTCTGTGATTCTTTTTTCCTGTAGACTTTCCAGACTATACTTATTTTGGCAAAAGACAAAAGTGAATTACTATTTCTGGAAATTCCAGGAGTGGCAACTTAACGTTTAAATGGGCCATGGCTCCCTTTCTTCTTTTCAACACCTGTTAAATAGCTAACTGCTTGACTCAGTGCAGTGCTTTGGATTTTATCCAGAAAAAGATGGTAACTAAAATGGTGAGAGGTTTTAAATTCAAGTGCCAAAATACCATATTTTCCGGCATATAAGACGACTGGGCCTATAAGACGCCCCCCCCCCCACCGTTCCATTTAAAATATAGAGTATGGGATATGCTCGCCGTATAAGACTACCCCTCTTCCAACACACACCAAATATTTTATTTATTTATTTATTTATTTATTGGGCTTCTAGCCCGCCACTCCCGGGAGGCTCAGGCGGCTCACAACAAGCAAGGTACAATAAAAACGCATTAAAACACATTCAAACAAAACACATAATATAAAACATCAAGATTAAAATACAGTATGATGTGCAGAATGCAGAGCATAGCATAATGTAATATACAACAGTATCGGCGGGCTATGCACTAGCGGCACCTATAGGCCAAAGGCCTGTTGAAAGAGAAACGTCTTGCATGCCCGCCTGAAGGGCAAGAAGTCTTGGAGAGCTCGCGTCTCAGCCGGGAGAGCGTTCCACAGCGTGGGAGCAATCACGGAGAACGCTCTCCTGCGGGTTGCCGTTAGCCTAAATGACTTCGCAGATGGGATAACCAGCAGGTTGGTGTTTTCAGACCGGAGTGATCTCGTAGGGCAGTATGGGGGAAAGACAGTCCCTCAGATATGCTGGCCCCAGGCCGTGCAAGGCATTAAAGGTAAGTACCAACACTTTGAAGGTGATCCGGTGCTCAATTGGGAGACAGTGCAGATCCTGCAAGATAGGTGTTATATGACAACCTGCTGGGGTACCAGACAGGAGTCGGGCGGCAGTGTTCTGCACCAGCTTGAGCTTCCGGGTCACCAACAGAGGAAGGCCAACGTAGAGTGCGTTACAGTAGTCAAGTCTCAAGATGACCGTGGCTTGGATCACCATGGCCAGGTCATTCCGGGATAGATAGGGGGCCAGCCGCCTTGCCTGTTTTAGATGGAAAAAAGCTATTTTGCTGACCATGGAGAACTGGGTCTCCATGGTCAATTGGGAGTCCAAGTGAACTCCCAAGCTCTTTACAGAAGGCGATGGCCATAGCGCCACACTGTCCAGGGTCGGAAGCTGGACATCCCCATCACCCGGACGACCCAACCACAAGATCTCCGTCTTCGCTGGATTCACCTTCAACCTACTGTCTCGCAGCCATCCAGTAACGGCCTCAAGGCAGTGTTGGAAATTATCGGGGATGGATCCAGGCCTGCCCTCTATCATCAGAATGAGCTGGGTGTCATCAGTGTACTGATGGCACTCAAGCCCAAAACTCCGCACCATCTCCGCACCATGTAGATGTTAAATAACAGAGGGGAGAGAATGGCCCTCTGAGGAACTCCACAGACTAATGGGGAGCCCTCGGAGACCACTTCTCCCCTCCTCACTCGCTGAAGCCGATGGTGGAGGAAGGAGGTCAGCCATTTCAGTGCTGTCCCCCTCACTCCAGCCATGGCCAGGCGGTGGGTCAAAAGATTGTAATCGACTGTGTTTAAATAAATTTTTTAAAAGCATCAGATTTGATTTCATTATGGCAATTTTCCTATTACTGTACCTCCTTCTGTGCCTCTCAGATCTCACACATGCACACCTGCACTGCTTCATTGCAGTCTTCAGAAGCGAGATCTGAGAGGCAGAGGAGGAGGTACGGTAATAGGGTACAAGGGCGGGCCAGACAGGCAAAAGAGGTGTGTTTTTCTGGACTCAGAGCCATTCTATCTCTTTTTTCCCATACCCCAGGTGCCCCGCACGCCTGCAGCTTGCTCCACCCTTCACTTACACCTTCTCGGTGAGGTGCCCCTTCACCTCACCATCGGGACTGGATTAAGTCCACAAATACTGATGAATGGATTTTCTTCTACTGTACTTGTACATCGTCACCCTTAATGCTTTCATACAGTCGCTGCAGGGACGCGGCCACTGCCATTTGTTAGCTCCCCCCACCATATGCGGCAACCACAGATTCTCCAGCCCGGAATGGAAGTTTCAGCACCCGCTCAATAAGACTACTCCCGGCATATGACTCCCAGTGTATAAGACAACTCCCGCGTATAAGACTATTCCCCGCGTATGAGGCTACTCCCGCGTACAAGACGACCCCTGACTTTTGAGAAGATTTTCTTGGGTTAAAAAGTAGTCTTATATGCCAGAAAATACAGTACATCAGTCATGCACCATACTCTTTTTAGTACCTGGCTCATTTGTCATTTCAGCATTCGATTACAACTCTAGAGTGCCGAAGTAGTGAGTGTGACACCACTTTAACTGCCACAGCTCAATTCTATGGATTTCTGGGAGTTGTAGTGTTACAAGATCTTTATGTTCTCTCCCCAAGAGTGCTGGTGCCACATCAAATTACAGCTCCCATGATTCCACAGCTTTGAGTCATGACAATTAGAGTAGTGTCAAACTGTGTTAATTATACAGTGTAGATACTTACCTAGTCACTGTTGTAGCAGACGCCAGTTCAGAGAGCCAAACCCAATTGAAGTGTAAATAGTTTGTTTTAATATTCACAGAGTCTCTGGAGATAAGTATTAGCAAAACAAAAGCACTTAATGGTCAGTGAAAACACTAACAAAAGGAAGCCTTAACCGGCATGAAAACAAACAGGGAGAAAAAGCCTGCATTCAAAATTCCAAAACTCTTTAGCAAAATCAAAGCAAAACAAACAGAGAAAGGCACACTGAGGGGAGCAGAGAAGATGTCATCATCAGAATCAATCCAAGGTCATCAGCATTGAAGTCATCAAAGGGTTGTCCAAGACGGTATCCAAAGGGGCATAGAAGAGACTTAATCCAGGGGCCAGGCTAAGGTCAAGGAGAGGAGATAGACGTAGAAGCGAAGACACAACTCACAGTCCAACTGGGGAGCAATCCAGTGGAGTTCAAACCCACCACAGGAAGCAGCAGAATCAGTCTGGAAACAAGGCTTCAAGATGACAGGATGCAAGAGTCCTAGGATCCAAAGGCAACTCCTTGCTAGCCACAGAGGTTAATCCCAAAATGCCCACCTTTTAAGCTCACTACAAGTCAGATCCACTTGATGAGGTTGATGCCCTATCATCATCCTCAGGTGTTACTCTCCCAGCAGCTGCTGCCCTTTGACTGACCCTCTAAGATTTCCACCTGTGGTTAAGACTCTTAGAACACCCCCCTCCCCCCATTGTCTGGGGACTCTGAGGGCCAATCCTGATCATCAGTGAATCCTACCCAGGTGTCTGAACTTGTTGGCTCCTCACAAGCCCTCTGAATTTCTCTTACTTGAGTCCAATCCATTTCAGTAGAAATGTCCTCTGTACTCTGACTCCCATCATTCCCAGAGAATCCCTCAAATGTCTCAGAGTCTGTAGGTGCTGTAATCATTTGCTTGACTCTCTTGAGTTGCAAGTGATCCTCTTCACTTGACTCACTTGACTCATGAGTAAGCCTCTTTCTGCAAACACCAGTACTCCTGTTACAAACAGCCCCACCCAGTTCCATACTCTCCCCAGATGCTGAGCCATCAGAGTCTTCTGAATTACTATTATCAGTAGCAGCTGGAGGCTCAATCATAACAGTCACCAAAAGCCTTCTTCAGGTCTTATATAGCATGGGGCTATGGCTTCCTTTATGAAATCAATCCATCTGTAATATGTTCTTCCTAATTTTCTATCTCCTTGATGAGTATAATTATCTTTCCCAGTGAATTATGTCATCTTATGATGTGTTCAATGTATGATAGCCTCAGTTTATTTTTGGCTTTAGGAAGAATTCAGAATTGATTTGCTCTAGGAATATTTAACTTTTTTTTGCTAATACAGTCGAGTCTCATTTATCCAACCTTCACTCAACCAACATTCTGTATTATCCAACGCAGTCTGCCTTCCACCCAGATCCACAGCTGTTTCAATACATTGCAATGTTTTGGTGTTAAATACATTAATTGCTACATAACGTTACCATGTATTGAACTGCTTTTTCTGTCGATTTGTTGTAAAACATGATGTCTTGGTGCTTCATTTGTAAATTCATAATGTAATTTGAGGTTTAATAGATGTTTCCTTAATCCCTCCTTATTATCCAACATTTTAGCTTGTCCAATGCTCTGCTGGCTCGTTTATGTTGGATAAGCAAGACTCTACTGTACATACAAAACTCTTATCCAGATGTCAAATGAGTTGATTTATTTCTTGTCAGCTTTCTTCACTGTCTAGTAGGCATGGTAACAAATCGAAAAATGGCCATTCTAAAATCAAATGGGGGGGGGGGATTTTTTTTTTTATTAGTATATCAAAGACTTACAAAAAAATTCCCAAAAATTTCGGAAATGTAACTTAAGTACTAACGAAATTCGTTAGAAATTCGTATGCCAGAGCATGCGCTTTCCAGATGGTTTTGGCCTACAACTCCCAGAAATCCTAACAGCTGGTAAATTGGCTGGGATTTCTGGGAGTTGTAGGCCAAAACTTGAATCAATCACACTGAATTCTAGATGGGACTCTCCAAATAGGAAGGAGGGAGGGAGGGAGGGGGTATTCTATTCTTGGAAGCAGCAAAAGAAAAGGAGGAGGAACCCCCCCCCTCGCTCCTCGCTGCCTCTCTCTCACCCCGATCCCGAGGGAGCGAGGGCCCAAGTTTGCCCAGGCTGGTCATATACCTACATTCTATGCACATGCAATAATACAGCAGTAATAGCAATGGGAATAAGAAGAGGTAAAATTCAAACCGAAGTGTTCTGAGTGGTCCCTGCTTCATGCGGTGCAAACGGGCTCTTCTTTGTGAGCCCGGGAAATTAGCCCGGGAAAAGACAGCGTTTTCTGCTTGGGTGCACACACATACATATTCTTTGGGGGGGGGGGTTGCTGCTGAATCTTCTCTATGAGGCCGGGATTCTGCAACAAATCCCCCTCCCAAGAATATGTATGTGTGTGCTCCCAAGCTGGCTTTTCCCCGGGCTAATTTCCGTTTGCACCGTTTGCACCGCATGAGCCCGTTTGCATGAGGCAGGGACCACTCAGAATACTTCGGTTTGAATTTTACCTCTTGTTATTGTTATTACTGCTGTATTATTGCATGTGCATGGAATTAGGTATGACCAGTTGGATTACTTATAATATTAGGCAGTGGCACTTACAGTAGCATTCATTCTATTATACATTAGGTTGGTTTCTCACCCCAATACTCTTTGATGCCTTAGATCCTGGCAGGCAGGAGGCAGGAAGCCTGGAAAAAATGTAAACAGAGAGGATTACTCAGAGTAAATCTGCAAGGAGGGCCCTTCATCCAAAGTGCCCTCCTTTGCAGATTTACTTGAGTAATCCTCTCTGTTTACATTTTTTCCAGGCTTCCTTCCAGCCGAGGGAAGGAGCGAGTTTAGGGCTTGCCTTGCCATAATATTGGCAAGGGAGGCGGGAGGGTGGTGAGAGAGAAGGAGGGTGCCCCCCCCTTATGCCCCCCCACGACCTAATAACGACACTTAAGAAAATCCTGGCCCCCGAGGTTCTAAAAAGAAAGTCCACTTCCTGGTTGGCGTTCCAGGTGCGGAAACGCTCGAAAGTAGCATTTCTTACGAATTTCTTATGAATCATTTAATTTTCATAACTTTTTTCCCATGCCTACTGTCTAGTTTTTACAATCATGCATAGAAATTGGAAGTACTTTGGCATGGACAATCCTGACTTTGGTATTCCATAATATGCATAATTTTGCACTTGAGAATCTTATCTGGTTCCTGCATATCTGCTCTTACAGGGCTTTCTCATCTTCTGGTTTCTTGTCTATATTTTGATTAATGTCTGAACCAAGATACAGAGAGTATTCAAATACCATAAAGGCATCAGTTCCCATCTGATCTTGAAAGCCAAGCAGGAACAGCCTTGGTTAGTACTATGATGGGAGTCCAACAATGACTGCCAGGTGCTGTGAGCCATATTTCTTGCATAAAAAGTGCCCAATGACCTTCATATGGCTGCTATATGTCAGCAAAGTATTTGAAGACACCTATGAACACACACAAACAAGGTAAAGAAAATCTTTCACAATCTAGATATCCTTCTTGTTGACTTTTATATTATGCAAATCATCTGCAATCACATTTTATATCTTTCTTTCTTTCTTTCTTTCTTAATTTCTTGTGTGAGATACTAAAATCAGAACATGGAATGCAAACATTAAAAAGAATAGGTAGGATCTCCTAGGTGTGGCTTTTATCGTGTGGTTTCCTCGCCTAAGTTATGGAATTTTAAGGAGGTGGGTGTCCTAATGCTTCATATTCCCTTTGCTATTCTCTTAGTTCTCCCCATCATTTCATTCTTTTTTCTTTTCTTTTTTTAAAAAAAGAATATCTATTGGGGTGGAGGGGTGGTGAAAAAACTTCTTAGTGTCTTTTTTTTTACTGGAGGCATCCAATATTTTCAATAACTGTAGTAGGTATGTAAAGGTAAAGGTTTTCCCCTGACATTAGGTCCAGTAATATCCAACTCTGGGGGTTGGTGCTCATCTCCATTTCTAAGCTGAAGAGCCAGCATTGTCCGTAGACTCCTCCAAGGTCATGTGGTCAGCATGACTTCATGGAGCGCTGTTCCCTTCCCAGTGGAGTGGTACCTATTGATCTACTCACATTTGCATGTTTTCGAACTGCTAGGTTGGAAGAAGCTGGGGCTAACAGCGGGAGCTCACAGCACTCCCCGGATTTGAACCTGTGACCTCTTTGTTAGCAAGTTTAGCAGTTCAGCGGTTTAACCCACTGTGCCATCAGGGGCTCCTCAATAACTGTAAGAAAAGCAAAATAATTTTTGTCCCAGAATCCTTCATATCGTTCTGATCAGAGCCAATTCATTTTTATTTTCATTAACTATTTCATCTTTTACAAGCAATCTTGTTGGATTTCAGAGGTTAAGGAGAATTGAATGGGACTTTCCTGTAGAGTTAAGGAAGACTTCCTTACTGAAAATTTGCTGAGCCACTGCCACTCACAGTTGACAGTGTTGTGTTGGACAGACTCACAGTTTGACTCAGCATAAGGCAGCTTCCTATGTTCTTACATGTGCTTTCGTTGCCTAGTTACAAATGGTAATTGTTTGAAACCTTTGAATAAGCCAAAGAAAGAAACAAGATGGGAAGATGGAACACTGAAATTCATGGAGGCTTAAAGGCCTATTATTTTGTGAGGAAAACAGAGTGGCCAAAAGGTGTCCAACACTACCCCCTGGTGACACAGACCAATCTACATCTTAAGAAGTTGGCCAGGGAGACTTAGGGTATTAAAGTTACTATTGTTCATGCTATCAAATTTGAACTAAGCTCTCTTAATATTGAATAATTATACCGAACTAGGAAAGAGATAGTGACTAATTGATATGATGTCCCATGGGATAGTCTGAAAGGAAATAGAAATTACTTTAAACTTATCTTTCCCAACCTGGAGCACTTTACATGTGTTGACCTTCCACTCCCACCAACCCCAACTAGTAGGCATGGTTTAGAACCCAAAAATAGGAAATCGAAAATCAACTGGGGGGGGTGTTGATTATTTATTTATTTATTTATTTATACTTCAAACTTGTATACCGCCACTCCCCGAAGGCTCGGAGCGGTTTACAGAAGTTTGAGTGCCCAGTGGCACATAGAGACAACATATACAAGTAGACAAGGGAAGAACACGAGGGTGGGGGGGAGGGAGGGGGAAAGGGAAGTGTCAGTGACGGTGCCTCCTAGGGTCCTGTCCTGCCATCAAATGGAGGCAGGCGGGGGTGTCCCAGAAGAAGCGCCGGTGCAAAAGCATCCGTGGGGACCAGAGACCGCGGGCGCCCACATGGGGGCCTGCGCCAAGGGCCCTGGTCCGGCCGCGAATTGTCCCTTAAGACTCTTGAGGAAGTCCGGTGGGCCCCTTGGAGCTTCGACTGCTTATAGCAGGAGCTCCAGAATGTCCTAGTGGGGAACACCTTCGGGGCCAGCGTCGTTCTCGGCGTTGATCGTCCTTTCCTGGTCAGGTCACTAAGGAGGCCGGTTCCGGAGGCCCTTCGGCCGGAAGCTGGTCTAGGCCTCCTATCCACGGTCTGGGAGGTAGTTCGGACGCCGCCCTTCCGCTTCCGGTGGCGCCTCCTCCTCTTCCGGGGAACTCGTTGGTCCCTGGTCGGGTCAGTGCCAGGAAAGGAGTCCTCCAGGTGCGGGACCTCTGGCTGCTGACTGCTTCCAGGTTGTGGTTCTTCTTGGGGCCTCAGCACGTGTGCTGGCTGGGCGTCCCCAAGGTCGACCGCCATGCTGGGCCTCGCTTCTTCAAGAATGCTCCCCCAACTCTGCGAGGGGGGACGTCGACGATGGTAAGCCTCTGGGGGTGGGGCCAGAACAGCCGAGACATCCAGTTCAGTGGGCACCGGGCCCGCCAGCATCAAGGGGTCCAACGGCTGGTGTGCGGGGCCTCCGGATGCTTCAGGCAGATCTTCTAGAGGAGGTGGGTGGCCGGCCTGGGAGTCGGCTTGAGCCACAGTCCGCAGTGTCATCCTGGGGGCATCAGCCTCCATGGCAGCCGGTTCATCTTCCACTTCAGGATTGATCTTGCTCCCGGTCTCTCGGGGCAGCCCCAGGGCCTCACTAGGAGGGGAGATCGAAGGGAGCTCTCCAGCTGAGGGAGGCCTCTCTTGGTCCATCACCGCAGCCTTAGTGGGAAAGTCCCATGATTGGTCCCAAAGAAAGTCCTGGTGTGTGGAGGGGGCTCGTGGGGGGGTCATCTAGGCTGGGGGGGGGTCCTGCTTTGGGATTGGGAGCTGCATTATGGAGGTTCCCATGCACTCCAGCAGGCCGCCGTATTTGACCCCGAAGGCATTGAAATGGTCCATAAGCTTGGCATACTCCTCAAGCAGCTCGGCATACACCCGGGGGTCGAGCTGGTCGGCGGGAGGACCCTGGGCCGCTTGCCGCAGCCTCCGTGGAGAGCTGCTCCTTTGAGGCCCCGGAGGCTCAGGGGCCAAGGGCTTCCAGTCCGCTGGGTGTTCCACCTTCGAGGGGGTCTGTAGGGACGCTCTTCTGCCCAACGATCCTCTCCCGAACATCCTCAGGAAGTGAGCGCCGGAGGCCGTCACGGGGCGGACGACCCATCCATCCTTGGCCTTTTTGGGTGTCCGTGGTGGCCCAGCTATCTCTCCCAGCCAAACTTGGCTGCCCGGTGTCTGTGGGTCTCCCAAGACGACCCCCTGGGATTGGCGATCAATCGCCATCCCCCCGGAGAGGGAACGATGAGACCAGCTGGTCCTGTCCAAGAAATTAGTTAGGCTCTGCTGGAGCTCACCCACAGGGAGCTCCACAGCAGCGGCCATCTTGGATCAGATTAGTAATAGAAAGACTTACAAAAAATTTTCCAAAAATTTCTAAAACGTAACGTAATTACTAACGAAATTCGTTAGTAGTTCGTATGCCAGTGCAGGCGCATTCCAGATGGTTTTGGCCTACAACTCCCAAAAATCCTAACAGCTGGTAAATTGGCTGGGATTTCTGGGAGTTGTAGGCCAAAACTTGAATAAATCACACTGAATTCTAGATGGGACTCTCCAAATAGGAAGGAGGGAGGGAAGGAGGGAGGGAGGGAGGGGGGTATTCTATTCTTGGAAGCAGCAAAAAAAGGAGGAGGAGCCCCCCTCTCGCTCCTCGCTGCCTCTCTCTCACCCCGACCCTGAGGGAGCGAGGGCCCAAGTTTGCCCAGGCTGAGAGGAAAAGGAAGAGGCCTGAGGCTGTGAGGAATGGTGGGATTTGAAGTCCAAAACACCTACCTGGAGGGCTGAAGTTGGCCCGTGCGATGGGGCAAGACAGAGCAACGGGGAAGAGAAGGGAGGGGGAGAAGCATCTGAGAGAGTACAGAGAGAGAAAGGAGGAGAAGCGTGTGTGTGTGTGTGTGAAGTTGGCCCCTGCGGTGGGGCAAGACAGAGCAACGGGGAAGAGAAGGGAGGGGGGGAAGCATCTGAGAGAGTGCAGAGAGAGAAAGGAGGAGACGTGTGTGTGTGTGTGTGTGTGTGTGTGAAGTTGGCCCCTGCGGTGGGGCAAGACAGAGCAACGGGGAAGAGAAGGGAGGGGGGGGAGAAGCATCTGAGAGAGTACAGAGAGAGAAAGGAGGAGACGCGTGTGTGTGTGTGTGTGTGTGTGAAGTTGGCCCCTGCGGTGGGGCAAGACAGAGCAACGGGGAAGAGAAGGGAGGGGGAGAAGCATCTGAGAGAGTGCAGAGAGAGAAAGGAGGAGAAGCGTGTGTGTGTGAAGTTGGCCCCTGCGGTGGGGCAAGACAGAGCAACGGGGAAGAGAAGGGAGGGGGGAGAAGCATCTGAGAGAGTGCAGAGAGAGAAAGGAGGAGAAGTGTGTGTGTGTGTGTGTGTGTGAAGTTGGCCCCTGTGGTGGGGCAAGACAGAGCAACGGGGAAGAGAAGGGAGGGGAGAAGCATCTGAGAGAGAAGCATCTGAGAGAAGCGTGGAGGACTACACTTTCCAGAATGCCTAGCAGCAGCGTCACTTCCAGTTCCCCATAGAAATGCGGAAAAAAAGAAGAAGATGAATGAAGGCGGGAAGGAAATGAGGGGGAGAAGACAGGGAGAAGTGAGTACGTAGTACAATAATTAAGAATTTATTACGATCATAACGCAAATTGTTGGCCTCAAGGACCATAAAAGAAAGTCTACTTCCTGGTTAGCTGCCGTGATACGTATAAACTAGAAAGTCCCATTACATATGAATCACTTACGATTTCTTTTAATTTTCATAACTTTTTTCTCATGCCTAGTGTGCACCTTTGCATTGTCCTGGTGCAAAAGAACTTTTTTCTTGGCCAAATGCAGTCATGTTTTTTTTCCAAATCCTCATTAAATCAACCCAATAAATTGGCATAATATTCGCCATTGATTGTTTTACCCTTTTGAAGGTAGTCAATGTGGATTATACCACGTGCATTCCAAAAAACGATCGCCATGACTTTATTGGCTGACAAACCCACCTTGGCCTTCTTTGGCGCCGATCCACCCTGAAAAACCCACAGTTTTGACTGTTGCTTGGTCTCTGGTGTGTTGTGGTGGATCCATGTTTCATCCCATGGTTACAAAACAGCGCAAAAGCCCAGCCATATTGCAGTTGAACAACGCCAAACAATCCTGCGAAATTGTCACTCGATTGTGTTTGTGGTCAATTGTGAGCAAACGCGGCACCCAGCTTGCGGAAAGCTTTCTCATACCCAAGTGATCATTTAAAATTGAAACCACTGAGCCATGTGGGATGCCTATGACTTCCTTGGTTTGAGCGAGGGCCCAAGTTTGCCCAGGCTGAGAGGAAAAGGAAGAGCCTGAGGCTGTGAGGAATGGTGTGAATTGAAGTCCAAAACACCTGGAGGGCTGAAGTTGGCCCGTCATGAAGCCTCTTCAAGGCTTTAGATCCTGGCAGGCAGAAGGGGCAGGAGGTCCACTCCTCCTGCCCTGCCAGGATCTAAAGCGCATCAAGGCTTGGCACGCTTTAGATCCTGTGAAAACCAACCTAATGTATAATAGAATGAATGCTAACTTATAGAGTAAGTGCCTAAATATTATAAGTAATCCAACTGGTCATATACCTACATTCCATGCACATGCAATAATACAGCAGTAATAACAATGGGTATAAGAAGAGGTAAAATTCAAACCGAAATATTCTGACTGGTCCCTCCTCAAGCGGTGCAAACGGGCTCTTCTCTATGAGCCCGGGATTCTGCAGCAAGCAAACGCTGTGCCCGGGCTTTTGGCTTTTCCCGGGAGAGGCTGCCTCCTGCTTGCAGTTTGCACCGCTTGAGGAGGGACCAGTCAGAATACTTCGGTTTGAATTTTACCTCTTCTTATACCCATTGTTATTACTGCTGTATTATTGCATGTGCATGGAATGTAGGTATACTACCCCAATACTCTTTGATGCTTTAGATCCTGGCAGGCAGGAGGGGCAGGGAAACCTGGAAAATGTAAACTGAGAGGTTTACTCAGAAGTAAATCACAAAGGAGGGCACTTCATCCAAAGTGCCCTCCTTGTGGATTTACTCATGAGTAAACCTCTCTGTTTACTTCCTTTGCAGATTTACTTCTGAGTAAACCTCTCTGTTTACATTTTTCCAGGCTTCCAGCCGAAAGAAGGAGCGAGTTTAGGGCTTGCCTTGCCATAATACTTATTGGCAAGGGAGGCGGAGGGTGGTGAGAGAGAAGGAGGGGTGCCCCCCTTACGACCTAATAACGATACTTAAGAAAATCCTGGCCCCGAAGTTCTATAAAGAAAGTCCACTTCCTGGTTGGCGTTCCAGATGCGGAAATACTCAAAAGTAGCATTTCTTACGAATTTCTTCCGAATCTTTTAATTTTCATAACTTTTTTCTCATGCCTACCAACTAGCATGGAAACACACCAGGAAAATGCCAGGCTTGGGAAAGCTGTTTATTTGTATTTTGAAATTTTAGAGATTAGGAACTATATTTTTGGGTGATGACTCCTAGAATTGCTCAGCAATATAGCAGGGACCATGCTAGGTGTAAGAGTCTGGGAGGTGTGGTTAAAAAAGTAACTTCCTCAAACTTTGAACCAATTGCAAGACACTTGAAAGAGGATGGCAAATATCTGAAGACTGCAGTGAAGCGGTGCAGTGGATCATCTGGTAGATCCACCACCAATTCATGAAGTAGATTAAAAATATATGTTGTATGTATTGTCGAAGGTTTTCATGGCCAGAATCACTGTGTTGTTGTAAGTTCTTCGGGCTGTATGGCCATGTTCTAGAGGCATTCTCTCTTGACAGTTCGTCTGCATCTATGGCAGGCATCCTCTGAGGTTGTGAGGTCTCACCAACTCTACCATAGATGCAGGTGAAACGTCTGGAGAGAATGCTTCTAGAACATGGCCATACAGTCAAAAATAACCCTACAATAACCTATATGTTGTATGTTACATATTCTAGTTATTGGTTCATTTGGTGCAAGGCAGGCATTACATAAGTATATGCTAGTGTCTCCAGAACGCAGTCTGGGAGCTTTGTAGAAATAGTAATACTGTATTTTCAAACTGGCAAAAATCAGGGCCAATTTACAAGTGATACGGACTTGTGATTTTTGGGAGTTCTCTTCCGTTTCCTCAAATGCCACTTCATCTGAGGAGGAACCCTCAAATTTACTTAGAATGTTGCATTAGGCAATATTTTAAGAGCTAACCCGGTATCAAATTCTTGATTAGATACCAATCTCTGAATGTTAAATTAGACTGTCAGATTCATACCTTGGGAACTTGCATGTGTCTCTGTGGGTGCATTGTTGACGACCCACTCATATGTGACACAAATGAGCAAAGAAGTTGAAACTCATCCCAATGGGGGGTCCTATAGGTTGTCAGCTGTATTTGAGTTCATTCACAGTACAGTGTCACTACTGCTTGCATATATTGGTAGTTACCCATGTCTCTTTTTTCCTTTCTAATTCCCCAGGCTTAAATTGATATTCAACAATAAAAATGAGAAAGACAGATTTACAGGCAACGATGCAGCACTGACATTTGCAGCCAGCTGTGATGATGCACTAATGCATTGTAGTGAAAGAGGGCTTTTTATTGAAAAATCAGGAACCACACGGAATAATTTCATGTCTTTTTATTATTCTAAGGCCTACGGCAAGATGAATGTGGTTTCAAGTACATCAAGGATTGCATGTCACTCCCTTGAACGTTGAACTCACAATTGTGCTTTGACTTAGCAGACTGGGAGGGGAAATGTATGAAGCCAAAAACAGTCTCAAAAGTCTCATTCCCATCAGAAGATCTGTCCAAAGTATTAAGTTTCCACCAGCTTCATAAATCTATATATAAAAAAAGGGACATGTCGTGCTTAGGGGCTTATCGATAGCAAAACTGCTGAACGCAGAAACGCCAAAACAGGCTACCACATCCCCCATGGAACAAGGTATGTTTAGCACCAACCCCCCCAATTCAAACAAAACGGTAAAACACACAAAGAAACCCCCGGGGACTACAACACCCATAACGCCCATGCCAAATGAACAGGGCGCATGTGCAGACATATAGGCTGCACTACCTGGCCCCTTCTCTCCCCTCCCCCCAACAAAGAGAACACTCACAACAATCTTCCTACCTGCTGCTCGCTGCCAGGGTTCCCGCACACACCTTGGAGACCTCCTGAGGCGTGCGCATAATCTACGTGCCCTACACAGCCGGGGCACTACAGCTCCCATAATCCCCCACACCACATGGACAGGCTCCTCCTCAACCCTCCCCCTCCCAACACAGACAATAACAATTACAAACCTCAAATGGCCAGGGCTCCTGTGTGCAGCTCTCACACCACACTGCTAGAAGCAATGGAGGGCTCCAGAGCCACACACGTGCACACCAGCCAATCCAGAGCTGCGCACATGCTGCGCAGCCTGGCCTCCCTCTTGCCTCCACTGGCCTCAAAAACAGGCCTGGCCGGGGGGGGGGGGTCCTCTCTGTGAGGTGGCTGCAAGAAAGAAGGAAAAAGGAAGGAAAGCAGGGAGGGAGGAAGGAGAAAGGAAGGGAAGGATAGAAGGAAGGAAGGAAGGAAGGTAGGATGGATGGATGGAAGGAAGGATGGAGGGGAGGTGAAAGGAAGGAAAATGGAAGGATAGAGGGAAGGAGGGGAGCAGAAAGAAAGGGAAAGGGAAGGAAAGCAGGAAGGGAGGGAGGGGCGGAGAAGGGAAGGGAAGGATAGAAGGAAGTTAGGATGGATGGAAGAAAGGACGGAGGGGAGAAGAAAGGAAGGAAAAAGGAAGGACAGCAGGAAGGGGGGAGGGAGAGGATGAGAAAGGAACAGAAGGATAGAAGGAGGGAAGAAGGAAGGTAGGATGTATGGATGGAAGGAAGGAAGGAGGGGAGGAGAAAGGAAGGAAAAAGGAAGGATAGTAGGAAGGGAGGGAGGGGAGGAGAAAGAGAGGGAAGGATAGAAGGAGGGAAGGTAGGATGGATGGATGGAAGGAAGGAGGGGAGAAGAAAGGAAGGAAAAAGGAAGGATAGAGGGAAGGAAGGAGGGGAGGAGAAAGGAAGGATACTAAGAAGGGGGGAGAGGATGCAAAAGAAATGGAAGGATAGAGGGAGGGAAGGAGGAAGGTAGGATGGATGTATGGATGGAAGGAAGGAAGGAGGGGAGGAGAAAGGAAGGAAAAAGGAAGGATAGTAGGAAGGGAGGGAGGGGAGGAGAAAGAGAGGGAAGGATAGAAGGAGGGAAGGTAGGATGGATGGATGGAAGGAAGGAGGGGAGAAGAAAGGAAGGAAAAAGGAAGGATAGAGGGAAGGAAGGAGGGGAGGAGAAAGGAAGGATACTAAGAAGGGGGTGGGAGAGGATGCAAAAGAAATGGAAGGATAGAAGGAGGGAAGGAGGAAGGTAGGATGGATGGATGGTTGGAAGGAAGGAAGGAAGGAAGGAGGGGAGGAGAAAGGAAGGAAAAAGGAAGGATAGCAGGAAGGGGGGAGGGGGGAGGGAGGGAGAGGATTTGAATGGAATGGAAGGATAGAAGGGAGGTAGGATGGAAGGAAGGAAGGAAGGATGGAGGGGAGGAGAAAGGAAGGAAAAAGGATGGATAGCAGAAAGGGAGGGGAGGGGAGGGGAAGGATAGAAGGAGGAAAGGAAGGAAGGTAGGATGGAAGGAAGGAAGGAGGGGAGGAGAAAGGAAGGAATAAGGAAGGATAGAGGGAAGGAACGAAGGAAAGGAGGGAGGAAGGAGAAAGGAAGGAAGGAAGGAAAAAGGAAGGATACCAGGAAGGAAGGGAGGGAGGGGAGGAGTAAGGAACGGAAGGATACAAGGAGGGAAGAAAGGTAGGATGGATGGAAGGAAGGAAAGAAGGAAAGGAATACTATTTCATTTTCTCCTTCCTTCTTTGCCTCTTTCCTGCCTTTCCTCCGCTTTTTCTTTCCTTTCTACTTTCTCTCCTTCCTTCCTTCCTTTGGTACCTCTTTCTTTCTTTCCTATTACTATTACTATTGTTGTGGCTGTTCTTAAGCAGACCTTCTCATTACTTAATTTTCCATACCACCATACAATGCCACAGCAATGCGTGGCTGGGTACAGCTAGTGTGAAATAAAAATATACCAGGCATATTCTCCCTCTATCATAATATGGCTTTTTGCGAGAAGCAGCAACAATAATAACAAGTTTAGGAAAATCAGTTAATTTGTCACAATTTTCAGTGCCATTAAATAATGTCAGTTGTAAGCTTTGCAAATAGGAAAAGTTCAGAAATAGCACAAGAAAGGGCTGGGATGATAATAAAGACAGATTCAAAATGGTCAGTCTTTGGATTTTGATATATAGTAGAACCCCAATGTAAGAGCATTTCAATTTAAGAGCATTTTGAGTTAAGAGCCATCACTCGGCTCATGTTTTATTTTGACATATGAGCAGCATTTTGAGTTAAGAGTCAGCTCCAAAGGGAACGCTAGCACCAGAGGGAGTATTAGCAAGAGAGTACAAGGCTTTAGGGCTTCAAGGGAACAGTCTATGTGCTTTGTGCCTCCATGTCTTTTGCCTTGTGCTCTTGTCCGCTTTAGGAGATTGCTGTCTGCTTTGCTCTTGTCCGCTTTGAGGAAGTTTGGGTTAGTTGATTTTGTGTGGTTTTTATTCCTGGTATGTTTGGCTTGATGAAGAGAGGGGGGGGGGGGGTTGGAGTGAGTACAGTGTGAAGAAAATGATGCTTCTGCTTGTGTTTATACCACTTAAAAGTTGATATTTCTTTTTTATTGTTCCATGTGAATGTGCATTTATACATTATTTGCTATCTAAACTACATTTTCATAGTTGAAAACATGTAACAAAAATGGAGGGTTGGTGGGCTAGAATGAATTAATAACTGAGAGAATAGCATTTTGAATTAAGAGCTCAGTCATAGGGCAAATTACGCTTTCAAGTCAAGGCATCACTGTAGAAAAGCCAACTGGAAGTTTGCACCTACTGACTGACAACCTGCTGAATAATAACAATAATAGTACACTTGATTTCTAACCTGCCTCTCCCCAAGTCTCAAATTGGGTAAGAAACAAATCTTAAATGTGCCCAATTTGCCTTCAAAAGTGTTCAAACTATTTGTCATATGCAGAATATCCACATGACACAGAGGAAAACCTGTTTTGTTCCCAAGTACATACTTAACAGGAAGAAGTATCAAATCCTATATCTCCCTGATGAGTACATGTGGATGATACTTGTTTCAAAAAACTTGTTCAATGCCTCTACATTTTTAGATGTACACTTTAAAAAGCTTTGCTATACACCAAAAGTATTGGGGGGAGGCATATTGGAAGAGGATGGTAGTAAGAGTTGGAAAAAAAATTCTTTGGTGAGGCAAGGACTTCTCTAGCTGAGAATTACAAAGGCCCTGCCCAAAACTACATTTCTCAGAATTCTATAGGTGGCAGAAATGCGGGGTTGCCCACTTTAAAGCCTTGGTGTGATGACATGGTTGATCTATAAATTCAAGAAAATATTCAGGTTCCAAACATGCCCACCCAAATGACTTCACAGAGTATACAAAAACCTTTTTCTGCTGCGGCACCTCTGTTGTTGAATCCCCTCTCTTTGAATAGTGAACCAGCATTGATCTGGTGCTTATTCCAGCAAAAAATTTATGCCTTTCCCATTTCTATTATTTCATTTATGTTTTGCATTGTGTTTCACTCTGCATTTCATTCTAACCACACTTCCACTATTCTTGCTTCTTTTCATTGGTGTTCTCTCCTGCATACAGTACATTAATTATAGATAACTTACTTTTGTGTGTCTGCCAACCCTCTTTTCAGCTGTAACTAACAAACAAGTTGTGGCCTTCCTTATCCTAAGCTTCGAGTGTTCCATGTCATGTTTTGGGATGGAGGGTTTGTCACACTGCACATGCAAGTATTTTTATCCTATTGTGCTGGACTTTTTATGCAGTGTTGTAAAAAAATGTTCACTCTCTCCCAGTAGGATCTGCCCACAAATATTATATTTCACTTACTGGTGCTGTGCGGTTTAGAAATAAATATTAGCTGTGGTTTTCTGAGAAAGTAATGATTATGTTTTTAAGAGTAACCGCAATCAGTCAAACTTTTCTTCAAAAACAGACTAAAATTTGGCACTAAAAATAGAGGACAGCTTTCTGAAGCTGATCTGTTCACAATCACAACCCCTATAATGTATGGTCATAACTTTTTTATATTCAGTAATTTCACAGGCATAGAAACCTGCCCTGAATCTGAACCTATATGGAATTTGTATAGGAAATTCCTACTTCTTACATATATGGAGATATCTCAGAACATGGGCAGGCAGAAGTCTTGTTTCAACCAGTTGTCTCTGATTTGTTTGAATGATCAAGCAGGTGAATCAGCATTTATGAGGATCTAAAATACTAGCAATGGCTGGCTCAATTAGGAGGCTCTACTTAAATTATATTTCACAACAATTGAGACCGCAAACAATAGCAAAGTCTTTACTACTGTCTGGTGGGAGTAATCCTATAAAAACACAAGCTCATGAAATAATTCCCAATAACCAGGAAAAGTGTGTGATTTTAACATAGTATGGTGGCAGACAGGATTCATAAGAATACAAAAACAAGGGAAGGGTCCAACAAGTTGACTCCCTAGCAAATGAGGCTCCACCTACACTTCCCTATAATGTGGTGTAGGGGGGCGCAGTATTCTGTGGCATCCAAACAATGCTTCGGGATAATGTAGTTTAACTTGGAATGAACCTGACAATACAGGTTTAATCCAGGTTTTGAAAAACACCTGGGGAGATATGGAACTTTGAGGAACATCTGCATCTTCCCAGGTATGGGTTTTTTGGAGAGTGCCCCTTGGGATCACCATGCATGATTCCAGCAGGTTGCCCCTACAAACATCTTAACTCCACAGGATCAGGAACTCATGGAGGTGGGATGGCAATGTCATCCTCCCCTTCCTGGCCCCGGTTTAGCTCTGAAACTTATTTTCAAAGCATCCTGACTAAGACACGAGGTTTCTGCAGAGCTCTTGACATTTTTAAAAGACACTACAAATCTTTGGAGAGGGGAGGGGGGGGGAATCAACAAAAAGCAGATATGACTGAGATGGCTAGGTATTTCAGGGAGCTCTGTGGCCAGTGATGAGTGGTAGCGGCAACACAGGGACAGCCCACCTGCTTCCCTGCTCTATGGTGTTGTCCATGTGGACAAATGATCAGAGCAAAACATATGCTAACCAGCTGTCCAGACAACTTAGTCTATCCTTAGTCTATTGAGCTTATTCTATTGAGCTCGAAAGATACTCCAGTGTTTCCTGCAACCTCTTGAATTTTCCCTGACTTTATTTAATGGAAAGCAAATTTGGGTTTTAAAAAAATCCAAATACTTCTTGGAAGTTCCTGTGCATTATGAAGACTGCCAGATATAAGAGTGACCCAAGTTAGTAACAGAATTCCATTTCTGCCTCTGCGTGTAGAGAAATATGTTTGTTTGTATGGTTTCTTGATTATCTCACAGCAAAGACATGCATTCTCTTCTAGGCTTCTTCCTCTGCTTCTTTGCTTGGGTAACATGAACTTAACCTTGATTTTCAGGTCAATGCTTTCTACAGAATGTACAGTCAGCAGAGAGCATGGGAGAAAAAAATCAATGTGGAGTATATTACCAAATATGATGCTGAGATATAAATGCTTGAAAGTCAGGCTGTAGATGGAAAAAACAGAGATTATTTTGAAAGCAAAGCATTTCTTACCTCTTTCCAGAGCATGCTGGGTTGATATTCTTATTTATTCTTATTTATTTAAAACTTTTGTATCCCAATCTTCTCACCTCTGAAGAGGGACTCAGACCAGCCTTACAGCAAGAATTCAATGCAATTGAAACAAATTAAAACATCATATAACAATATTCAGTTAAAATACATATAGATAAAAAACATATAAGTAAAATACATTAGAGCCAAATTGCTAGATAAAATCACATTCAACTCAATCCATATGTGTGGTCATTAACTTTAATCTAAAAACAGTCTCGGACCTTATTCTGGGAATGCTTCCTTTCAAAGCCAGGATTTCACTAGCCTCCTGAAGGACAGGAGGGAGGGGACAGATCTGATCTCACTTGGGAGAGAGCTCCATAACCGAGGGGCCACCACAGAGAAGACCCTGTCCCTCATTCCCACCATACACACTTGCAAAAGTGGCGGGACCAAGAGCAGGGCCTCTCCAGAAGATCTCCGTGTCCATGATAGTTCATAGGGCAGAACACATTCGAACAGGTAAACTGGGCCAGAACCGTGTAGGGATTTATAGGTTAAGACCAGCACTTTGAATTGTTGTCATGCCCCAGCCTGACTCCATAGCCAAGCCAGATAGAAGCCATGTTAAATCCAAGGCACCAGCCAGGTCTTAGAGAAAACCTTTGCAGAGGCCTCCACGTCAGCCAGCGGTCAAGGCCAGATGCAGCCTTCTTTCTTCCCAACCTGATAAGGAATTCCGGGAAAGCAAAGCCTCATTATCCCCCTTTTCTCCAGGTGTAGCCGCTAATAAGCTGACATATTTGCCTTCCTCAGGAGGCTTGGGAAAGTCAGGCCCACGAACTGTTCCTGAGAAAGAGTTGCGCCAAAGTAAACGCCTCCGAGGCCAAAACAATGAGAGACCTATTTAAGTTGGTTCCCATTGGCACTCGGGATCTCGCGCCAACGTTCAGCTTTCTTTGCCAAGCTCCATGGAACTCAAGTCCAGGACAAGGCCTCGGAGCCTCCATGTCACGGTACTCAAGTATTCAGTCAAGCCATCGTTTGCCAGGGACTTATCCCGGATTTTAGCCCAGTGGGGTTTCAAGACTATTTCTTCATTTATTGGATCTTGAACTCTTTTTAAACTGTTGCACGGCAATACCTTGATGCTGGGAGCATCAGTGGACTATATTCACATCTCTTTCCTTTTTCTACCTATTCTAAATAAAGCATTTAATCACGGCTGCTTCGTGGTGGTTTACTGAGGGATCCTCCAGGTCTAGGTTGCAACAATTGTGCTCAGAAGCTAATTGGCAGCCAATGGAGCTTGTGTAACAAGGGTTGTGTGCTCCCTGTACCTTGCTCCCGTCAGAAGCCTGGCTGCTGAGTGTTGGACTAATTGGAGCTTCTGGGCAGTTTTCAGAGGCAACCCCACGTGGAGAGCATTGCAGTAGTCTATGTGGGATGTAACCAGAGTGTGGACCACCATGGCCAAGTCAGACTTCCCAAGGTCTGGGCGCAGTTGGTGCACAAGTTTTAACTGTACAAAAGCTCCCCTGGCCACCGCCAAGACCTGGGGTTCAGGCTCAGCTATGAGTCCAAGATCATTCCCAGACTGCAAACCTGCACCTTCAGGGGGAGTGTAACCCCGTCAAGCACAGGCTGTAACCCTATGCCCTGTTCGGCCTTACGACTGACCAGGAGGACCTCTGTCTTGTCTGGATTTAGTTTCAATTTGTTCGCCCTCATCCACTCCGTTACAGCGGCCAAGCACCGGCTCAGGACTTGAACAGCCTCCTTAGTAGCAGGTGGGAAGGAGTGACAGAGTTGGACAACATCTGCGTACAGATGACACCACACCCCGAAACTCCGGGTGATCTCCCCCAACAGCTTCATGTATATGTTAAATAACATAGGAGACAGTACTAAACTCTGCAGGACCTCACAGGACAACGGCCATGGGGTTGAGCAGGAGTCCCCTAGCAACACCTTCTGGGAACGTCCCTCGAGGAAGGACTGGAGTCACTGCAAAGCAGTACCTCCAAGGCCCATTCCTGCGAGGCATCTCAGAAGGATACCGTGGTTGATGGTATCGAAGGCCAATGAGAGGTCCAGCAGAACTAACAGGGACACACTCCCCCTGTCGAGCTCCCGGCGTAGATCATCCACTAAGATGACCAAGGCTGTCTCAGTACCATTTTTTTGCTTCATCACTGCCAATTCCAAGTGTTCTTCCATGTTGTTGGCTCCCCAATCCCAATGTGGAGTGGTTGCTTCTTTGTTTCAGCCATGAACTCGAAGGGCAACTTGCAAAAAGATGGCTCTTTCTCTCAGTTTAGCGGTAGACTGATGGAGGACAATGGAATTAATGGGCAATTAATCTGTTCTTTGTCTAAAACCACACTGGAATGTTCCTGGAGTCATGCAGACTGGTGGAAGGCTAAATTAGGTTTGGCTTGTGACCATGGCATGAACAGGAACATTGTATGATTGTTTGCATATGGCATCAAAATATCTTGGTCTGGCCACTAAGAAATTTGCCTGAAGATTTCTGTAACTGAAACAAAATAGACAGTATTTTCCACACATCTCACTTTCTACATCCCAACATTCATAATCAAATTTGTAGCAGCTGTGTATGCTAATTGAAAGTTGAGAGTTGCATTCAAGGAAAACTCCATTATGGGATCATCTACACTATGGAGTTTAGTGTTGTGTCAGTATGCCCTGGAACAGCTTCAGATACAGCCAACGTACTGAATTAGAGGTCATTGTTTACATGGGCAGGAACTGCAGCTGCTCTTCTGCGGCAGTGTGTACCTATCTTCTCTGTGTTGTCACTACTGCCGCTTCTTGTTGACCATAGACCTGTATGAGTGCTCCTTGACATTATGGGCACCTCAGCTGACCTCAGAATATGTGACCAGGAAAAGGGGGGGGGGGCATTCCCCTCTTTCTTACTGCTCTTACGGGGCCGGAGAGATAGCACAGCGGTAACAATAGCTGTGCTGGCAATCTGAAGATCTGAAGATTGCAGGATCGAATCCCGGGCTGAGTTAGATGCCAGCTGTAAGCCCTGTCTACTGTTTACCCAAGCAGTTCAACAGCCCAGCTGTGAATTAACAACAAATTGGGGACCTTAAAAGTGGGGAAGGACTTTTACACAGACTTGTCTGAAATAGGCAGATGGAGAAGGGAGAGGCGGAAGTGGTGGAACAAGAGGCTCCTGTCATGAGGATGGAACAACAGCACCCCCTTGTGACGTGATGGCATAATGATGCAGGGACATAACAACAATGATGTAATGCAGCATTCACACCCGATGACGCCCACCTGTATGACGCAGCCAGGAAAGAAGAAGTCCTTCTAAAAACTGCACTGTATTTGTCTATGTGTAATTGTATGTCTTTCCGACAGGGACTGTCTGTCGTATGTGTATTGTAATCCGCACTGAGTCCCCTTCGGTGTGAGAAGAGCGGAATAGAAATAAACAGTATTATTATTATTATTATATGCCACCTTCTGACATCGGCAGAAGTGTCCACAGGAGCAGGACGATGGAGGGCATCTGGTCTGCCAATGTCAGAATGAGGTATCTGTGCAATTAGGAAAGGGAGGGGGAAAAGAATCTCATCCTTTTTCTTCCTGGTCATGTGACTGCCCCAACTTGATGCCAGGAACGGCTCCCACAAAGGCCAAGAGCTTTGTGGCTAACTAAGAGCAGCGGTGGCAACATGGCCATGACCCATCCAATTTCCTTTCACTAATGATCACAGGGAAAGAGTGATGACTCCAGTGCCCTATCTGAGCACCAGATCAGGTCAAATCAAACCCAATCATGTTGTCCAGACTGTCCTGAACTCCAGCAAACTCTGGAATATCCCAAAGTCAATGTAAAGCTAAAAACTTTAGGATGCTTACTGGAAGTAGCAGTATATCATGAAGACTGCCAGACTTCAATTTGTGGTGAGCTTGCATAGATGAGGTTATACTGTTACTTGCATCTGGGTGCTTATTTCTCTATGTTTCTATATGTCAACTGCTTGTGACTCACCATGACAAATGTAAGCCACCAGCCACTTACTGAGGCTCAACCTGTGTTTGTGGTCCTAAGTGGACTGCAAACATATATTGATTTTCATTAAGGGCACGGAGAGCTGTTACTCTGTGTTGCAGCAGAATTATAAAGTGTAATATGATTCATTTAAGATGAGCTTGTTTACCACAGCATGGGCATCCACAAAGTGCAGTCTGTTTTGTCCAAATGCAGTGATTTTTCAAGCCATTGCATGATGGACTTTTGACTTGGCTTGTTACAAATTTTTCAGGTTTGAGTGCATTTTGCTGGTGGGGTCAGGGAGGAATCACGCAGCCCTCTTAGAAGGCAAGTCCCAGTGAGGTCGAATCCAGAGATTCTGACCTCAGAGACCCCGCAGCGGTGAGTTCCCCAGCATCCATTCCTTACATTGGGCCAAGTCCCACCACCTGTACCACAACAAGGCATTTTATTTTCCCTTTTTTCTCCCTTCTTCCCTATCCAGCTACACACCCACACCACAACATCAATTTTGCCTCTTCCAGTAAGCCTAGCCACCTTTGCCCCATTGCAACACTTTACACCAGCAATAGAACAAGAGAATCAACTTTAAACAGCACCTAACAATGAATCAGGACATTTTCTCCCCAGTTTCCACCCAGCCCCACACAGGACAACAACACCTTTAACCCCATAAACAGGCCACAGCAAGACAAAAGCCAAATACATTTCCCTCCCATCCCTTCCCCAGAGCCCAGGCACCAAAACATCTCAACTTAATACTCCACATAACAATAGGCAAGAACATTTTTCCCAGTGTCCACTCAGCCCCACCCATTGCAATAGCATCCCCAACCCCATAAGCAGACCACATCAGAGAAATAACCGACACCTTTCCCTTCCTCCAAGCAACAACAGCCAGGCCGCCACATTTAGGCCTATGCTATGCCGCTGCAGTACCACAAACCCACCACTAGGCCCGAAACGCCCTTCCCTCCCCCAACCGCAAAGAGAAACCTTCCCAAAACAAACAAAAGTAAAGCAAAACAATAAACAAACACTCAAAAGCCACCCCTTCCTCTTACCTTGTCTTCTGTCCCACTCACCGATCGTCCGAACTGCTCCAGGCCGCTAACGGGGGCCCGGCGGGCAGACAGCATGTCGCTGGCCCGCCCGCCCCGTCACCATCTTGTTCCAAAGGAGGGAGGGAAAAGCGGCCCAAGGGAGGGGGCATGAGCAAACCGCGGTTAATAGGATCCCCATAGGAATCAATGTATTCAGTATCCACAAGTTGAAAGTTTCACCAACTTTTCCCGTTCTTGTCCCATAAGCACTCGGCCCCTTTCTCCCACTCTGTTTCCACTCTTTCTTCTTCCCTCTCTACCTCTCCGGTCTGGGGGAAGCCGAGAAGCACGGATCTCCCCGCATCTCCCTCTGACAGCGGCTTGGTTCTCACGCTCGCTCTGAGTTCACTCCAGGACAATCGGCCCCCTCCTCTTTATTCCCATTCAAAAGTCCCATTCACAGCAGCAAAATGAGTCCAAAAGTGGCAGCGAGTCAGCGATTTGGACTAAAAAGGATCCTGAAGGGGGGAGCGGGTCACCAGCAACCTGCCACATTGGGAGACTTAGTACTCAAGTACCTGGACTCATTTTTCCTCTATTTCCAACCATTTTTCCTGAAACGAACTCAAAATCTTGTCCCTGGCTGGCAACAGTCAAAGAGCCCTGATCCATCTATGGACTTTGGGGGGGACGAGAAGGTGCCTCTGCCTCAGTGGATCGCGCAAGGGAAGCGCACTGGGATCCATGCGAGAAGGGAGGCTTCGAACCCACGACCCGGGTCCCCGTGGCTGGGATGAGAAGTTCACTAAGGACACTAATCATGGACTTATTTACTGCTGTTTCTCTGTCCTGGGTTTTGCCCCATACAAACGGGCTCACTTAGGATGCTGCACACAGACCTTTCTTCTGTTCACGGACTCTGTAGTTTCCTAAGGGCAAGGACTTTGCCCCAGTTGGATTGCACTCAATCTTTCCCCTTTTGCCTCATGGACTCTCAATGACTCTGCCACCCTATTGCACCCCAGGAACAACTGTGCCCCAAGCCTCTATAGCAGGGGTGATCAGCAAGTCCATCGCGATCGACTGGTCGATCTTGGGACCCAGGGAGGTCGATCCCAGCTGGATGGGATGCTTCTGAGGGGGCGGAGCCATGTCACGCCAAGCCCCGCCCCCTCCGCCGGCTTCAGCATTTCCACAGCTTCTCCTGGGTAGAAGAGGATAATGCCAAGCCAGTGGTGGCTATCTATGCTGGCATTATCCTCTTCTAAATGCTGAAATGCAGAGGGGAGGGGCGGAGCTTGGCAGGGCTTAGCTCCGCCCCCCTTTCCCTCTGACTTTAGCATTTCCACTGCTTCTCAAGAGTAGAAGAGGGTAATGCCAAGCCTGTGGTGGCATAGATAGCCACCACTGGCTTGGCATAACCTTTCTGTACCCTGGAGAAGCTGTGGAAATGCTAAAGCCAGAGGGAAAGGAGGTGGAGCTAAGCCCCGCCAAGCTCCGCCCCCTCCGCCAGCTTCAGCATTTCCACAGCTTCTCAAGAGTAGAAGGGGGTAATGCCAAGCCAGTGGTGGCTATCTATGCCACCACTGGCTTGGCATTATTCTCTTCTACCCAGGAGAAGCAGTGGAAATGCTGAAGCCAGAGGGAGGAGGGGGCGGAGCCAAGCCCCACCAAGCCCCGCCCCCTTCCCCAGCTTTGCCCTGTTATCTCTTGGTAGATCTTTCTGACTTGGTTTTAGTTTAAGTCGCTCGCATGCTGAAAAAGTGTGGGCACCCCTGCTCTATAGCCTCCAAGGACAGTGATTACATTTAGAGGAACTACAACTCCCAGAGGAAAGCAGCATTTTTGTTGGTTGTTTTAAAGATCATTTCTCTGGGAAGGGGGGGGGGGCTGCAGGGGAATAATTTGGGATGATTGCTGGGGACCTCTGTTTTGTCTTGTCTAATTGCACCCTTATGTGTTCTCCCTCCTGTATCAGTGTAACGTTTAAGAAAATGCCCTCAGCAGAGAGTTCCAGAGATTAACGTAATGCAATATCCTTTCCCCATCCATTTTTCCCTTGCACAAATAATATTTTCGGGGGATGCTGGGTTCCTTCGCAGGGACCGCCCTGCAATCTTAGCTCAGGTCTCCCCGCATATGTTTCTGTCACCATCGGAGCTTGGCCACTGATAGAGAATATGCCTGGACATTTTGCCATATTCCCAAAAATATGGTTGTTTCATTGTGAGATTCGGAACCTCACAGCCAGCCCAAATAGACATTTTTAGGACAATTTTAAACTAAGAAACCATATTTCTCGCTCAGCCAAGGCTTCCTGAACAAAGGGAGTTTCGGCTTAGGACAAAGCAAACCATTAAGGAATTCAAATTGACAATAGACCGGGTGGACTCGTAGCTCCCAACGGACGCTCGTCCATCCCAAGGCATTATTTTAACAAAGGTAACTTCCTCTTTCACCCATCCGTTCCTTTGTGCCCTTTCCTGCCTTGCGCAGCCCGGCCAGGATTGGCTAATTCAAACGAATTTGCTATTCACTGATTGGCCGAGGCGCGCCGGCCGGCTTCTGGCCCAGCTGACTTTGACATCTCAGCCTATCAGCTGGAGCCGCACGTAGGCAGGGAGGGCGCGCAATTCAAATGTAAATGAATACCTTTCTATATATTTGTCTGTACAACCCATTAAAGACATGATAGCTTTTTGGAACCTGCGTGTCCTGCTATCATCCTTCTTCAGCTGATTAAGATTCTTCTCTCGGTTTTGGCGTTCTTCTGGTCTGGGTGAGCTTGATCTGGGTTACGGTGGGATTTATAGTTTCAAGGGATCACCTAGACTCCGGCCGTGATCCTCGCTATTTAGAGGCGGTCAGGACCCTGTCCCCTTATGGGAAGGGTCCCCTAATATTGTTCAGTAACACCAGGAGCCCCACTAGCATAAAGAACAGTGAGTAATGATGGGAGCTGCAGTGCAAAATCATCAGGTCTACATGATTCCCACTTCTGCATTACACTGAGCTAGCTGATCCATGATCTTTTGCAGCTGTGTAGTTGTTTTTTTAATCTTCTACAGAGATTATGTGAAATTCACTGTTAAATGAGGCTGAGATCTGATGCCCAGTTTTTCTGCAAAACAAGTGCTTTACAGTCAGTCCAGACACTCCCTGCCAAAACCTGATTTTTTTCATCCTTTCTATGAAGTCAGCAAAAGCCCGAATTCTCCAGTTTTGCTCAGTATGCAAAACCTGTCTGCACAGTCCTAATTCTTAATGCTGCCTGTCCTACTTTTTCCCCTCCCCTCCTCTTTGAGTCACCCAACACTGCTGTGCTAAAAATACACCTATATTTCAAACTCGTTACCACCTACAGGGAACTGTCTGAACAAGCTACAACTGCGGTAGCCCAGCAGGCTGTCAGCTTGATCTGTCTGTGCAGTCTGCATGAAAATGGCTTCACATGGATAAAAATTTCACAATGCAGATGTCACTGCAACCAAATGCAAGGCTTAGGGGCAACAGCATGAGTGGCTCATGAATACATTAGTGTTTTGCCATGGGTCCATGGCACTCGTTGCCAAAACCTCTTCCTTGTTCATGATGAAGATCATGAAAAACATGTATTTATTTATTTTCTTTTATTTATTTATTTACTGTACTTTTATATCGCCCCTCGCAGCCCAAAGGCGACTTGAGGCGGTGTACACGTGGCAACAAAGCCACAATATAAAATACAACAAACAATTAATACACAACTATATAAAACAATACAATTAACAGTTAAAATTATAAAATTGTAAAAAAACAAATCTCAGCGTCTCATCAATAGTCGATTTTCATTGCAACATCATATTCCATAGGTCTCAATTAAAATGATTATAATTTGTCTGCAAATGCCTGTTCAAACAGCCAGGTCTTCAGTTTCTTCCAAAATGTTGTTGGGAATGGAGGGGGCTGATCTAATGTCCCTAGGAAGGGCGTTCTACAGCCGAGGGGCCACTACTGAGAAGGCCCTGTCTCTCGTCCCCGCCAATTGGGTCAGTGAAGCAGGCGGGACTGAGAGCAGGGCCTCTCCGAATGATCTTAAACACCTGGATGTTTCATAGAGAGAGATGCGTTCAGACAGATAAGTTGGACCAGAACCATTAAGGGCTTTAAAGGCTAAAGTCAGCACTTTGAATTGTGCTCAGTAGCAAACTGGCAGCCAGTGGAGCTGGCACAACAGGGGGGTTTTCTACCACATCTTTTCCTTTGTATGGGATCCAGAGTGGATTACATTTAGTTGAAATCAAGGTAAGGATAACAACAACAACAATAGTAATAACCACCTCACAACCTCTGGGGATGCCTGCCATAAATGCAGGCGAAACATCAGGAGAGAGTCCTTCTGGAACATGGCCATACAGCCCAGAAAACACACGATAACCCTATTATTATTATTAATATTATTATTATGCCCTATTTCCACAGAGGAAATAGGGCATAATTCCAAACATAAAAGGCAAACAATCAATGCTCGAACAAGGAGCCCTCAGTGGCACAGTGAGTTAAACTCTTGTACCAGCAGAATTGCTGACCAACAGGTCAGTGGTTCAAATCTGGGGAGAGCGGTTTGAGCTCCTTCTTTCAGCTCCAGCTCCCCATTCAGGGACATGAGAGAAACCTCTCACAAGAATGGTAAAACATCAAATATCCGGGCATCCCCTGGGCAATGTCCTTTCAGGCAGCCAATTCTCTCACACCATAAGTGACTTGCAGTTTTTCAAGTTGCTCTCTCTCTCTCTCTCTCTCTCTCTCTGGTTCTGGTTCTGGTTCTCTTTTAAGTTCAGCAGGTTCAGCTTGACAGGTGTCTACTATGGGTGTGTAAGTCATATCTAATTCATAAGCGAGGTGAAGCCAAAAAGACGACTCTTCCTCTTTAAAATAATGGCCCCTCGCCATGAGGAGAGAAAGCAGCAGGGCAGGACAGGCTGAGTGAGCTGGGAAAGAGACTGAGAGAACACTGAATTCTGGAAAATGTAGTTTGGGAAGACGAGGAGTCCTATACCAGAGAATTAAAAAGGCCCTGTCTTAAACTACATTTTCCATAATTCCACTCAGCATCAGAAAGTTCCAATTAGGATAAGGATAGAATTTTTTCCTCCTAGCAGCAGCCAGAGTTCCAATAAATTTTTGAATCTGCAAAGAGGAGGCGTGACTGATATTTCAATACAAGTAAGTAAATCAGTGCTGAACTGAGAAGAAATGCCTAAATTGGTTAATATGAGAGACATTCAATGAAATAGCTATTGTGGCTTAAAAAAATGTTTTTATACTTCCCAAAAATCAGTAGTTGTATGAATATTTCTGAAACTTTGGGGAGAATGATCCCCCGTTATCTTGTGTCATTGTGATAATCAAGGAGATACCTCTTGTAGTTTCTTTTTTTAAATGTTGTTTGTAAAATCTTTGAAAATTCTCCAAAAATCCATGGACGAGTGAAACATTTTGAAACTTAATGGGATAACAGTGGTAAATGTGATCTATAAGTGTAGCAAGTTTCATGCCAATATCTCTAAGAATGAAGAAAAAGGCACCCCTGAAGCTCCCCCATTGGCAGATTTAATTACTTAACGTAACAAAAAAAGTTGTTAATTCATTATAGTTATGATACAGGCCCCATCCAATTTTGGAAACACTTTAGAAATGATTTTTTTCCACCTCTTAATTTTGTAATGAGTTCTGAAACAATTTTTCTTTGCTCACACAGGCTTAGTGTCTACACAAACCTGGACATGATAAATCCAGTGATGACACCAGAATTAAAGTGAAAGCCAACTGCTGGTTAGCTTACATATGTGGCATGGGGTGGGAATACAAAGGAGGGATATTCTCGTTTACCTCACATATGTGGCTAATCTTGGTATCATCTTGAAGAATCATAGAAACATAAAAATAAGTTGGAAGACATCATAAGCAGCTAAAGTACTCTTGAGAAATAGCTGTCCAATTCTTTTGAAGAGCTGCATAAAAGATACAACAATAACTAGGACAATACAAATATACACCAAAAAAGGTGAAAACATAACAATTAAAATTTAAGATAAAACACCTCAAATCAAAATACAATAAGCAATAAACATAGCAAAGGATTAAAAGTTTAAAGTTTAAAACCATAGCATACAAACCAGTTTGGATAGCCCTGCCACGAATCAAATAAGAAATCAAACTAAACAAGTATTAACACCATGGTAAAATAGGCAATAAATAATTCATGGGATATTGGTAGGTTACATACCTGTGACCATCTTTCTTCGAGTGAAGCTCTGTGAATCCACACTTATGAAGTTTGCGGCGCCAGCGGGCTTCCAACGGAAACTTTTCCAGTTTGAAACTTTTTGGCGGTAGCTCCGCCCAGCCGACCCGGAGGGCATAAAAGGCGCCTCAGCGCCCACACGCCATTCCTACGCCACATTAGCAACTAGGAAAGGGTGGTTTGAGAAGAGGGGACGGCCGGGCGGGTTCGTGTGGATTCACAGAGCTTCACTCGAAGAAAGATGGTCACAGGTATGTAACCTACCATTCTTCTTCGAGAGCTCTGTGAATGCACACTTATGAAGATTTACCGAGCTAAGGTAAAGGAGGTGGGAACAAACCAGCCAGATTGTAGAAAAATGAACAGGTTTATTGCAACCAGCAACCTGAATAAATAACATGTTAGACATATAAATATGAGTGGAAGGCAGGCTCCCACTTGTAAACACAGTGCAACAAGCACCATTCATGTCAGGCACGCAGGCCTCACAACATAAGTGCAACAAGCACCATTCATGCCAGGCACACAGGCCTCATAGCAGAAGTGCAACAAGCACCATTCATGTCAGGCACACAGGCCTCATAACAGTGAGTGCAACAAGCACAACCTGAGAACAAAAGGTGCACAACTGGTGCAACCTAACCCGTAAGTGGGTAAAGCGCGCTTTAACCGGTAGACTGTGCCCCTACCTGGGGCACGGCACACACTTAACATTGACAGTGCAATGAACAAGAGGTGTTCGATCGACGCAACTGTCGACCGACCAGTGCAAAGAGGGGAAATATAGGGCTGACTACTCGGCAGCACCTTGCGGGGCCTTGGGGCTAAGAATCGACCGACCAAAGGCCGCCTCCCTCCCAAATAGGGTGTCTACCCGGTAATGAGATACAAAGGTAGAAGGGTTGGCCCAGATGGCCGCTCTACAAATTTGGTCCAGGGGAATCCCCTGGAGGAACGCAGTCGACGTGGCCACTGCCCTAGTCGAGCGTCCCTTGACCTTAGATGGGCACGGCTGACGGGCTATCTGATAGCACAGTTCAACCAGGGATGCTACCCAATTAGAGAGTCTCTGTGACGACACCGGCAAGCCCAGCTTGTCGGTGGCGTATGACACGAAAAGTCGAGTCGACCGGCGGTAGTCCGCCGACCGGTTCTTGTAGATCAGAAGGGCTCTTCTGACATCGAGGCCGTTGGCCATCGAGCCCGTGTCCCCGGGTCGGGCCAGTCCCAAGTCCGGGAGCACAATGTCAGTGTTCAAGTGGAACGGAGACACCACCTTTGGCAGGAAGGTGATGTCCGTCCGCAGGATAGCCCTATCTGCTAAAAACAGCAGGTAGGGTTCGTCAACACGGAGCGCCGCCAGCTCGGAAGGGCGACGCGCTGAAGCGATGGCGACTAAGAAGGCCACCTTCCAGGATAGGAGCCGCAGGTCGATGGATGACAGCGGCTCGAATGGTGGGGATGTCAGGCAGGACAGCACCAGGTCCAAGTTCCAACCCGGTGTTGGTGGATGCACCGGGGGACGAGTGTTGTTAACACCCCTCAGGAACCTCTTGACCATCGGGTACTGGAACAGCGAGGGACCGCCCCTCTGCTGGTTCTGCCAGGTGAGGGCCGCCAAGTGGGTCTTCACCGAGGACATGGATAGACCCCTGTCGACCAACTGTGCCAGGAACTCCAGGACCGACGGGACCGCCAGCGGAAGGACGGTGGCGGATCGGGAAGCCTGGAACCTCGCATAGCGGGCGATGCAAGCCGAGTACGCCTTCGACGTGGCCGGCTTGTGGGCTGCTGCCAGGATCGCTGCTACGGCTGGAGAGATCTCAGGCGCCGGTGGATCCTCCACGCAGTCAAGTGCAGGGACGGGAGGTCCGGGTGGAGGAGCATCCCGTTCTCCCGAGTCAGCAGATCTGCTCGGTGCGGGAGCGGCATGTAGTCCTGACTCGCCAGGTGTAGGAGGGTCGGGAACCAGACCTGTCTCGGCCAGTGGGGAGCGATGAGGATGCAATCGGTCCCCGAGAGTTGGATCTTCTCGATGACCCGGAGAAGAAGTGGGAACGGCGGGAACAGATAAAAGAACCCCGTCGTCCAGTCGAGCAGAAGTGCGTCCCGAGGCATCCCGGTGTGCATCCGGGGCAAGCCTGGCACCGAAAACTGGCAGTTGGCTGTTTTCCGGCGATGCGAAGAGATCTGCGTCTGGGAACCCCCACCTCTGAAAGACACGGTGGAGCTCGTCCGGATGCAGCATCCATTCGTGGGACGACCAGCCGGTTCTGCTGAGGGAGTCCGCCTCCCCGTTCTCGACTCCCGGGAGATGAATGGCCCTGGGCGTCACTTGATGACGGATACACCATTCCCACAGGCTCTGGGCCAGGGCTAGGAGTTTCCTCGAGCCCGTTCCGCCCTGTTTGTTCACGTAGTACATGGCCACTATGTTGTCTGTCCTGACCAGTACTACTTTTCCCATGACGAGGGGCGAAGGCCGGAGAGTCTTGGCGATGGCTAGGAGCTCCAAATAGTTGATGTGATGGAGCTTCTCCACCGTCGACCACTGTCCATTGATTGACATGGTGCCCGCGTGGCCTCCCCATGCCAACAGTGACGCATCGGTCGTCACTGTGATGGATGGGGCTACTGTGTGGAAGGGCACTCCCTTGCACACGTTGTTCTTGGACGTCCACCATCGGAGGGAGTCCTTGACCGCCGGCAGGGACAGCTTTTTCGAATGGTGCTCCCTGACCGGATCGAAATGGTCGAGGAACCAGCGCTGTAGCGGTCTGAAGCGGAGCCTCGCCAACGGGGTCACAGCTACCGTGGAGGCCATGTGGCCTAGGGTCACCTGGATCTGCTTTGCCGTGCAGGGCCTGGTGCAGTTGTTTATCTCGCGTCGAAGAGCCTGGAATCTGACGTCTGGCAGATAAGCGAGCTGATCGACGGAGTCGAACATCGTGCCGATGAACTTGATGGTCATCGTTGGGACCAGTTGAGATTTCTCCTCGTTGAGGCGTAGGCCTAATGAGGAGAGTAGTTGTAAGGCTGTCGAGACCTGTTGCCGCAAGAGTTCTGGGGACTGGGCCGCCAGCAGCCAGTCGTCCAGATACGGAAAAATCCGGATTTTCTGCCTCCTCAAATGCGCAGCCACGACCGACATGCACTTGGAGAATGTTCGAGGCGCTGTCCCGAGGCCGAACGGGAGGACGTTGAACTGGTACGCCCTTCCCGCCACCTTGAAGCTCAGGAAACGTCGATGAGCAGGCCGGATCGAGACGTGGAAGTAAGCGTCCCGGAGGTCGATCGACGCGAAGTGGTCGTTGGACCGGAGAAGCGGAAGAATGGACGACACTGACACCATCCTGAATTTCCTCGGCGAAACGTACGCGTTTAAGTCTCTGAGGTCCAGGATGGGACGCAGGGAACCGTCTGGCTTCGCACGGTGAAATACCGTGAGAAGAATGCCCTCTTTCCTTGCTCTTGGGGAGCTGTGAAATCGCTCCCTTTGAAGCAAGCTGTCGACCTCCTCCAAGATCACCCTGGACGGCTGTGTCTCGGACGACGAACCCCGTGGGTGGAAGCTCGTCGAATTCAAGGCATAGCCGTCTTCGACAATCCGGAGAACCCATGCATCTGAGGTGATGCGTCGCCAGGCATTGATGTAACGGGCCAGGCGGTCTCCGAACGGCGGGTGAGGTGGTGGTGGTCGAAGGATGGGAGGAGGCATGATGGTGGCAGCGGTACTTTGCGAGAAGGCGGTGTCGTCCATCGCCCGTCAAACGCGGCGATTGGATTGTCCATTGCCATTGTTATGGCGAGGTCGTGACTTGTTCCCCTGCCGGGGTCTGTTAGACTGCTGCTGTTGTTGCTGTCTCGGCTGCTGTTGCTGTTGCTGCTGAGGAGCCGAATATCTTGGGCCCTGGCGGTACTGCTGTCTGGGCTGAAACCGCCCGTTGGTAGTACTTGGGCCTGGGTTGTGGTTGAGGCCGGTCCAACTTTGCCGTCAGGACTCGGAAGTCGTGAGTGGCCTTGAGTCTGTCGTCCGTGCCCGCAAAGAACAGTCCCTGGGCATCGAACGGTAGGTCCTCGATGGTCTTCTTGGAATTCGAAGAGAGACCAGAGGACTTCAACCACGCGTGTCTACGGATGGCGACACCGTGGGCCAGCAGCTTTCCTGAGGTGTCCCCCGTATGGCGGGCCATCAGGATCTGGTGGTGTGCTAGCGACTGCGCTTCCTGGGAGATGGAAAGGAGTGCAGTTTGCTGCTCCTGGGAGAGATCCTGGAAAAGGGTTGAGCCCTTTCCCACAGGATCTGGTGATAAGCTCCCATACACGCTCCGTAGTTGGCCATTTTGGTCAGCAGGAGTCCGGCCTTGTAGATCTTTCGACCTATTGTGTCGAATCTCTTTCCCTCCTGGTCTGAGGGAGTTGAAGATTCTCGGCCCGAGGACTGGGAGGAGGTGACGATCATCGAGTTGGGTGTCGGATGATCGTGGAGCCAGCTCTTCTCCCTCTCATCAATCTTGTACCATGCCTCGATACGACTCGGCGTAGGAGGGATGGTTGATGGAGTCGCCACGATGCTTTCACCGCCTCTTCCAACGGTTCCAGCATGGGAAGGTGTGGTTGGGCCGCCTCTTCGATCTCCACCCTTCTGAACACGGGGCAGGCGCTGGACCTCGTGGGAACGTAGGTTTGCATCCCCAGAGATCTCGCCATTCGGCCTACTTGCTCACCGAAGGCCCTCGCGTTGTCTGTCGGTGAAGACGAGGGTTCTGGGTCACAGCCAGTGTGGGAAGGCGTTCTGTCCAGGTTGAGGGACAGGATGGATCCCGATCGCATCGATCGAGGGACCTCGCCATCCTCCATCTCGTCTCCCGACCACGGTTGGACCGTCTCTTGGTTCACCGGAGGCTGCGACTGTGGAGGCGACCTGGAAGTCGAAGGGATGACAGGCATCTCAGTCGACACAGGAGGAGGTGTTCGCTTGGCCGGGGCCAGGGCGAGCCTCGTGGTCTGCCTGCCTTTGTCAGGCGAAGTCACAAAGAGTTGCCGGACCGAGGTCTGCCCCGGGGGAGCGAGGACGGCGGTCTGGACAGAGTTCTCTGGCGACGCGTGGTGCTCTACCCCTGTCTCCACAGCGAGAACAGGGGTAGGCGAAGAGTCAGGGCAGGAGACTGAAGACGATGACGTCAGAGTCCTGCGCCTCTTCGGTGAGGGAGGTCTCGAGGCAGCGGCCTCCAGAGACTTGCCCGGAGTCACAGGAACCAGGCCTCTGGTCTGGGCTCTACGGGCTTCTTGCTCCGACCTCTGGAAGGCTATCTCCATAGCCCGATCCGAGGGGGTTCTCGAGATGGTCGACCTCTGGGAGAGGCCCGACGCCATCGAGCTCGTAGACCGTCGCCGAGGTGGAGGCAGCTCGACCGTTTCGGTGGTCACGGTGCAAGGCCTCTTCGACACCGAAGTCTTCGAAGTCTTCGAGGAGACAGACTTGGTGGAATTCTTCTCCTTCTGCGGACGCTTCCCGGCCGGGCGAGCGGTCGACGCAGCGGGGACCGAAGCAGCCGCCTCGGATCCCAAGGAGGAAGATGGGACAGCCGTCGCCATCTGTGGAGGGCAGAGAGCTCGCTCCGTGAGGTAGGCCTGAAGCCTGCGGGCTCTCGCTCTTTGAGTGCCGGACGAGAAGGCCTGGCAGTGCCGGCAAGAAGGAACGACGTGTCCCTCCCGAGACACCGAAGGCACTTCGAGTGACCGTCACAGTCCGGGATCTTGCTACCGCAGGATAAACACTTTTTGAAACTGGTTGTGGACATGCTATGCTCACACAACCAGCCGTATTTCCGATGTTGCCCAAGTGGCGGAAAACAAAGGAATGGCGTGGGCGCGCTGGAGGCGCCTTTTATGCCCTCCGGGTCGGCTGGGCGGAGCTACCGCCAAAAAGTTTCAAACTGGAAAAGTTTCCGTTGGAAGCCCGCGCTGGCGCGCAAACTTCATAAGTGTGCATTCACAGAGCTCTCGAAGAAGAATCTGGGTTATAAAGTAGAGTTTGGGATTGAGTAATCTGTGTAAAATGTGGTCCAGAAAATCCTATACCCATATCTTTTAGCTTTCTGTTTTCCACATATGGTCTTCATTTGAAGATTAGGGATGATCTTCCTTAAAAAAAAACCCAAAATCAAATAAATCCAGAAAACGATCTACTTCTCTGGATACTTTTGATGAATTGATCATAAGAGGTCAGCATTTTGGACCAAGACATTTTCTGGGGATAACGTGGGAAGGAGGAATTAATTATGTAGTGTGTAAATGAGAATAAACTTCAAGAAATGTTGGTCACAGCTAGATATTGAGACACTTTACCCATCTCCAAGTCAAGGGAAGGGCGGAGGAAGAAAAAGGAAAAATTAAAAAGCACAACTCCTCTGCCAGACATCAGCAGAAACTCATTCAGATCTGCAACTCAGGCCTTCCTGCTCTACCCATGTAATTAGGTTGTTTCCATGGTAATGATCTAATTATGGTCTTCTTGGCTTTGTCTAATCACATTTGCTGTGTTTTGGCATTCAATGATTTCCCCCCTTGTTTCTGAACTAAAGCGCTTGGCAGCTCTGTTCTCTTTCTCTTAAAAGCTGAAGAGTAAGAATTTTTTTTGAGGTTAAAAGCTTTCCACTGGATGGAGAAAGGAAGACTTTATCTCTGTAGCTTATTTTCTGAGTCTTCATCTCTCTGAAGTAGTTTTTAATTATTATTCCATGGTCTAGTTTCAGTTAGAGGTTATTGAAATCTCTCACTCTCCATTTCATTGAATTACACTACGTCCCTCCTGCATTTCCTTCCCATCTTTCTTTTATATTGGAGTGTGTTGTTTTGTTGACGTACTGAATTTTGCACAATGTTGTAAAATGCTACCTAACCTACTCCCCCCCCACACACAATTTAAAGCCTGTTTCTGTGCATTTTCCACCAATTATACACATTTCAATCATTCACATTTTAAGATACATGGGTTGCTGGGACCATATTTTAACTTGGAAATGATATATGAGGTGTGAATCTTGGAGCTAAAATGCATCTTTTCTCAGAATAAGATTTGGGAGATGCGGAAGTGCTGTTCTTCTGAAATAATGGAATCCATAGAAATTGCTTTCCATCCTTCCTGTAGGTATCCATAGTTGTGAAGCAAATTAAAAACGCCAAGCACAGCTCACTAGTCCTGAAAGTGGTCCAAGGGGGCTCAGTATCTTAGCACTATCTGAATGGATACACAATATTTGCATTACTTGTTTCAACTTTTGGATGGAGAATTGAGTCAATAGCTCATGACAACTACAAACCAAGCTGAGTCTATTTGAATCTTGGTGATTTGGATTACCTTCACCTAAACCCAGCTCCAATAAAAACTCTGAGGGAAACACATGCAAATATAAGACTATCCATTCAGGAACATCACCAACCCTGAAATGTATGAGCCAAAACCATGAGATCAAGAGATGAATAGTTGTGATAGCAAGAGGTGGATTTTGATGATGTCACAGAGAAGGATAAAAGCTTAGCTATACAAGTAATCATATAGAGTTTTGAAGGTCGTAATGACTTGATCAAATAAGCCTGCCAAATTGCAGCAAGCATCAGGGATATGATCCAGTAGTATGCTGGGCATAATCCAGTGATGCAACATTGCATCAAAGGCAACTAATGTTTTAGCCTACATTGATAACAATCACTTCCAAGTCAATGGAAGTATCAGTCCCACTACAATTCTGTGCTAATCATCTGGAAAAGTGTGCTCAATTTTTAAAAGGATACAGCCAAGTTGCAATGGATTCAGGAAATGGCAACATTGGTACACCGGTGACAGGTTACCATGTATCTCCCCTCCAACCCTGGTGATAATGAATGCTAGGCCGATACGGAATAAGACCTCCACTATCAGAGATTTTCTCTTAGATGGGGACATTGACTTAGAGTGTATCACTGAAACTTGGCTGCAGGAGGGAGATGAAGTTCTCCTGCAGGAACTAACAACGGCAGGCTATTTAGTTAATCACCAGGGGAGGACTGGGAGACCAGGGGGGGGGGGGGAGTGGCAATGCTCGTCCGTGACAAGTTTGTTTTCAGAACGGTTCCAACACTGAACATCCCAGGTATTGAATGTGTCAGCCTTGTTCGGGATTCACAGGAGAGCATAGCCTTTCTGTTGGTGTACCGTGCGCCTAACGCACCAACAGACAGCCTACTGAAGCTGCTGGAGCTGGTATTGGAGTGGACCTTGAGGTTGCCCAGACTTATTGTACTGGGGGACTTCAACTCCACACTGATGCAGCTTCTTTTTCAGGAGTGGCAGAGGACTTAGTGTCATCCATGGTGACACTCGGGCTCTCCCTTTGTAGCACTGGGCCCACTCATCAGGCTAGTCACACCCTGGACTTGATCTTTGGTGCTGGTATCCAAGTGACCCTAACCTCTGTCACAGAAGTTCCATGGTCGGATCACTGTATTCTGAATCTAAATTGGGTTAGAGCGAGCCACTCTGCCCTGTAAGAGTGCTGAACTGATTTCGGTTCGCCCAAGGAGACTTATGGAACCTACAAGGTTCCTGAATGCTCTGAAAGATATGGAGCCTGTCAGTGACTCAATCGAACTGCAAGTGGAGGCGTGGAACACTGCGCTTTCCAATGCACTAGATGAGAGCACCCCCGAGATGCTATCTCAGACCCCGAAAAAATTGGTTGTCTTGATTTACTGAGGAACTACGGTCGATGAAGCGGGAGAAGAGATGGCTAGAGGGCGTGCGGAGAGGACTCCGTGACGGAGCCTCAAGGTCAGCTTATAAGCAATTTAAGGAGGCTTATGAGCATGCTATCAGGGAAGCAAAAAAATTCTACTACAGTTTCCTGAGTCTGATAGCTCACGCCCAGCACAATTATTCAAGATTATTCAGTCACTAACGACGGTCCCAACCATCTCAAATGGTAATGATTTAGCACCATCTGCTGAGGTTTTTCAGAGCTATTTTTCAGATATGATCTCATTGCTCCGCCAGGACCTCCCAACCATGGTTGATGCAGTGAGTGAACTCGAGACTCCGCTGCCACTTGATGGACCCACCTTTGACCATTTCCACCTGCTAGACATAGAGGCTGTCGATAAGATCATAGCTGCAGCTTGATCAACTACTTGCTCCATAGACCCGTGCCCCTCAAATTGATGAGGTCAAGTGTTCTGATTTGCCAGCCTCCATGGCAAATCGGAGGGCAGTGGGACAATCACACATGGGAAAGCATTGCCATGCAGCTTGCCTGCTCACTAGCCCTGTTCCAAAAGGAACACGGGAAGGTTCCCATGTTGGTAGTGCAGTGCCCTATGATACTGCTTTCCCAGTTGACCCACAGAGCCCCCCGGAAGTGAGACTACGTTATGTGATGGCTGGCGTGGGACTCTGTGGGTCAATTGGGGTGTCAGCTTCCAAGTGCTGAATTTCCATCCTGTGATGAGGACTGTAGTCTAATGATTTCACGTTACAGGTGGGTAGATTTCAAATGAAACATTAAACGGAATATCTTGATAGTAAGTGTGACTTGACAGTGAAATTTTTTTATCTAGGCTGTGTCTACATTCCCTGTATCCCAGGATTCGATCCCAGATTATCTGATTTGAACTGAATTATATGAGTCTCCACTGCCATATAAAATGGGATAAGCAGATTATTTGGGATCAGATCCTGTGATATAGGGCAGTGTAGAAGGGGTCCTAGAGAGGTGGTGATACCTCTTTTTCTGTATGTCTGCAGAAAGAGCATGGGTAGCTAACTTTGGGGTGATTTAACTAGAGTTCCTTCATTGAGTGAGGGGCTGGACTTGATGGCCTGTGGGTTTCCTTCCAATTTCATGATTATATGACGTCTGGAAGAGCACATAAAAAAGAGGGAGAAAAAAAGAAACATAAACTCATGGGTGGCAGAGAACTTTTAATTAGCATTTAATTTTGCTTTTGTCAGGAGCCAACAAAAGCTGGAGAATTTGTACTTTTTGTTCATTCCTGGAGCAGGTCCATAAAATCTGGAGACTTTAAACTGACATATTGAGTCTTACGGTATGCAGATTTAACTTGTCCTCCTGCCTTTGCATTCCATCCTATTTTCATTGATCTGGTCCCTCTGTCATGAGCATTAGATCTCTTCATTGACCTAGATTGCTAATATCCTTACACCTTAGATTGGGTGTCATGAATCCCAGTTCCATTCTTGAGCTGGTCAACCATTTTGATTTGTTAATTGACACCAAACCTATGGCATTCCTAACCTGAGGAAATAAGAGTGATGACAAAAAGCTACTGAGCATTTATCAAGCAATCCAGGTAGGACCAGAGCTGTCTTTTGTTGAAGCATCCTGGAAGTGAGAAAGGTGTTTGTGGAAAGCGATTTGATAAGGGTTACTATGGCAATAGAAAACTCAGTGTAATGGGGAGAAAAATCAATTAAGTGATATAGTGGCAACAAGCCAAGAACAGAGACTGAATTCTTCTTGTGGGTTTATGCAAGGAGTTCAGAATGATAATGATGCTAGAATAACTTAGGTTGCTATGTGTTTTTAGGTTCTTTTTTCCCTTCTTGACAGATATCGTGCCTTTAAAACAGCAGCTCTCTCTCTCTCTCTCTGTTGTGTGAGAAGTAACACCTGTATAATTTCTGCATGCCAATAAGTTTCTAAATCCTGGAAACTCTGTCAGGTGAAAAAGTGGCAATGCTAACTGGTTTGGTATTGTACCAAAGCATGGGAAAGTTACTTTGTTTGGACAACTTCCAGCATGGGGTGAGTCTACATGGGCAAGAAAGCCCATATTCCACTTAAATTTACTTCTGGCTATTCTCCAGACATTCACCCTCTTCAGTTCTTACCGAGGTAAACTGCCTTTGTTCTGCTTTAGGCAAAATCGGACAATAAGCCACAATTTTCTGGATATTCTGGGGTATTCCATGACTTTAAAGCAATCTGGACAATGGGATTTGATCCAATTTGAACTGATTTTCTGTTTGGACAGGACACTCATTCTCTTACAGAAATGTCACTGTTGCTGACTGCTATTCCCAGCTTGCTACAAAACGGTTCAAGCTCCTGGCTGTCAAAGGCATACCATTCTGACATCAACGGAGTTGTCCACATAACCAGAATGAAGTTGGTGGTCATGCAGGCACCTCTGCTGAGGTCAAAACAGGAATTTTCTGAGTCCTCCAATAAAGAATCTATGGCATTCTTGGGCTAGATGTCCTTCATTTCAGCAGGATTTGCTATTATCTATGGTTGGGCATATCCATGTGAAGTCTGGTAACATATCCCCCTTTTTAGTAGTAATAGTTGCAAATAACACAAATGATCGGCACCTGTTGGCAGTCTACTGACATAAAAGGATACTTTCACCAGTCTGTCATATAACCATCCCTCTTAACCTAAGTGATGGAAGCATTCCAAAAAGTTTCCTGTTAAACGTCTTAATGTATGGGTAAGCCCATAAAGAGATTGGATATTGGTTTCATGTTCCAAAATGGTGACAGTCTTTCACAATAACAAGATATTTTGCAAGCAATTTTGAGAGTTAAATTCCAAAAATAACTTTTCCATGTTGTTATTATCTGTTGATAGGTAGGCATTTTCCCCCATTGACAAGTGGGCATACACTCCAGTTAGAACAATTCATTGGCGGAGAGGTATTCTAAATACTTTTTGATAAACATAGAGTACATAGAATGCAAACTATCAGCACCCGTAAGCTATTTGTGAAAAACTATTTAAGCCTTCTAAAAGGGGCCAAATTAGTTGTTGTTGTTGTTGTTATATTTATTTATACCCTGCTTTATCTTCCCTGAAGGGAAGATCACTTTCAGATCTTCAAGTGGTTTTTCAATGAAGCCCAAAATTAAAATACTTGAATAATTCACATTAGTATTAATGAAATTGGACATGTTCAGTTTCTTCTACTCAAATATTTGCATTAAGGAACATAAGACAAAGCGCAGGGAGCATGCCTTTTGTTTACATGATCTCCAGTCTGAAAGCTGCTAAGTGGTTGTAACAGAGCCAGAAGGTTGTATGAAGATCACTTTTCCATGTGGAGGGGCTGAAATTAAAACTGACAGAAGGCAGCATTAGCTCGTGGGCTAAAGATGGCCCTTGTTCCTCAGATAACATTAGCAGGACAATCAATACCGCTAGATAATTGCAACTAATAGCGATGCTAAGTGTATGCTTCCAGGAACCCAAGAGGCAAAAAAGTCACTTCACTATGGTTTACAATTTTCTCTTCTTAAAAATATGATGTGTAGAAAGGTTGTGAATGGAAACATACAGTGCCCTTTCCTTTGGTCTAAAGCAGTTGGTTTCTAAGAATGGTAATAGTTTTTTAGTACTCTTTTTAGATGAGCCTACCCAAATCATGTTCAGAAGGGGGTGACTTTTTTAAGTGAATGAAGAGGTAGTTGACATGGGAAAAATATCCATGTAGACCCCAGGTCTTTGAGTTCCTAACTATAAAAGGGTTGTGCTTTTGTGGATTGATCCAGTGAGTGCTGAATCACAGTTACCACTTTTTCCTTGAAACTCTTCCCCTTTGACAATTATAGCAAGCAGAACATTTTAGTTCTGGACTCTGATTCCCAGAAAAGTAATATATCTGAAAAGTACACTTTCTAAGCTCTGGTTTATATTCCTTCATATAGAATATAAAGGAAAGTTATTCATAAATGTTGTATTCACACTGCAGAATTATAGCAGTTTAGTACATTAACAAATTGGATTGGAACAAATAAAACTCATTTCAAGAGAAATATATGTAGAGTTCATAATGTAGACCCCCCTTGGTGGTTCTGTATTTCTTCTAGCATCATATAAAGGGAAACCACGGAAGAAATGAGTTTTTGCAATAATCATAAATTTTCTTTAGATTCCCATGCTTTTTTGCATATAGTTTTTAAAGATATACAGTACTGTTAGTAGGTGGACAGTTTATACAGTTTATACAGTTTACTCCTCCAGAATGTTGGATTTTGTCTTCTTAAAATGTGTGTGTGTGTGTGTGTGTGTTATTTATTCACTATATATTCTTTCTTCTGCCAAGGAATCCAACCAAATTGAAAATTTGATTGTTGTTACAAAAATCCAGAGCTTGGAAAGGTGACTTTTAAAACTGGAATGTCTGAAATCCTCCAGGTTGATGTAAAGATTGGGGAGCTGTGGACTAAAAAGTCACTTTTTTATGCTCTGCAAAAGCCAAGCATATCTAGAAGAACAGCAAGCAAAGCAGAGTTCTCTGACACTGAAGTGGTTATACATTCCATATCTACATTTTGGAAAAGTCTAACACATAAAAAAGAGCTGTTGGGAAGTCTGTTGGTTTTCTTTAAGTGCTGAAGTAATGGATATCATTACTGCTAATGCCTTAACCATTGGTGTAGGACTGGAAGTAAGATCAATTTCATAATAAATCAATTCTATTTTCCAATGTGCAACAGCTTTTTCTGCCACAATCCACTTGCCAAGGAGAACAGGAGATGCCAAGGTCTAACTGAAGGCAAAGAAAACAGATACATTTCAGATTTTCCTTAAAATATTCTCTTAAGGCGAAGACCGCAGAGGGCATTTGATGGTTTATTGAACTAATTCACAGACATTTCCCTGAGAGGTTTTTTTCCTTTTCTGTCAAATATTCTACAGCAGCAGGAACTGCCTATTTAATGCTGACCACCAGCTAAAGTTGCCATATTTGTGCATAAAAGCCTCACTCCAGATCTCTCAAGAGAACAGCCTTGGAGATGTTCTCTGGTTACTATCAATTCCAGTCACATCAGTAAATCTACCAGGCATAAATAGCTAATGAAAGATTATCTAGCACTCCACCCATGTCCTCTGCAAACAAATACCAGCATAGTTAAAGCATAACAGCACACCTCATCCAGTGCATACATACATAGTTAATACAAGCAATTGTTGTTGCTTATTCGTTAAGTCATTTCCAACTCTTCGTGACCTCATGAACCAGCCCACGGCAGAGGTCCCTGTTAGCGGTCGCCACCTCCAGCTCCTTCAAGGTCAAGCCAGTCACTTCAAGGATAAAATCCATCCATCTTGCCCTTGGTTGGCCCCTCTTCCTTTGTCCTTCTATTTTCCCCAGCATCATTATCTTCTCCAAGCACCACAGTTGAAAAGCATCTATTTTCCTTCACTCATCCTTCCTTATGGTCCAGCTCTCACATCCATAGGTTACTACAGGGAACAACATTGATTTAATTATGTGGACCTTCATTGCCAATTTGATATCTCTAATATTAATTATTTTATCAAGATTGGTCATTGCTCTCCTCCCAAGAAGTTAACTTCTTCTGATTTCCTGGATGCAGCCTGCATATGCAGTAATTTTCATGCTTAGAAGTACAGAGTCCGTTACTGCCTCAACATTTTCTCCTTCTATTTGCCAGTTATCAATCCGTCTGATTGCCATAATCTTGATTTTTTAAATGTTTAATTGCAACCCAGTTTTTGCACTTTTTTCTTTCACCTTGATTATAAGACTCCTCAGCTACTACTCGCTTTAAGCCATCAAAGTGGTGTCATCAGCATATCTAAGATTGCTAATGTTTCTTCCAGCAATTTTAACTCCATCCTTTTTCAAATGATATAAGAGTTGCTTATATGCCTACAAGTCACCTGTAGACCTATGTTATCATATGAATTTCATAGGGTTTTCTTAATCAAGGAATATTCAGATAGTGTTTTACCAGTTCCTTCCCCTGAAATACAGTCAATAGCATTTGCCATTTGTTGGCAGTTCTCACCCAAGTTCTATCCAGAGCTGGCCTTGCTAAGCTTCCAACATCAGGTGGGATCTGATGCTTTTAGGATATTTAAACCATTCAAGAGATAGCACAGTGGTAATACAGCTGTGCTTGCAATCAGAAGGTTGCTAGTTCTAATCCCTGAGCTGGCTTGGACGACCAGCTATTTGAGCCTGTCCACTGCCCACCCGATCAGTTCAACAGCCCAGCTGTGCCCAGCTGTGAATAAACAACAATTGGGGACCACGGAAAAAGTGGGGAAGGACTTTTGCACAGACTTTACAATGTTCGGCTGTCGGGAGAAGGGAGATACGGAAGTGGTGAAACAAGAGGCTCCCGTCATGAGGATGGAACAACAGCACCCCCTTGTGACATGGAGGCGCAATGATGCAAGGACATAACAACAATGATGTCGTAATGGAGCACTCACATCCTATGACGCACACCCTGTATGACGCAGCCAGGAAAAGAAGAAGTCCTTCTAAAAATGGCACTGTACTGTCTATGTGTAAATTGTATGTCTTCTGACAGGGACTGTCTGTCGTATGTGTATTGTAATCCACACTGAGTATCCTTCGGGGTGAGAAGAGCAGAATAGAAATAAACAGTATTATTATTATTATTATTATTATTAAGAGCCAAATAAATAATGACACCTTTAGTGAAAACTCCTATCCATTTGTCGAATGTGTAAATGCAGGAATAAATACAGATACTGCTTCTTGCTATCTTGGGATTCTGGACAGACATCTTATATAAGCTCAGTCATAATACTGTTCATAAAACTCCTGAATATAACAACAGTGAAAAAAATGCAGTCCACCTAACTGGAGGAACCCACATTGATGAAGTAAGAGATTATCAAGGGAATTCACAGTAAAGTAGCATGATAATTAAAAATATTTCTTTTAAAAATGGTTTAATGAAAATGCTGTTCTTGGAAGGGGAACCATGCCAGGCAATTTGAAAAGGCATGTCATCAGTGTCTTGCTACAAAGTTGAACACCTCCCAAAAAAAACCTGGTCAGAACAGAAATCCCAGAAGCATTCTCCTCAGTTGTGGTGCATTGCCAAGAAACAAAGCCAAATGTAAGCTTGGGAAGAGAGCTCGAAGCATAAAAATGAAAATGAAGTCATTATTTTCAACAGGGACCACCATATGAGAGCTGTAGGGTTTATTATTGGCTCATGGAAAAATGTTTGGTAGATGAGGATAACATGTGTAGATACTAGACAGGGGCATATGTATTTAAATGGACTTATGTATGAGTGACCTCATGTGCAGTAAAGGACTGCTGTTACCATACTATATAGCAGAGCTGGTAGAGTGACCATTGAACAATGGATCCAAGCAAATCAAGAGACAAAGTTCAACGTGCTGATAAATAGTCACTTGCTTTAATGGTCACTTTGCCAGCTCAAACATGGACAATGGGACCAAAGTGCATCAGACCCAATGCACATTCTATTGGTCCTGGTGTTTTGTGCACCACATCAGTCCTGATGTGATAGGCACCAATGCACATCAGGCATTCTTGCTGTTTTCCTTTTACACATCTTTACAAACCAGTAAAGCAGTTTCTTAGTACTTGTGCTAAGTAGGCATGATAACAAATCGAAAAATGGCGATTCTAAAATCAAATTGGGGGGGGGGGGAATTTTTTGATTAGTATATCAAAGACTTACAAAAAAATTCCCAAAAATTTCGGAAATGTAACTTAAGTACTAACGAAATTCGTTAGAAATTCGTATGCCAGAGCATGCGCTTTCCAGATGGTTTTGGCCTACAACTCCCAGAAATCCTAACAGCTGGTAAATTGGCTGGGATTTCTGGGAGTTGTAGGCCAAAACTTGAATCAATCACACTGAATTCTAGATGGGACTCTCCAAATAGGAAGGAGGGAGGGAGGGGGTATTCTATTCTTGGAAGCAGCAAAAGAAAGGAGGAGGAGACCCCCCCCACTCCTCGCTGCCTCTCTCTCCCCCGATCCCGAGGGAGCGAGGGCCCAAGTTGCCCAGGCTGCTCATATACCTACATTCTATGCACATGCAATAATACAGCAGTAATAGCAATGGGAATAAGAAGAGGTAAAAATTCAAACCGAAGTGTTCTGAGTGGTCCCTGCTTCATGCGGTGCAAATGGGCTCTTCTTTGTGAGCCCGGGAAATTAGCCCGGGAAAGACAGCGTTTTCTGCTTGGGTGCACACACATACATATTCTTTGGGGGGGGTTTGCTGCAGAATCTTCTCTATGTGGCCGGGTTTCTGCAAAAAATCCCCCCTCCCAAGAATATGTTTGTGTGTGCTCCCAAGCTGGCTTCCCCCCCCCCCCCCCGGGCTAATTTCCGTTTGCACCGTTTGCACCGCATGAGCCCGTTTGCATGAGGCAGGGACCACTCAGAATACTTCGGTTTGAATTTTACCTCTTGTTATTGTTATTACTGCTGTATTATTGCATGTGCATGGAATTAGGTATGACCAGTTGGATTACTTATAGTATTAGGCAGTGGCACTTACAGTAGCATTCATTCTATTATACATTAGGTTGGTTTCTCACCCCAATACTCTTTGATGCCTTAGATCCTGGCAGGGCAGGAGAGGCAGGGAAGCCTGGAAAAAATGTAAACAGAGAGGATTACTCAGAAGTAAATCTGCAAAGGAGGGCCCTTCATCCAAAGTGCCCTCCTTTGCAGATTTACTGAGTAATCCTCTCTGTTTACATTTTTTCCAGGCTTCCTTCCAGCCGAGGAAGGAGCGAGTTTAGGGCTTGCCTTGCCATAATATTGGCAAGGGAGGCGGGAGGGTGGTGAGAGAGGAGGGTGCCCCCCTTATGCCCCCCCTTACGACCTAATAACGACACTTAAGAAAATCTTGGCCCCCGGAGTTTGAAAAAGAAAGTCCACTTCCTGGTTGGCGTTCCAGGTGCGGAAACGCTCGAAAGTAGCATTTCTTACGAATTTCTTACGAAACGAATCATTTTCATAACTTTTTTCTCGTGCCTAGTGCTAAGTACTAAGTTATACAATGTTATGTAATGTAAAGTTATACAATGTAATGAGGCATACAGAATGCCAATGAAAGACTCTGCCTGTTGTTTAGAAAAAGCTATACCTGTCAATTAAAGTTACAACCTTCACCTGAATATTTAAAAAATAAATAAATACAACCACTAAGAATGACCCTCTCAATTGATTTTGATGTATTTAAAAGTTGTGGAAAGGTACTGAGATAAATAGTGAGGAAAAGGGCCACAGGCCGCAGCTTAGCTATAAATGGGTCGACCAGAATGGCAAAGTTTTTTTTTTTGCTGGATTTGTTGTATTGATTTTTTGTTGTTGAAGATGGAAAATGAACTCAAGGAGAGGGGAAATGAGTCCCTAATGGATTTCTAGTTTATTTGTTGATTTGTTTATTTTTCTCCCTCACAGACTCAGAAAAAAATAGTAACAATTACTTCTTCAAACCTGCTGTGGATGTCGCATACCTTGATTTCAGTAAGGCCTTTGACAAGGTCTCCCATGAGCTTCTTTCAAACAAACTAGTAAAAATGTGCTAGATAATACTACTGTTAGGTGGATCTGTAGTTGGTTAAGTGACCAAACCCAAAGGGTACTGACCAATAGTTTTTCTTCATCCTGGTAAGAAATGACTAGTGGAGTGCCACAGGGTTCTGTCCTGGGCCCAGTAGTATTCAACATCTGTATTAATTACTTAAATGAAGGTTCAGAGGATATGTTTATCAAGATTGCAGATGACACCGAATTGGGAGGGATAGCTTAATACTCCAGAGGACAGGGCCAGAATTCAAAATGACCTCAACAGATTAGAGAGCTGGGCCAAAACTAACAAAATGAATTTCAACAAGGAGAAGTATAGGCGGCAGTGTAGGCAATGATATGCAACGATACAGGGTGGGTGACAACTGGCTTGACAACAGTCCATGTGAAAAAGATCTTGGAGTCTTCATCGACAACAAGTTCAACATGAGCTAATAGTGTGATGCAGCAGCTAAAAAAGCCAATGGGATTTTGGGCTGCATCAAAAGGAGTATAGTGTCTAGATTGAGGGAAGTCATGGTGCCTCTCTGTTCTGCTTTGGTCAGACCTTACATGGAATACAGTTTTCAATTCTGGGCCCCACATTTCAAGAGAGAGATTGACAAGCTGGAAGGTGTCCAGGGGAGGGTGACTAAAATGATCAAAGGTCTGGAGACTACAACCTATGAAGACTGGCTTAAAGAGCTGGGTTGTTTAGCCATGTTTAAATATTTGCAATGCTGTCATAAGGAAGAGGGAGGAGGCTTGTTTTCTGCTGCCATGGAGACTAGTACTCGGGACAATGGGTTCAAATTACAGGCACAGAGATTCCATCTGAACATTAGGAAGAACTTTCTGACTGGAAAATTCAGCCTCAGACTGTGGTGGAAGCTCTTTCATTCAAGGTTTTTAAACAAAGGCTGGATGGCTATCTGTTGAGGGTGTTTTGATTATGTTTTTCTGGATGACAGGGGGTTGGACTAGGTGCCCCATGTGGTCTCTCCCAAATTTATCATTATTTTTTTTGTTAAGAAATAGTGCAAGGGGGCTCCTTTCTCGTTCATTTTATAGGGATGAAACTTACTGCAATGGTAGAACACATTTACCACTGCCCCCCCCCCCCACACACACACACCCACAAGCTTCAGAAGATTTCACTCATCCACTGAGTTTTGGATTTTTAAAATTTAAAAAAATGAACATTTTTTTGTGGAAAATACTACAAGAGCTATGTCCTTGAATTTATATTTTTAAAGATATAACATAACCAGGGCATCATTTCCCCAAGTTTCAGAAAGATGTGCACATCCACTAACTTTTAGTGAATTTTAAGCAACATAAACTTAACTACTATTTTACTGGAAGACCCCATTGACCATCCAGTCTGACCCCCTTCTGCCAGGCAGGAAAAGCACATTCAAAGCATTTCCAACAGATGCCCATCCATCTTTGAAATAATATTAAGAGGAAACCTACTAGGTAAACTGGAATTACTTCCTCTCAACTTTGAATAGCTCACAGGGTTGATTCAACTCCCAACAGTCCCCTTGTATCTTGAAATCGCTTTAGAGAATGAACACCACAAAAATATTCAGGGAGGAGGAGAAGGAGGAGGGGGCACAAGGCGGTAAGCAGAATTCTTGAAAATGTAGTTTGGGAAGTCAAGGACCACCTGTGGTAGAGAATTTACATTTCCCAAAATTCAGCTCGCTTCCTGCATTAAAGCCTGAATATGAGTGTGGCATTTCCCAGAATTCAGCTCGCTTCTCGCATTAAAGCCTGAATATGAGTGTGGTCTCCACCTGTCCCTTTCTGGGCCAGTCATGTGCTGGAGGGGCTTCTTCCTTGCCAGGCCATCAAGCCAGGCATCCCTTCCTCTCACTCACCCTGGCCCGGTCGCCACCCCCTTTGGGGCAAGAGCAGGGCTTTTCCCTCCACTAAAGCCTCACTATCCTCCTCAGGGTCCTTTGGGGGAGCCAAGCCCAGCCCTCTTGGCTAGAAACTGCACCCACAATTGAGACCTGGAGCCATTTATGAGACTTGTATAACTCTTCCAAAAGTCATGTCAATGTTTTGAATCTTATGCTTTTTGCATGGCTGCTCCTCCCGTTTCTTAATATCACTTTGTATGTGTGAAATAGATACGACCAATGAATTACAAACAAAGTTTTGCACAGCCCCATTCTCTATATATCCAGGTATTATGATTGTGTGAGTTTTGCGCCTGACATTCCACATTTTTCATGTAATCCATCCCCAACACCGAAAGCTCTTTGTATAAACATATAATTGAGCAGAGATGTGATAATGGATGTTTCTTCTCATACCTTCAGTATGTATATTGTTGTTTCTTGTAACTGTTCTCTAAGCTACAGAAAAATGTGGGCTGTGGGCATAGAACTCTCTGGGAGGTTTCTGAAGGAAACTTTCTTTTTTCAAAACAGAAATGTCTCATTTTGCTATTTGAGTGGATTTACATTTCACATGGAAGGCAGGAATCTTCCTCTTCTAATGGAAACCCAGTATTGAATTTGGAAACATGCTTTGCTTATACTAGAATGGAATTCCATCCTGCCATTTCAACACGTATGACACAATGACATAGAGGCTTATCTAAATCTGTGTTCCTTCTTTTACTCAAAACACAGCAGATTGGCTTGGAGTATATAGTTGCTTGCTCCTTTTGTAAGATGCCAAACAGCTTTATTTGTGCTTGTTGGGAGGTATGTGTTATTTCAATGTTCTCTTATCTATTGTATCAATCACTGCAGCTGTCTCTTTATTTTAAAAAGCCACACAAGGCTGGGCTGATGATGAGAAACAGGCAGGTTTTGATTGGACTCGGATACAACAGTCTTAAGAATTGGTCATACCTCAGAAAGAATACTGTTTACTAGGCATGAGAAAAAAGTTATGAAATGAAAATAAATCGGAAGGGATTCGTATGTAATGGGACTTTCAAGTTTATACGGATCGCAAGGCCAATCCCGGAAGTGGACTTTCTTTTCCGCACCCCCTGGGCCCAAAATTTCGTTAGATTATTAAATATTTCGGGTGCCCCCCCCCACAGGAAAATTACCCCCTCCAAAATAGCTTTGCAGACATAACTCACAGTCAAATCAGGGCCTTTCCATGCTTGAAGCCTAATTAGAGTGAAAGGCCTCCTCCAGGAAGTGAAAAAGGAGCCGGAAACGATAGAGAGATCCAGATCGGGACTCCTAGAAGGGCCGGAGGACTGAGGAAAAAAGCAATTTAAACACCCAGAAAGGGGGTTTAGATAGAAGGACAGAGTAGAAGGACATAAGAACTGCTGAGAGAAGGGCAGCAGGAGTGAAAAGAGCACGGAGAGGAGAAGGAAGAGTTCAGAATCAAGAAAAGCCATAGAGTTTGAATGGAGGTTCTAGACTGCTATGGTCAGGGCCGTAGCCAGGATTTTGATTCGGGGGGGGGCTGAGTTTGGTTCGGGGGCTGAGTTTGGTTCAGGGGGGGCTGAGACTGGGTGGAAGAGGGTCTACCCTAGCAAACCTTTTGTATTGTTATCCCAATAACCCCATTAATGTGGGATATAATGAGCATGGTGATCAGATCATGATATGAATAAACATAACAGTTTAAATAATGTACCAGTAAGGCCTTTTCGCGGACCACCTTGAGAATTTCGGGGCTGAAGCCCCCATAGCCCCCCCCCTGGCTACATGCCTGGCTATGGTAAAACTGAATGGGAAAAAGCCGGAGTGAAGAGAACTCTAGCAAGGCCTGCACCAGAGGTATTTAATAATATTAATAATAATAATATATTAATGCATTATATCTCCCTGCAAGGAAACCAAGGGAAATGTTGCCCCTTGATTTGCCTGTGCTTAAAACAGTATCAGTCCTGTTTCCCTGCTTTGCCTACTTTAGAACTACTAACAAATTTCGTTAGTAGTTAAGTTACATTTTAGAAATTTTTGGAAATTTTTTTGTAAGTCTTTCTTTTACTAATCAAAAAAAAAATCCCCCTCCCCCCATTAGATTTTTGATTCCCTATTTTTGGGTTCGAAACCATGCCTACTGTTTACTACATCTTGTCTTCCAAAATTGTGTCTGTCACAAACGCCGACTTAGAACTGCCCCTTTAACACACACACGGAGACGTAGCAAAGGCTAACTATTTTATTGAGTATAAAAACAGTCCAAAAGGTATATAGTCCAATAAATGCAAGTGTTCAAAGTATAAGGTCAATAGTCCAAAGTATGGCAAATAGCTTGAAGCGAGGCAAGGCTCCGCAAACCAATGCGGATCAGGAAACAGGACAAGGTTTCGCAATCCAATGCGAATCAGGAACCAGGGCAAGGTGCCGCAAACCACGGCGGCTCAGGAAACAAGGCAAAGGCAAGGCAAGACTTGATGACCACTGTTACTTGTGGTCCCACTCGCCGCGCGCGCCTATTCAGTATAGACGTGGCCGGAGAACTGAGGATCAGTTCCCACGGGGCCGTACTTAATCCTCGGCCGGGCCCCCCGACGATCTAGGGCCCGCGCCTCCAGTCTCTACTTTCCGAACGGTGACGGTCTAGGGACAGATGCCAGCTCCTCCTGCCCTCCTCTATGTCCCTGCGCCTGTTATGAGAACGGCCCCGCTCTTCCAGCCTAGTATCGCTATCTTCCTGAGAAGCAGCCTCCCCCGAAGTTTCCCATCCGCTAGCCTCCATCTGCTGCTCGGCCAGCTCCTGGGAACCTCGGCCATTTGGGAATTCATAACTATCTCCGCTATCTGCTTCACTGCCTCCCATCTCCACCTGGTCCGCTCCTTCCCCGGGAGAATGCTCCCATTCGAAATCCCAGGCTAAACTCTCTGGCGGTGGACTGGGCAAAGGCACAGCTGACCAATCTTGCTCTGGGCCTTCCAACTCATCCTCCGAATCCCTTTCAGCCTGTGCGGGTCCCAATGCCAACGGGACCCCCGGTGCATTACCCCTCCCCCGTGGCCCGGGCGGACCCATGGGTGCTACAGTGTCAGAAACCTATCCACTCCGGAGTTCACAATGAAGAAAAGTGCAATGATTTTTGGTGTTGTATACATACTGGAAATAGAGATGGGACTTTTTAAATGTATTATCCTGTAAAAGCAGATATACAGCTTTGCTATTGGCCTAGCTGAATTTTTCTGCACACACTGTAAGATGGAAACTAAGGATAAAAAAAATTGTTTACCACAATAGACTTTGATCATATTCAAAATCATCTTATTTCAGATGTGAAAGAAAATGAAAGCTGGCTAGTACATAACTAACATGTAGTTAGGAAAGAATGACTTAAAACCCTGAATTACTTCTACCAACCGGAGGGTAGCAAACAGTTAAGGACATATGCATGAATAAGGGTACATCCACACTCTAGAATTAATGCAGTTTGTTACCACTTTACTATGGAATTATGGGAGTTGTAGAGTTACAAGGCTTTTTGCTTTCTTTGTCAAAAAGTACATATGCTTCACCAGATTTCCATAGCATTGAGCCACAGCAGTTAAAGTTGTGTCAAACTACATTAATTCTGCTGTATCGATACACCCTAAATCATGATATGCACGAAGGGCCAAAGAGTCAATATTATGCAATGGATGTATTTGTTGTAAGGACCATGTAAAATATATGTAAATGAGATATGTTCTAGATGTTTAAAATGGCAACTAGAAAGGGGGAAAGCCACAATATGTAAAGCATGCCTGCTTTAAGAATTCCAAGCCTGAATGGAAGTGACCAACTATTAAGTTTAGGATGTATGGCAGAGCAAACAAGACTGGATTAATCAAGCCATTGTTGAAAACCTGTTGTTTACATATTTTGTCTGTATTTTCTTTTGGATGGTGTTAATTCACCCTTTCTGTATCTTCCAAAACCTTCCTTCAATATAGCCTTTAAATCTTGGGGGGATGGGACGGCAGGGAGGTATTGTGGCTACTACAGTCTATTGGCTTGGAGGGGGAGAAGATCTACTCAAGAAGTTATTCTCTTGTAGAGTGGGAGGAGAGGGACCTCATTTCTCTTACTTTCATAAAATAGGACACCTTTCGGTTACTTCAATTAGGTTCTTTCTCATTTTGCCAGTAAGCAAGCAGCAACAGTGACTTCCTGGAGCTGGAGTGGATAGCTGCTGCTGGTGAAAGAGAGGTGCATAGCTATACATGTTGAACATTATATTCTGAATGCAGAAGAGGAGAGCTGGTATTGTCTTAGCCATTTTATTTTCATTTTCAGTTAGTCTTATCTTACCTGACAAAACTCTGGCATTGATGAGTCTTTCATAGATTACCCAATTTAATCGAGGGACTGGAAAATAAACTTCAATTACTTCTTTACTCCCAAACTACCCCTGACTTCCCCAAACACCCAAGGATGTGTCCAACACCCAGTCATAGGTTTCCTGTTACTTCCAGGACCAATTTGTGACCAAAAATCTGGTTATGTACCCTGCTATGGAGTGAACATTGTCCCTCTCTACACATGCCCCTTCCTGCTGTAGAAAGACAGAGACAGTGGCATCCCCTGACTGCTCTATATGCTGAGCTCAGTATCAGAATAGATATTCTGTAGTGCTGGATGTCCTTTGTTTGGTTTCCAAACCTCTTGCTCTACAGTGCAAGCAGCCCTTCACTGTGTACCAAGTGGATTATGTGATTTGCAGACGGAAGGGGGGGGGGGAGCATGAAATAGTGTAACTATAGTTAGAGCAGCACCATCATTATAAAATGGAAGACCAGGCTTCTGTCTGGACATGAGGAGATTTTTGGTTCTCACTCACAACCGGTAATCTTCCCGCAACGAGGAGAAGAAAGCCAATCTCTGTCAACATTTCTTTTAGAGGTTGAACGAATTAGTGTTCTAATGGAAATGTGACAGTTCAAGAAGTTAGATGTGGAAATTGAGGAATGTCAAGCATTCTGAATTGGTAGAGAATGAGAAAATGGAACCCAACATGCAGTTAGAAATAATTCCTATAGAAGGGAGCATGCAGATTTCATTTAGGGACACTTTGGGGCAGCAACAAGACCTTTCCAGATATATTGAGAATCCCAATTTTTATTTATAAAAATTGTGTGTTGTGTTTACAGGACAGAAAGTTTGAAAATATTTAGAAGCAGGGAAAGCTCAATGGATAAAGAAAATTAAAGTGTTAGGAATGTGAAGCCAAAAATCTATATATGTTCCAGAATGAGGGGGTGACAGCTTCTGGAGCCACAAGTAAATGATGAGGCCAGACACAAGTTATGGTTGGAAGTAGGGTAGGGTGCCCTTGTCTTGGATGACAACTGCCCAAACTGAACAATGGCACAATGCAAGATGCAACCAAAGAATGAGTTAAAATCAGACTGGGAATCCAGAAGTAATCTATGATCTAAAGCCCTATTGACTTCTGAAGCACTCAAGGAGTTGTCCAGGAAAGAATCAGAAAAGTGTGCTGAGATCCAGAAGTCAATGGATTTCAAGAGTCTGGAGACATCTGGAAACAAAAAGTATGACTGGTTCAGTGGTGTCACTAGATGGGTGCAGGGTTGCAAACCGCATCGGATGAAATAATCAGAGAGTGGATTCCCAAATGACTAGTCTACAAATTTTCTGCAAACATTTATTATTTTTTATAAATATCTTTGTAAGCCAAGTTTACATGTTATATCAATATACATACAAGGTTAAATATCTAAGATAATTTATTTTTGAATCTTCAAAAATGCGCTCAGAGGAGCAGAATTTGTTAGTTGTCCCATCGATCCACGCCCATGCTATGGAATTCACTTCTAGCCGACACCCGTGCGCTTCTAGAACTGGTCCCTTTCCGGAGGGCATGCAAGTCCGCCCTCTTCAGACTCGCCTTTGGGTAATTCGGAAATGTTTCATATGGTCTCGTCCATGAGTTTTTAAGGAATCTTTTAATCTTAAAATTTCTTAACATTGTTGTATCTTGATGTTTTTATTGAATGTTGTGATCTGCCCCGAGCCTGCAGGGAGGAGCGGAATATAAAACCGAATAAATAAATAAAATAAATAAATAAATGAGTGTTTGCTTTGATTAAAGTTATCATTGCTATCCAATTAGAAAGGTCCTTCAAATCACATGATTTCATCTGCCTTGATAACAAGCACATGATGTTTTTATAACTGCTGGATTTTCATATCTGCTGATTTTATCAACTTTTCTGGTATTTTAGCTACAATATTGTGGCTTAGTCTGGTATCAAAGAATGTCCATGGGGTGACATCATGAATTCCTCCTCAGGGTGACACCAACCCTAGTGATATCACTGGACTGGTTAAGGCAGGTATTGAAACCAACAATCCCATATCTTTCATGTGTAGACATGAGATTGTAGATATTTCAAGTAGAGCAAGTCCCTCCTAGCTGATCACAATGGCATCCCATTCTGACCTTAGTAGATGCAACTACAATAGACAGGGACTCACAGGAAACTATGTGGCTAGCAAGCAGTGACAGTGACACATAGACAAGTCAGTGGTCTATTCTCAGCTTGGTTGAACTAGACACTAATAAGGTCCATCATGGTTGATTCATGGCTAGTCATCTTACTTTACTTGATACTAAGGTTGGCCTTGCAGAAAAATGGGATAAAGAAACTCATAAACTAAAGGAATTTATCACATGAGGCAGACAAACCAGCATTGCAGATGTGTGCATCCCTCTGACAGTCTGCCTTCCAATCCCACAATTTTCCCAATGTTTCCTGGGTGCAATGCATCACTTTCACTTCTGTGCCAGGAAGGCTGCTGTAAAATGATACCAGGAGGTGAAATTCTCCTCTTCTCCCTCTCTCTCCTGGTATTCTAAAGTTGGACTGTTTCCTTTTATTTTATATTTGCCTAGGTTTTGTTTTTAAATGCTGCAATTGCACAACTGTGCTAAAAATAATAATAATAATAATAATAATAAATAAGGAACAGAAATAGTGTGGGAAGTGGGTTTAGAGAGTATGGAGAAGTATGATCGTGAACTACAAATTGATGAAATGATGCAATTGCACTAATGGAAAGAGGTGTTACATTCAAGGTGTTCAATGCAGTATGTATCTGCTATCAACAATAACATGACTATAGCAAGTTTGTGTGATAATGATCAGAGTGTCAGTTTCAGCCCAAGTGCCTCACAGTACCTTTGCTTATGAGGCTCCCAGCAATGATGGCTTTCTCTTGAAATATTCTATTTTGTTTAAAATATTTCCTGTCTTCAGGTCAATGATGAACATCACTGATCTCTTTCCAATCTTTTCAGTTCTTGTAGACTGGCATTTCCAGTTGAAGCATTAGTATAAATAAAAACTAATTCAATTTACTCTCATGCAAAGTCTCCCTCTCTTTCTTTCTCTTTTCCACAGCATGCTCCTCCTCTGAGCATTACCAGTCCTCTTCCTATTTTTAAAAAAATATATGCTGAATGTAAAGGAAAGCAGCAGCTATAGCACACATCGTGAATTGAAAGGGAAGTGGGAACAAAGGGGGAGAAATCGTACACTCTTTTGATTCTTCTCTTTCTCTCTTTTGCTTGAGAGATAAAAGGTCTGGCAAATGATTTGTCTGCTGCAGATAAAAACCTTTTCAACTTACTCACATCACCTTTCAAGGATGAATTTCTTTCTCCTACAAGGAGCCCACCTCCAAAGCCTTCCTGCTTGAAATCATTTCTTTTTTCGTCTTGACCATAATGTGCTTTTAAATCACTTGACAGCTTCATCTAACAAAAGGTTCAGTGGAAAAGTTTAAACCTCCCTTGGGCAAAGAATCCTCCCTTTTTTGAGGCACATCCCAACACCAGCAGAATCAGGACACCCTTGGAGAGGACATCTTGGGGCCAGACTCCTGCCAGTAAAATGCAAAGCAAATTCACTTACACTGTTCTTTTCATTTGCACAATAGAATGCCCACCTGGAACCGGCTGAAATTCATTCATTCAGTTCAATACCCATTCTTATCAATCTGTGCCAGGGCATACTCAGTGTAGAATAAAAAAATAAATAAAAGTATAACAACAGAATCAGAGTTCAGAGGTAATTACTCCCAAAGAATTCCTTGTAATGAATTCCTTCCACAGAAAACCGGATGTAACAAAATTACATTCTAATGGGAACTTAAGGAAGAATGTTTAGGTTGTATCTGTGTTAGTTGTGGGGGGAAATTGAACTACATTATGGAATCTACACCAGCCAAAAAACCAGGGTGGCTAGAAGTCACTACTAGATGTCTACTCAACATCTAAGGACTTCTGGTTCTTAATGCAGGGTAAACCATGTTGAAATGGTTCAAGGAAAATTGGAGAATGTGCTGGGGTTTTGGCAGTCCCACACTTAGGGCAGAGTATAGATGGCATGGCTGGCCATGATGCAAACTAATTTGCTGTCTACACAACCCGGTGCCACCACCCTCGCATTGAAAGGGGTGTTGATTGGGCCCTCTCCTTCTCCTAGGTCACCTGGGCACTTTTATTGATGTCAGTAGTGACACCTGTGATGGCCAGGAGCTCTCCTGGAGTTCAGTGGATATCCGCCACTGACAGGGAAGTTTTGACATAACTAGACCACGTAGGTCCCACTCTACGGCTGCTGCTTCAACATGGAGCATGCAAATACCTCCAAGCCTCCAGGACCCTCTTGAACATCTCTACTCTGGATTGATTCCAAGATAGCTGGATAATGTAGACAGGTCCTAACTCTATTTCCTCAGACACACTAGATGAAGTGTCTTGGAAGACCATCTAAACAGACTATGGGTAAATGGCCATAGCAAGTGGTGTTTTAATATCCATGCCTCCTGAAAGCAATTTTAGACTATTTATCACTCACAAACACCTTAGGCATAATCTTTCTTCTTGTCTTTGATCCTTAGTGGCCATAATTACAACATTGTCTTATCACCACACCTACAAGTTTCATATTTTTATGAACCTGCCTAAATACTTAATTTCATGCATATGAAGAAATAGATTTAGTCTACAAAAGTTTCTGCTACCAATTTCTTTTTCTCAATCTCCAAGGTGCTACAAGATCCCTTAGTTAAGTAAGTATGCATTTTTGAATGTACTAAGTAACCTCTCATGATCTGACCTCCCTAAGCCCCAAACCTGATGAAAATGTCATTTACCCTTTTTCCAGTTGCTGGCAGAATGGATCTCCTTCTCTCCATTCAGCTGATGCCTGGTATAATAGGTTGCAAGTGATTGCAGCTATCATGAAGACCAAACAGTTATCTGGATTTACTCATCTATAACTGTTTTATATTCACTATCATTGCTTAGAATTTAGTTATATGAACTGATTATTCCACTGCAGTTGTGTTATTGTTGATAGTGGAATTTCTCATTAAGTCACTTCAATATCACATTTCTCTTGAGTGGCACAATTGTGCTGATTCACCAGTCTGTCCTGAATTCATACTTCCACTCACTTTTATAAGCCTGCTATCCTGCACGATTTCTGTTCATTGATTTCTTCTTCTTCTTCTTCTTCTTTACCAAATCACACAATTCAAGCACTTAATGCCCTTCAAAAACAACCTCAGTTAAAAAGCCATGTCTCATCTGAATGAATACCTGGATGAGGTAGTGGGCTAGATGAGGAAATATAAATTGAAACTGAATCCAGACAAAATAGACATCCTTGCGAGAGGGATGGAGGTGTGTCAACCATTTCTGGATGGGGTTATGCTGAAATACTGTGTTTGCAACTTGGTGGTGTTCCTGGATTGTCTCTCAAAATGTCACCCTAGATAGATGCTTACTATAAACTTTGGCTGATATGCTAACTGTACTTCTTCCTAGATTTGGAGGACCTAAAAATAGTAGGGCACACTCTGGCAACCTCAGGTTGAATTTCTGCAATGTGCTTTACATTAGGCTACCTTTGCACCAAGTTCAGAAACTCCAGTTGGTTCACAATATGGCAGCCAGATTGGTTACAGGAATTTCCAGGAGTGAGCATATTATATTCATAGTGATGTTACTCTACTGGCTGTCAAATAGTTTCCAGGCAAAATACAAAGTATTGGTTTGGACCTTTAAAGCTCTTCATGGTTTGGGTCCAGGTGACCTCCAGGATCATCTTCTCCCATACAATCCGCACCAAACACTTGGGGGGGGGGGGCTGCATCCTGCCAAAAACCTGACTGGTGACTGTCAGCCAGAGGACCTTTCCATCGGCTGCCCCACAATTGTGGAACAACTTGCCAGAAGAGTTCTGACAGCTAAATAGACTGTCAGAATTTAAAACATATCTGAAGATCTATCTCCTCCAGCAGGCCTACCCAGCCATTTTTAATCATCAATTTTAAAATTGCATCTTGTATTCACTATATTTTAATCTTTGTTCTGTGTATTTTAATATATGTATTTTGTAGAAATATGTTTTGATCTGTGTATTTCATATAATTATCATGTGTTTTTAGCTATGTTGTAACCGCCTTGAGCCACAAGGAGAAGCAGGCAAGAAATAGCATCATCATCATCACAGTTTGGAAATAACAAGGGGGAATGGGGAGAGGAAGAGAATCCCACCCTCTAGTATTACTTTACTGCTAGCTTGTCTGGATGGAAATGGAAGGGGTCCATCACACCAAGGTAGGTGACACTAATCTAGATTGGGAGCTATTGACAAGTTTTTCCCAGTAATAGCTAGAAACAGGAGAATCAAACAGGGGAGGCAAAGCGACAATGGGATGCACCAATGACATCATGCAATAGGGAATATCATCCCCAATTGCAATACTGATTTCTTTGTCTCATGTGATAATGTCTTTAGTCACACTTTAGACACTATTACCACATCTTAACTCCCCATCCTACTTCCTGAGCATTAGATGCATGAGGACAAGGAGGTCCATTCTGCCAGTGATTGGAGAAGGAGAAAATGACATTTCCAGCAGGTTTGGAGGATTCTTTGAAATAATAGTCTTTTATTGAAACAAGTATAGTGTCCAACAAAAGGGTAGAAGAAGATAGACCATAAAATATATCCAAGGTAAGCACACAGTCCATAAATTCCAGGATCCAAAAGGATAAAGGTTGAAAGCTTGATACTATATTCTAAGACAGTTCAATGCAGCAAAAATACCATCTATGAAACAAGGCCTAGACAAACAACATGAGCAAGGAAATCTTGACGTGATCTTTTCTAAACGAAGCCTGGAAACTGAAGCTAGGATCTCTCTTACAATCTTAAGTACAGAAAACCCAGTTTCACTTTGTATCCCCTGAACAGAGCCTGCAGCTGCGGCAAAGCTAATGGGAAGCCTGTCTATACTCCCGAATGTTTGCCCTGCAATCAAATGTCATCTCTTGATCATTAACATTCTCAGGTGCAGCACTATCTCCTTCAAGGCCTTTTGCACTCTTAACGAAGGAATTCTCATCTAACAGGGCTCTGGGAATCAAACTGTTCTCAGGAGCAAAAACCTCATCTGAAGGTTCCCTTTGCACATCAGCATTCTCAATGACAATCCCATCATCCCCATCATGCACAATCCCATCATCCCCATCGTCCCGATGAACACCAGACTGAAACACCACACTAGGTCTGTCCTGTAACTTCACAGCACAGGTTACGTCTTCACAAGAAATTTGCATGTACTTGCAAGGAGAGTGACTGATGAGCATCAGACTGTGGTTGAGAAAAGCAAAGATTCAAGGACAGCACACAGATGTTATTATTCTGTGCTGATAGAGGGTGCAGCAACATATTCAAGATCAGGAGATGTCACATAAAATGCAGGAACAATGTGTCAAATAACGATGTTCTGAGAATAGGCGAAGCAGACACCGTTTATATCTAATAGCGGATTTGAAGTGATTGGACTGCAAGAAAGGGTTTTCAAGTGCCATCCGCACACAACCAGCAGGATTAAAGAATGAACCCTTCACTTTCTGATAGCAGAGAAGATGAATGAGGTTGTCACTGCTCTAAGCATCACTGTCCTCAGAAGAAATATTCAAGCCAGTTGGGAAATAAACCTTTTTTTAAAAGTCAGAATCAGTCAACTGAAGTGTGTTAGAATTAAATACAGCTTGTATAAGCTATTTTCTCAAATCACAATAGCTGGCCTTACTAGACTAGGAGTTCTGGGAACTCTAGTCAAGAAATGAACATTTTCAAGCTCTCAAATTGGAATAATTCTGAATATCTGATCCACAGAAAAGCTTTCAAAATGAATCATAATTCTATTTGTAAATATTATTCCCAAAATATATGATCCATATATGATTGATAACTGGCAAATAGAGGGAGAAAACGTGGAGGCAGTGACAGACTTTGTATTTCTAGGTGCAAAGATTACTGCAGACACAGACTGCAGCCAGGATATCACACAGAGCTGAGTGATTGGAAGAGATTGATTTTGATTCCTATTATTTTATAATAAGATTTATGTTACCAACACCAACTTCTTGATGATTCCTTCTTTGTTCCATGATGTAGTATAAGTTATTACAAGCATCTCAAGAGCACACCTGGGCAAAGGCCAGCAGTGGGAGAAGAGTGGTTTATGGCAATCTTTTTTATATGCATGGAGTGCTGTTATAGATCATGCACGATCATTATCTCTGCCATTGATCTTTGCAAAGACAAGCTTTTCCCACAACAGCAAAACCTTAGTAGAGTATGATAACAGGCACCAAGTTTGCATTGGAAAACTTAAATTTTGGGTCCAGCATTGGCTTGTGAATGCCCAGACCTCCTGAACAGTTTGTCTTCAACATCAAGGAGTGTTTTCATTATGAAGACATCCTAATCAAGAACTCATGTTGGGGAAACTGTTTTGATTGGAATGTGATGTTATTTTCAGAGTTTGCTTAGGTGCTCCTGTTGCTAGAGCTGCAGTTTCATACCGAATGTTTGTATACATTTAAATCTTCCATTTTGACTATGAAAACATTACTCTCTTTTGGCAAGCTAGTTGAGAAGTCCTTCTCTTTTTTATTTCAATTATTTGGTTGAAGATATAGACCTGAAATAACGATATCATTATTTCCTACACTTCATGATATAATAAAATTAGGGCCAAACACAAAAGCATCTCAACCATTACAAAAAATGGGCAAAATCCCTCAACCTCATATCCTTCTTTCCCCGTGCATCTATGTAGTGGAAAGGTACATTAACAATGATATGTTAATGAATTCCCTTCCAGGAGAGATCAGGAACGGCCCATCACTGGAAGCCTTTAAGGGTCAACTGAAAACCTGGTTTTTCCGCCTAGCCTTTGGAGACTAGATCCTTCAACGCCCGTTTTTTGGAACTACCTGCCCCTTTGCGACTCTTCACGTTGTGGCCCTACTCCATTTATCTCCCCCAGTTTTTAAACATTTTTAAACATATATGTACATGTGGCCTGCCCTCTCGTCTTCCTTTTCTCCTTCTGTTTTAGATATATTTGTTAGATGTATTCATTTTACTGTGTTTATTGTTTTTATTGTGTTTATTGTTTTTGATGTCTGATATTTTGTGATTTGTGGTTTGGGCATGGCCCCATGTAAGCCGCTCCGAGTCCCCTTTGGGGAGAGGGAAGTGGCTTATAAATAAAGTTTATTATTATTATTATTATTATTATTATTATGTTATGTTGGTCATTACAAACTTCATCAGACAAGCAAATTTTCCTGTTGTATGATGCTTGCTCTCGCCTTTCTGGATGGAGCCCATTACATGATGCATACTTTCCAACAGACTCCATCAGGAAAGGGGAAAGCAAGTGGTGCATGCCGCCACTGTGGCAACACGAGAGGCTTCCCATTCCTTGTCTCTGCTACAACCGTTCCATTGGATAGCAAACTGCTTCTTGGGCCATTTCACAGCACATTATATGGTTATAGCATCTTTGCAATCAAAAATTAGTAATTCAATATTATGTTACTTGTTATGTTGCTTACTTTTTCTTGTTACTATTGTGTTCTGGATTTATTGATTTTTTAAAAAAGGAATCTAACTAAATAAGTAGGAACATGACCTACATTTTGGCAGGGGAAATCAAAACATCAAAAAACTGTTCACACTGCAGAGATACAACAGCTTGACAATATTTTATTTGCCATAGCTCCATCCTATGGAATTCTGGGATTAATAGCTTGTTATGGTAACATCACTCTACAATTTGTTACAAAGAAGAAATGCATTGAAATTCACATTAAAATTCATATTGATGTAAGTATTAATTTCTGTACATGTCTTCTCCTAGAATATATTGTTGTATGCTCACTTCATCTTAAACTAGCCATCCCCTGTCATGTGTTGCTGTGTCCCAGTCTGTGTATATGTGTTTTGTGTGTATATTTATGAGTATATGTGTGTATATATTTGTGTATATGTGTATATATGTTTGTGTGTGTGCATATATATGTGTGTGTGCATGGTTTAGAGCATGTGTTGTAATGTGGGTTTTTTTTTTGCTTTTTAAGTCTCTTCTGCTGTGTTTTTCAGTGTTTTTATGTGTAGTGTTCCTTCGTTGATAGGTGTATTGTGTCCAAATTTGGTGTCAATTCGTTCAGTGGTTTTTTAGTTATGTTAATCCCATAAACGAACATTACATTTTTATTTATATCAATTAGGCATTTTTGTAATGTATGCTGGAAAATTTTGTGAAATGAAGACTGATACAAAAATTCAGAAAACAGCATGATCTAAAAAATAAATGTATAGATACAAGAAATACAAAAAGTTACTTTGGAAAAGTGACCTTTTTGAACTCTAAATGTGCCTGTTCCAAATTTTGGGAGTTGTAGTAATAAAAGTAAAATTCCTAAACTCTATCAGATTGGGTTGGTTAAAAATGCAAACAGAATAATATCCTCAAGCATTCCTATACAGTAGAAGCCTCTGCTATCTTTGATGAGCCATGTTCTTGCCAGATAAAGTCTCCTTTCTGAAAGATATATCTCCCTACTGCTTTGTTGCTCATAAAAAGCCCAAATTTAACACATGATTAAACTATAGAGATTTCTCCCTTCCTTAATATGGTCATTTTTGCTGGGATGTTTAAGGCTTGACTTCTTAAGCAAAGATTTACAACTTGGAAAGCAGTGCTTTGCTTAGAAAAATCAATTCTAATTTTAATATACATTTTTCCTCTAGATTTATTTCCTTGTCATGGAAAACATTAAATAGCTGAAAATAGGAACAAAAGACAAATGTGCCATGCTATACAGAAATTGGGGGCAATTGATTTCCAATTAAATGAGGTATGTGCATGAGAAGGAAAGAAATCTGGTATATCATTTCTTATCTGAATAAGAAAGCCAATGTCACCACTCCACCCAAATATAAAACAGGTCTCCTACTTGCTACTTTGGCAGTTAAGGAGTTCCCACCCTTAAGCATTAAAAACAACGGCCAACTTGATATGTAAAGGTCAACCATGGGGGTCAAAGAAGAAGAGGGCAGGGGGAAACTCACAAGCCCAAAGCTTATTATGGCCCATCCTTTTAGCTCTAAAACACAAGTCAATATTGTGAGAATGAGGTCTGGACTCACATATTCCCACCTTGCCTGTATTCCTTTAAAGCAGTGGTTCTCAACCTTCCTAATGCTGCAACCCCTTAATACAGTTCCTCATGTTGTGGTGACCCCCAACCATAACATTTTTTTCATTGCTACTTCATAACTGTAATTTTTCTACTGTTATGAATTGTAATGTGAATATCTGATATGCAGGATCCATTTTGGGAACCCATGACCAAAAGAAACTTGGCAACTTGGTGAGGTATGGAAAAGAATAGAATTCTGGTAGTATCCTGAAAACAAAATGTGTGTGTGTGTGTGTGTGTGTCTCTCTCTCTGTATGCGGAATCTCAGTCTGCTGTCCAACTGGCTCATCTTGCTTTGGTTTGGTGTGAGTTCTTGTTCAAAGCCATAGTAATATTACTCTCAGGAAACTTGACATGATGTGTGTGTGTGTGTGTGTGTGTGTGTGTGAGAGAGAGAGAGAGAGAGAGAGAGAGAGAGAGAGAGAGAGAGAGAGAATATGCTATTGATCAGAAGTTCCTATCAAATGTCAAAGCTGACCTTTATTGATCTCTCCTCCTTTCAGGATACTAGTTCTGAATGCAGCTGCCTGGTCTACTGCTGACATATTCAATCCACTGCCAATGTGTCAGCATTTGAGATATGACCTGTTTTATTTTTCATTCATTCAATCTAAAGAAAGGAAATTAAACTGGAGGGTGAAAGAGGAGCAGAGCTCCAAATGCACATGCATATTAAAAGTGAATTTGTTTTGTTTATGTCCTATAGCGGAGTCAAGACAACTGGCCACAGTAATATTAAAACAGAATTACTCTTCCTCCCCTCTCCATGACCTTAAAATATCACACTGGTGCTTCATGTACACATGTAAAAAGCTATATATAAGTCACTCACACATGTCATCAAGGTTGGTTTCTGAAAGATATATCTCCCTACTGCTGGAAGCCCATTAGTGTCTTACTCATGCTCAAGTTCCTCTACTGAAGTAGTTGGATATTTTTGTCTGATATGGCGCAGCTACATTTGGCTCGGGTGGTGGAATCTGGAACTAGGAATGTAGTGCTAAGAGACATGGACAAGCATTATACATTATACATCATGCACATGCGCATTTAGCTGTACATTTCATTACATATCTATAGGATCTTACAAGAGTAACAAAGGTCATCCCAACATTAATTTTTTTGGTACAATATCATGATGCCACACAGAAGTTGCATAGAACATTCAATGCATAACTCCTCATGCAAAGGTTTATGTTATGGAACACATGTGTTGAACGTCGGTCTCCCATAAGAATTAAATATTGAAACCATGTTGTTCCTTCTAGAGTCAACATGAAAGCCTCTTTCCAAATGAACTCCAGAATGCATTTTGGCATTTTTCTCTTGCACCAATGGCTGTTTTGAATTTTGTTGGCCAAACATAGATCTATGCTTTTAAAAATATGCTAAGCATAACTAATGAGGCAGCTTATCCTGTTTTGCTGTTTATTCAATAAGGGATTTTGGAGGCAATTTCTATTTGTCTTATCTGTCACAAGCAAACACACACAGCTATGGTAGAATAGGCTAGAGAACTGGTTCTAAATATTTTGGTCATAGAACCTTTCAGAAGACAACCACATACACACAAAACCTTATCTCTGATTCTGATTTTCCCAAAAGAACCCTAATTCTGTCCTTAAGCATTGTGAACCCACAAAGTTCTATCTTCTTTCATCTATTCCTATCGCTTTGGTGTTTTGTATAATGTAGTAAGTTCAGAGATAAAAAGAAAACATTTTAAATATTAGAGTGGTGTGTTAAATTTGTTTCTACCATTTCCTTCATTTCTTTTAATACTTTGGGAGCCTGGAACAGAAAGGTCCTCCTGGTATGAAAATCAGCTTGACCCAAAAGCAAGTGGGAGTGGGTCCCAACTCCTAGCCTGCTTTTTGGCATCACAGTTTGATCTTTTTTTATTAATACCCCAGAAAACAAAAGTAAACCATCCCCTGAAAACTACTCTCCTCTTCCAGGAGGTCATCACTCTTCCTTACTTGGAAGTGGGAAGCTTCATTAAAATACATTGGAGAGTGTGTGGCTGGCTGGTGCGATGTAGTCCAGGAGAGAAAGTGTGTGTCTGCAGCTCCCAGAACTTGCCTCCTTGTCTTGGAAAGAGAGAGAGTGTGTGTATGTGGTGTGTAGGCCCAGAAAACACACGTGCCTGCCAGTGCCTGCAGCTGAGCACTTCTTACTCTGGGCCACACATGCTTTCTGGGCCTGCACACCACACACACACACTTTATCCAATGAGAGTGCATGTGTAGCGTGCATGCCCATAAAGCACGCATGCCTGCCAATCCCTGCAGCCGAGCACCTCCTTTAGAGTAAGAAACAAAACTTGTTGCCTCCTTGTCTTGGAAATAGTGTGTGTGTGTGTGACGTGCAGGCCCAGACAGTGTGCATGCCTGCCAGTGTTGACAGTCAAGTGCTTCCTCTACAGTAGAAACAGCAGGTAATTTTGAACTAGGACTTTATATCCAACAGCTGAATATATAAATCTGGGGAGGCATCCATTTGACTTCTTAATTTGTTTTTGGTTTTTGACTCTTCCTTTCCAAAGGTACTCTTTGTTTTCACTCCATGTATCCCAAGGTTTCTGAGCTTACACTCTAAAAACAGGTTCAAGGATGAGGCCTGGTTTATTCCTGCAAGAATTAATCTTTTCATTGAGAGCAAATTATTCATCTCTGAATCCTTACAGGACTAGCTTCCAATGCATATATTATTCTTTGGGCTGGGATGGGCGATTTTCTGCATCAGGCTATAAAAAGAAATGCAAAGATGTTTTGTCTAAACCTTGGAAAATGGCAAAGGGCTTTAGGGGTTTGGAAGGCTTTGATAGGATAGATGGACCGGGTGAAAAGGAGCCGATTAAAATCAAATAATTGATTTAAATCTTGTGTATAAACCACAGTACCTGTACAGAGAGTACAACCATTGCTTCAGGGGTTTGTGTGTGTGCAGCAACAGATCAGAGAGCTGCTATTTACTGTGCACTGATATGTAGGAAAATGTATCTCAGTCCATCAATAATAGTTACCCTTCAATAAAAGTCAGAAATGAGACCAAGAACCAGAGAGAAGGGGTGGTAATAGAGAGAGAAAAAGGCAGGCAACTGGGGAAAAAACATGGCTCGGTGCCTAGAAAACCTCAGTAAGTCAAAAGAAAAAAAGAATTTATAATTAGACTCCTATATCATGCATGCCTATTTCCTGTGTGTATCCAGAATTTCAATAAGAATCTGAACAAAATGAAAAGTGTGATGTCATGATCCAGCTCCAGGGCGTGCATACATTCACTTACAGGGAGTCACTCCCCCAATGCATTGTTTTGTTTGAGAGACATAAGCAATTCAGAAATCCAGGAAGAAATTCAGGGAGGATAAATCCTAAACCTGAGTCCATGGAGCAGCAATAAAAAGAGTTGAACAAAATCACAAGAGCTCCTTAGTCCAGCATTTTACCTTGAATGTGAAGCATGTATGTCTACTCATTTCTTCCCCTGTACAATATATGGTTTATACTCTCACCCTACCTATTCACTTTGAATGCAGAACACATCATGTGACGTGTGGGGCTTGACAAATATAAGTCTGGAGATAAAATTGCTGGAAAAAACATTAACAACCTTAGTTATGCAGATTATACCACTTTGATGACTGAGGAGGAGCTGAGGAGTCTTATAACCAAGGCGAAAGAAGAAAAACTGGGTTGCAGTTAAATATAGAAAAACCCCAAGATTATGGCAACCAAACTGAATGATAACTGGCAAATAGAGAGAGAAAATATGGAAGCAGTGACAGATTTTGTATTTCTAGGTATGAAGATTACTGCAGATGCAGACTGCACCCAGGAAATCAGAAGACATTTACTTCTCAGGAGGAGAGCAATGACCAATCTCGATAAAATAGTTAAGAGTAGAGACAGCACACTGGCAACAAATATCCACATAGTTAAAGCAATGGTATTCCTTGTAGTAACCTATGGATGCGAGAGCTGGGCCATAAGGAAGGCTGAGCAAAGGAAGAGAGACACTTTGAACTGTAGTGTTGGAGGAAAATTCTGAGAGTGCCTTGGATCGCGAGAAGATCAAACCAGTCTATATTCCAGGAAATAATGTCCAGCTGTTCACTGAAAGGAAGGATATTAGAGGCAAAGATGATGTTGCACACCAAGGCTGTGATAGGCACATTTGAACCTGCAAACACACCTATGTTCTTTAAAGTAAGTAACACAGTTTCTTGAAGGTTAATAAAGCAAATGCCAAAAAGGTAAAAAGCATTCAAATAGGAAATAAAGAATTGCCCATACAACAATCTATAAAGCAATGTGAAGACATCCAAGCAAAATCCATGTCAGGTGAGCAAGATAATCTCAAAGTCCAATTAAGAAAGTCCACAGGAAATAGTCTTTTAGTCCAAAAGGTTGCAAGAGCAAAGTCCCATGAAGAAACAGGAAAAAAACTTGAGCTATTTAATTCAAATTCAGGAGCTTGAAATCAGGATAAAACACTTTAAAAATCACAGCATGAACATGAATCCAAAACAAAATAATACATGAGTCTCAGCATGGACAAGAAGGCAGGCATGAAGCAGGCATGGAAGCTAAACGTTGGACTTACTGAAGAGCATAGATTCACAGGCCCTATATTTACTTAGAAAGCCATGGCAAAAGCATTCTGTTTCCCTTAGGAAACCTCTCCCAAACCCCCTTTTTCTCTTAATCTTGCTGAATGTCTCCTCCCTAAATCCAGGTGGTGATGGTGATGGATTTGCCCTTTGCTACCAAAGATTGTCTCCTCTGGTTTGCTCATTCCTTTTGCTATCTCTATCTAGCCTTGACTGTTTGGCCTCAGCTTCTTTCTCAGACTGCTATCTCAAAACATCTTTGCCTTGTGAACCAACAATCCCAGAATCCTCAGTTTCACTCTGGCTAACTCCATTTTCTAGGCCATCATCTGTATTCTCAAATCCCTGGGAATCAACAGAAACCTGATCATTAAAGTCAGACATGGGAACCTCTGAAGAGTCGTGATCATTCTCCTTTGAAGCCTGTGGCAAAGAGACATTCGCAGGCTAAACAGCTACAGATGAAGTACTTTGGCCACATAATAAGAAGACAGGAAAGCTTGGAGAAGATAATCACGCTGGGGAAAATGGAAGGGAAAAGGAAGAGGGGCCGACCAAGGGAAAGATAGATGGATGGTATCTTTGAAGTGACTGGCTTGACCTTGAATGTGCTGGGGAGAGTATTCACCATTTCACCAATGTCAGAAATGACCAACCATACCTACCTCCAGAAGACTCGATGCAATGCCTCATTTACAACAATGTTTCTTTGGCAGCCATCTTCTGCAGCGTTGCATTGCCTTACATGACCCAGCAGCTCTTGTTAACAGTTCAGTAAGTTAATTGAAAACACTTTGTGTTGCCAAATGGGATTATATTTTTCAAGGGGTGGGAGAACCAAAATATGTATTTAAACTTTTCAAATGAATGTTGACATTTATTTAGAAATTTAAGTTGGCAGCTAGCGAAAGGTTCACTGCTTACATTAACTGAGGCATAACCCCCATTATTTTTCCCCCTTTTCCTTTGACAAGAATGCTAATAAATATGACAGCTTTGCAGATTTTTTTGCTTAAAAGATACATCCTCTTTTTTCTGCATGCAAGGATGGTTTAGCACAAAGTTCAATTGAAGATAATGGACAAGAACAGTGAATGCAATGTAAATGGGAACTTAGTTGGAGAAGAAATGGTCCATGATTGTTGAAGATGTTCATGTAGTGAACTATTTCCAAAGCTCTGGAACTCTGAAGGTCATTTTCCCTGAAATTGTGAGTCACTAAAATTTACTGCTCAGGCCCTATGGTCAAATAACAACGGACATCAAATAGAGAGAAGTGAAAGTTCCCTTGGATTCCCTTTTCAAAAGAACTTCTGAAATTTGCAAATGTCTTTATGAAACTTATAGAGAGAACTCAAGATTTTAAGAAGTTGGATGTGAGAGAAAGCAAAACCTAAAGGGTGCTTCATCCAGTGGAAATGCTTTAAGTAGTTAGTTACAGACTCCAAGTAGGCAGTCCCCAAGTAATGAACAAGAGAGGTTCTGTAGATTTGTTCCAAAGTTGAATTTGTATGTAAGTCAGAACAGGTGTAATTCCAGCCATCGAATATATAGAGAGTTAGCTTTGAATAGCATGGGGAAGCTTGTTTTCTGCTGCCCTGGAGACTAGGATGAGAAACAATGACTTCAAACTACAGGAAAGGAGATTCCACCTGAACATGAGGAAGAACTTCCTGACTGTGAGAGCTGTTCAGCAGGGGATACTCTCTGCCCTGGAGTGTGGTGGAGGCTCCTTCTTTGGAGGCTTTTAAGCAGAGGCTGGATGGCCATCTGTTGGAGGTGCTTTGAATGCAATTTTCCTGCTTTTTGGCAGGAGGTTGGACTGGATGGCCCACAAGGTCTCTTCCAACTCAATGATTCTATGGTGTCTGTCTTGTTATCTGTGCACCTGTTCAGAAGATTTCACCTCACTTTCTGCCCCTGTGATAATTGGATTTTGAAAAAGGCTTGTTGTGCAAACAAGAATTGGTGATAAAGCTTCATTGAAGACACCTTTTCTCCATGATAACTCTTTCAGGAGTGAATTGCCCTTCCGAGGAGTGCATTTCTCTTACTTCTGGTTGTCTCAGCCTCATTCTTAACAATGAGTCATTTGTAAATTGGATGTTTGTAACTCGGGGAGAAACATTACCAGATAGTCAATGGTTGTCTCCATTCTCCCCAGTCATGAAACAGCTCCTTTTCAAGAGATGGGTGCATTTTGTAGGTCGAATATCATTGAGCGAGGGAGGTTTGCTTCCTCAAAAGTCACTAAAGCAGTGGTTCTCAACCTTTCTAATGCCACGACCTCTTAATAAAACTCCTCATATTGTAGTGACCCCCAACCATAAAATTATTTTCATTGCTACCTCATGGCTGTTATTTTGCTACTGTTATGAATCGTAATGAAAATATCTGATATGCAGGATGTATTTTCATTCACTGGACCAAATTTGGCACTAATACCCAATATGTTCAAATTTGAATCCTGGTGGAGTTGGGGGTTGATTTTATCATTTGAGAGTTGCTGGGATTTAGTTAACCTACAATCAAAGAGCACTCTGAACGCAGCCCACAATGCGTCTGCACCAAACTTGGAACACTATCTACCTGACCAACATTGAATACTTCTAGGGTTGCGGGGGGGCTATTGGGGAAGCTGTTTTTGAATTTTTGGAGTTGTAGTTCATCAACACTCAGAGAGCACTCTGTACCAAACCGGTGATGGAACTAGTTAACTTGTCACACATACCCAACATGCCAAACTTTGACTACTGGTGGGGTTTGAGGGGACTGGCCTCAGAGGTTGGGCATTATAGTTCACCCACATCGACAGAACAATGTGCACCCAACTGATGGACCAAACTTGGCACAAACACCCAATATAACTAACTTTGAATACTGGTGGGGGGGGGGGGGAGGACTGAGCCAACATGATGGTAATTGTAGTTCTCCCTGCATCCAGAGAACCCTGTGACCCCCACCAATGATGGATCTGAACCAAACTGGGCACACAGACCCAATGTGGCCATCTGTGAATGCAGGCAGGGTTTGGGGGTGATTGACCTTGGCATATGGGAGTTGTAGTTTACCCACATCCAAAGAGCACTGAACCTATCTGACGATGGATCTGGACCAAACTTGGTACACAGACCCAATATGGCCAACAGTGAATACTGGTGGGATTTGGGGAGGATTGACCCACGATTTTGGTGTTGTAGTTAACCCACAACACCAATGTTATCTTTATGCATTTTCTAATGGGAGCATTAATAAAAAAACAAAAGGAAAGACTGACTTTTTTCTAATAAAGAGTGTTACAAATTACCTGAGCTGCTTCTGCTGCTCCTGATGTTGCTGGGCTACTCTCAGTCCCATGTTGCATGGGTGCTTTCCCCCTTTCCTTGAAGGGACTCCTAATGCGAGCCTCCCTCCAGCCACACACACTCTCCCTCGCCCATGTATGCACACGACGTTGCCCTGTGCTGAGCATGCCTCCCCTCCCCTCTTTGCTTGAAGTCTCAGAAACAGCAGGAGAGGGGCTTTTGGTGGGAGGATTTGCCATCTGTTTCCAAAAAGGAAGAAAAGGACATGTGGAATCTTCAGCCTTCTCTGCCAAACGCTCCTCATGACCCGACCCCAAAATGAGAAACACTGCACTAAGAGATGTTCAAATGTACAATGTGACATTACATTCGGGCATGTGGCTCACAGTATTTTGATCTTAATCATGTAAGCCTTGAATATGTTGCACCATTACTGGTACCAGACAAGTCACCCTTTTATTCTAAACCTTTTAAAAATGGGCATTGTACATGGCTGCTGAATAGGTAGACAAACAGTTAAGTATTGTTTAATTCATAATTCTTATGATGTGAAACCCCCACTCAAAAAAGAAAAGAAAAGGAAGAAATGAAGACTGTAAATAATGAAACTTTGAATGGAATCTCTGAACCTTGCAGACGATAATCATATTTTAATTTTGACTTATGGCTCATCCGGATAGAGAGATGGGCTAGAAAAAATGTTTTCTTTTTATCAGGAGGAAATCAGATTAATTAGATGAATTAAAAGTCACTGCCAGCCAACCTTGACAGGATTTGCTAATAAATATCTATGACTGCTGGCTAGAATAAAACCTCAGATTGCAGTGTGTGTCATTTGTATTATTACTGGATTTGATTGATTGGTATTACAAGCATTTTCAGAGAGTATACTCATACGCCTCTTTCCTGAAATGGAGTAGGTAGGATTGCAGACATTCCTCTGCATAAACCCCATTACACAATGAAGGCCATTTTCAGAGCTTGAACAAGCAATGTGTTGTGACCACAATTCCACAAATCACCCAGGGAGCAGGGCTAAAAGGTATCCCCCTCCCGCCAGCTCTGACCATTTTCATCTGCCATCACAGATTTATTCATTTTTTGATCCATTTTGTAAATCCCATAAGCAGAAAGGTGATATGGTCTTCCAAACGCAATGTGAGAGTTCATATAATGTCCTTCATGTTATCAAGGAATATGCAAGGATTTATGGGATACTGTGGGATAGTTTCAGGCCCAGTGTAGCGAAGCACCTATACATCTGCACATTTGGTGTGCCCAAAAAAGTACTGTACAAATAAAATGGCTAAAATTCACTTGGTGTTTTATGTACATTTATTTATTTATTTATGGAATTTCCACTCAGGCTTTCTCTACCCTGGAGGGGACTCCAGGTGGCCCTTATGCATATGATTGTCCCCTTTTTTGGCTATTGCTTAACATCTGCATTCACATCACAACTGTGTAAGTGGGGTTCCACAACTGAAACTATTGCAGTGCAGTTGTGCATTTGGAGATGGTATTCAATGAAGAAATATATTGAGGGATTGCCAGGCTGGCCGTATAGTGAGTTGGCCAACGAAAATGCCTAAAACATATCGAGCAAGCTTTTGAAGTTCTACTGGCTTCTTCATTGAGTAAAATATTTTTAAAAATAGGAAAAAGAAGAAGAAAAAAGTGACAGCAACATAGGCCTACATTTTGTATTGAATGTTGTTTCTGCATAAGTCAGTTGATCTGGAGGGATCACAAGTCAGACAGGGGCCACTCTCTTCTTGGCTATTTGGGAACTGAGACAAAAGACAGTTAAATATAATTTTCAGTAGTAAAATAATTTCCCCTGGGAACCAGGTGTTTCTATCTGTTGTGAAACCACTCACACCTTTCCTAGGCAGAGAACATTAGATTTATCAAGAAATCATGTACTGCTACATCTGGACAACATTTAGGCACTATATAGGGAATATCCAGCAAGTTATAGTCCAAAAGAGTTTTGAAGGTAGGAACCACAAAGGGTTGTAAAACTAATATTAATTTTGTTTAGGATACCTCTGCTGTGGCTAAATTTGGTGTATTTAAATCTAGAAAGAAATATATTAAGGGTTAGCCATGTTGGCCCTGCAGTGAAAGATCTTCAAATCCAGAAAGAAATATATTCCACTTGGTTCACAGAAACTGCAGAAGGAGCCACTGTCCACTCCTGTTGTACGGTGAATAATAGGAAGGCATACCAGAAGATACACAATTGGTTGCACAATGTTGTCATACAGTAGAAGGATGGTGTAGCACAGTAGTTTAGCTGGCTTGACCAATGATCGAGATTTCTGGGAGCTGAGGTTCAAAATGCCCATAACACCAAAGTTTGGGAACTACTACTGTGGCATAACTACCCATACATTTACTTTCACCATTTATCCAAATATTGTAGAATGATGTTTGGCACAAGATCTTGCCCTGAATGGAGGAGACCTACACATGGACATCAGTGCAAGTATAGAATTGTTCTTTAGTCATGTCCAACTAGGAATGGGGGAATCTTTCCATTGTGCTTTATCTTGCATTAGGATTTTTGGAACACTTCAAGTCTTTCTATAGCAGCGGTTTTCAACCTGTGGGTCTCCAGGTGTTTTGGTTTACAATTCCCAGGAATCCCAACCAGTTTACCAGCTGTTAGGATTTCTGGGAGTTGAAGGCCAATACATCTGGGGACCCACAGGTTGAGAACCATTGTTCTATAGAGAGATAATTGTGTATATGCATAGTTCTACCAGTGGAATCCAGTACTTATATAATAATAATAATAATAAATTTATAGACCACCCTCTCTCCCCAAGGGGACTCAGCTCTCTAATATAGAATTTACTGTGTATATGTTAAAACTGTTTCCCAAAAGTCGAGTCAGTACTCTGGTCATTCAAAATCCTACTAAGCATACTTAATTAAGCCATTGGCCATTCCAAAAGGAAATTTTGCCATTTTATTGTACTATTTATTAGGACACTTATGAACAATCACATATGAAAAGTAACAACAAGAATAGCTAGTGATAGGAGTTGTACTCCAACATAACTAGAGAGCACCAGGTTTATTAATTCAAAACATGCTATAAAATTGAGTGCTGCCAAGTAGGGAAGAACGGGCAATGAAGCATAACTCAGATTGGACGAGTTTCCTCTACAGTCCAATTTGCTGACTATTGCATTTGCTTTGTTTTCTTTCCCTTTTTCTTGGAACAGCTACATATTCTTTAATGATCTGGGAACTCCTAATATCTAATTATGGTGGTAATTATTAGTTCAGTAATGAAAAGCTTTGGAGACACAATTACGTAAGATCACTTTTTGAATTATACACAAATAATTATTTTTAACTGTGCACTTGCCACTGCTTAAATTTCCACCCCCACCCCTTCCAACATGCACACACATACACCCTAAGTGGAAAAACATTGAAATATTATTTCTTCCTTGAGCTGCATTTGCTTGAAGGTTCAGCATTAATTACTACCCTCCCACGCCTTTAAATCAAGCAGAAAGATTTTCAAGGTGTGGGTACCATAAGAGCCTGGTAAATCCTTCAGCATTTGCCTAAGCAAAGTGCCCTGGCCTTGATTGATGAGCCTAGCTTTCTGAAGGCCTATCTGTTATGTAGCTACAGCCATTAAAGGCATTACAAGAACACCGGCAGCAAAAGGTTTTAGGCTGGTGGAGGTCCGTTCATAAATCAAGATTATGTTCCCCAATGTCTGGTTGGAAAATTATCCCCTCTGATTTTCCCGGATGAAGACAAGGTCTTCTTGGTCAAAGCTTTGGGAAAATACATGCCTATGTGTAAATCATATCAGTTGCAGCAGTTCAAGAACACCCAAGAAGCAAGGAGAGACACTTGGCTAGAAGGCTAAATAGAAATCCTCAGAAACAGAGTTAAATAAATTCTACGCCATGCTTGGAAAAATTACTTTTGTGGATCCCATAAGCCCCTGACCAGGTAAATGTGCGTATCAAGCATGGATAGAGGAAAAATGTGTAACCTGGAGTTCTACACTTATGACTGTTTAATGTTTACAATCCCTATCTTTCCAGGATTCACTGAAAAACAACATAACTGTGATGCTTACACATAAAGTCCATACATATTTCTGGCTCCCATTTTTCAAGTACTAGTTCTAGGTTATCCATATCAGACTTTGAAAAAAAGAGTTTTTCTTCTACTGTGTTTATAAGACAATAAACATGGCTTACTACTTACCTCATCCAAACTCTCTATCCTTGCCACTGCATTAAAGAGTTTCAACACTATTTCAGATTATCAGACTCAGATCTCAAGAAAATGTGTATTATTAGGAAAGAAGAATGCATTTCATCACACTGTCCTATATTCCCAGAACAATGCAAATAATTTTTCAAGTTTATTTTTCAGCCTTCTAACAAAATCTAATTTAGAGCCTGCCTTAAAAGCATCTATCGATAGTAAGATGTACAGATAACTTTCCCTTTCTATTTTCAGTGTTTGTGTGCCAGCACATTGTTATACTCGTATCACCAACTAGGAAATTTGCCCAAGCAATCATGTCTATTTTGTGAATGAATCAATGGAAATCATGTCCACCTTATGGAATACAAAGCAGAACGCAAAATCTATTGAACTTTGTAGAAGACAATAAATGAATACTAAAGGTCACAAATTGCTACCTTTTTATTAATTCAAAAATGGAAATCTCAGATTATTGGCATGATTCACACACTTCATATTTAACATCATAGTGCTATAGAGTTGCAAGCAGTGGAGGCTGGGGGATTTCAATGTCAGTGAACCAGTGAATTCAACCTGGGTTCCCCCCCTGAATTTTAAAAGAGTTATCCAAGTTGAACCTGGAGTCAGGGTTCAGTACTTAGGGCAGCTCCTTGAAAACTCAAGCTAAAACTTGAAGTGGATTCATTGTACCACTTACGCTGGAGCCACGAGCTGTTATTGGCTGGAATCATAGAATAATAGAAGAGACAACATGAGCCGTCTAGTCCAACCCTCCACTATGCAGGAAGAGCACAATCAAAGTACTCCAACAGATAGAAAAAAATGTTTTCATTAGTTTTAACATTTTTTTAAAAAAACATATTAAAGTTGAGTATTCCTTACCGCTAAGTCCTAAATGCTACAAAATTGTCCACATAGTAGCTGAGACATCTTTGCTTTCTGATTGTTCAATGTAAACAAACTTTCTTATACACAAAATTATTTTTTTTAAACTATATATAAAATGTATGTTCAGGCAATGTGTATAAGGTATATATGAAACATAAAATGTTGTAGCACAGCAGTTCGTGTTTGTGCCTGGAGGGCAGGGGTCAGGACCTGGGGTCCCATTAGCATTAGAACCAGCTGTGCCAGAACATGATTCAGAGGATGAGCTAGATGACTGGGGCGAAGGGCAGCTTTCCCCTGATGGGCTTCTTTCGCCCACAGAGAGCTTGGCATGGGAAGAGATGTTGTTTGGCCCTAGCGAAGACATAGATAACCAGGTGCAGATGGACAGCGATTCTGGCAGCTATGAACACCCGGGAGGGAGAAATTCTCAGGAGCCTCCAGGGGAAAACATGGAAGAAAGCGCATGGGAAATGGCTAGGGAGGAGAGCTCTCAGGGAGATAGAAACACAGCTGCGGAGAGACAAGGTTGAACCTTTGATAGGAGATGGAACATCGAGTCTAGCAGAAGGGAATGGTCTAAGAGCATAGACCGGCCGAGGTCCGTGAGCAGCGATTGGAGACGAAGAAGCCTAGAGCGTCGGGGACCTCGGCCGAAGGATTAAGTATAGGATCCGTGGGAACGAATCCTCAGTGCTCCGGCCACGTCTTTCCTGAATAGACGTGAAGTGGAGTGGGACCACGAAGCTAAGCTAGCCCGTGGTCATCAAGCCTTGCCAGTCCGTGCATCGTGACAAATGTGTTTTGATTTAGGTCCCATCTCCAAGATATTGCATTATATATATTGAAATATTACAAAATCCACCTCTAAAAAATTTATCCAAAACACTTCTGGTCCCCAACATTACTTTTTAGAAATGTAACACCGCCATTGCTAATGTTTCTGTATTCATTTGAAAAGAAACTTAACAAACAAGTAAATAAAATCAATTTTAGAATACCTGAAAACCCATTTATTGGGGTTTCACCCCACAGAGTATTTGAATATTCTTCCTATTGGACTTCTAACCATATTTTATAAAGTTTCACTATTGACTTATTTTCTTTTTATTAAAAAAAGAACAACCATGCCTTTATATGGAATATGGAGTCTTGAGAGATTTATTTATTTATTTATTTATTATTGGACTTATAAACTGCTTTCCTCACCCTTAGGGCAGTGGTTCTCAACCTGGGGGGTCCCCAAATGTTTTGGCCTCCAACTCCCAGAAACCCTAACAACTGGTAAACTGGCTCGGAATTCTGGGAGTTGTAGGCCAAAACACCTGGGGACCCACAGGTTGAGAACCACTGCCCTTAGGGGCTCAAAGCAGTTCCCAAAATAATCAATGGCAAAATCCAACACAAGTCAAAACAACAACAATGACAGTAGATTGAAACCACTAAAATTATAAAACTATAAAACAACAGTCACACACTGTGTATGCCATGGTTTCCATTTAGAGCCACTTGATGAAAATCTGGTAAAAGGCTGAAATGTGGGGTAGTGATAGGTCTACAGAGAAAGACTAGGAAAAAGAGAAGATGATTTTTACATCCACAAGTAAACAATAGCATTATTCATTTATTTATAAATAAAACTAGCAGTCCACAACTTTATTTATTTATTTATATCCCATGTTGCTCCCAACTAAGACTCAAAGTTTAAATCCAAAACAATATAGAATTCAGAAGTTTGTAAATAAACCATAGAGTCCATTAACATGCTTCTTTTAAAACAGTAGAAATTAAAACACTTCTGATCTCTAGAAGGAGAAACCATAAGAGTATGGCCACCAGTTGGGGTGATCAGAAGTAACATTGCATCATCTTAAGTGCTTTGAGGAGATTTTAATGTTTTAAGACGACTAGCTATTTATTTATTTATTTCCTCGATCTTTTATACCGCTCCTTCCTGCAGGCTCGGGGTGGTTTACATACAGCCGAGATAACAATCATACAGCAGAGTTAAATAGTGTCCACTAAAACAAAATTATTTATCCCAATTCCTAGGCAAGTGTGCTGTCAGCAAATAAAGTTTCAGGGCAGTTGGAGGCCATTGAGGTTCTAAAGACTGATCCTCCAAGGGACACAGTGTAGACTAAGAGCTATATCACTCCCATCATTGCAGTAAAATGGTCATGGTTACTTTCTGTACTGAGATACACAAAAGACTCTGCCAGTCAGAGCAAAGAATACATGGCTAGCTAATCAAGCACTTCAAGCCAGAATAAGGAAACTTGCTGTTTTGGAAATATAATTACAGTGATATGAGAAATGAAGCTCTGTTCCTTGGAGAACATATTTCAAATTACACAGATCACTGTCTTTTACGTGGAAGCCCTATTAATATATTGTGGAAATAATTGTTTCTACCATATAATTTACAGGATAATTTCATCTTTGTTCTCAATGCATGCCTGAGAATTAATTGAAGCTACAAATAAATCTTCACTTTGTGCAGAATAAGTCCTAAACTGAGAAGATTATTGTCTGTTCAGGATTCTTCTCATCAATGTTTTTCAATGCTTGCAAAACATGTTTTTCAGCCATTCTCTGAATTTTTTTAGAACCTTCTTTCTATCCCTACTAGTTGGCATGAAAATATTAAGTTCACCGTTTCAGCCAGTGAGCATAGTATTAATTTCCTTGACCTCACGGTCCTGAAAGCCAACAATGTCCTTAAATGCAAAAACTATAAGAAACCAGTGAGTACTAATTCGTACTTACACTTTAAAAGCCATCATTCCTTTAAACTTAAATATAATTTGCCTTACACTCAGTTCCTCAGAATTAAGCGGAATTGCTCCTCTATATCAGACTATGATGCTGAAGCGAACCGCATGGTAAATGATTTCATCCAGAGAGGATACCCAGCACATATTGTAAATAATGCCCGGCTTAAAGCCGATAATAAAGACCGCACTACACTTTTACGCCCCGTAACTAGACAATCTCCTGAAAGAGTAATCTGGCCTCTTACCCTAACACCTCAAAATAGAACATACACTTCTATTATCAAAAAATATTGGCCGCTCATTTCTAATATTAATGCCCTCCAATAATTGCACACAAGCGGACTAGGAACCTGAGCCAGATTCTAACCCACGCCAATCATATCAGACCCAATAAATCTAATTTTACACCAGGCAGTAGACCCTGTGGGAATTGCTCTGTTTGTTCTAATATATGTTCAGATAAAACGATTTACAACCCCCACAAGAAAAAGCATTTCCCAGTAAAATCCTTCGCAACATGCGCCTCCTCCGGAATCGTGTACGCGATTTCCTGTGGGTGCCCTAGAACCTACGTGGGGATGTCAACCAGAAAATTAAAACAAAGATTTATCGAACACAGAAGCAAAATAAATAATGGCAGCACCGAAATCCCCTTTTACCAACATTGTATGGATAACAATCATCCCCTTGCGTCTTTAAAAGTAATGGTATTAGAAAAGCCGCTCGTTCCGCCACACGGAAACCTCTCCCAGGTGCTCCGTAAGCTTGAAGTTTCATGGACAATCAAATTAAATTCAGAATTACCTTTCGGCCTTAATGAGCCAGTCAATTTGCATTCCCTCCTAATTTAGGATAATGTATTTAATGTGTATGCTCTTGGTGATATTTCACCTTAAATGGTCACCGCACCCGATATGTTGCGGACGGCTTCTCCCTTTCTATGGTATGTAATAGCGATTGCGCTATATATGTCTATATCTTTTGGTTATGTATTGTTCCCACTGTGCTATATATCATGTATGATGTAATCCCCTAGGACCTGAACCTAGATGAATGGATATTCAGCCTTTGAAAAAGACCACGAAACGGAATTCAGCGGCCCCGATTGTTTTGGATATACTTCCGTCAGGCTTGCTCCAACTTTATTTCCAGAAGCCTTAAATGGTTTTGGCTTCGGTTCCTTTTGGTCTACTAGTTTCGGATTATCCACACTGCATCCTTGTACCTGTGTTATCCGCTCCCATTGAGCCTTGGATCATTGACTCTAGTGTTTTGGACTGGACTTATGGAGATTCACTCCTTATTGACAATATTGCGACAGCCACACTACGGACACGGTACCAAACAGGATGCTTAGATATAAGTAATATGTATGTCACTGATTGAATTGTTTATATATAAAATGGAAAAATAATTGCACATATTGTGTTGAACTATAGTGATAAAGTTATAAAATCATGGAGTTGTAAGGAATCCATTTATTTTTTAATTATTATTTTATTTACAGTATTTATATACTGCCTTTCTCACCCCTGGGGGGACTCAAAGCAGTTTACACATAAAATGGCAAAATTCAATGTCTTACATTGGGCACCGATACGATGACAATACAAACAATTACAATAGTAAAATCACAATAAAACATAAATCATAATTAAAACAATACATCAACAAGTATTAAAACAATAAAACAGTCTCGTCAGTCAAATCGCCATTCCAGTCAATGTCCCTCTAAACTGCTACATACATCTACTGTCCAAAGACCTGGTCCCAGAACTATGGGCCATCAGATCCAACCCTCTGCTCAATGCATGATTCCTACCTAGAACATTACCAGCACGTAACTATTCTGTCCTGCAAGAACATGTCTAATGTGCTGGGGGTCTGTTAATTCATTCCTGAATACAAAGAATGGATAAATATGTCACAGAAATTTGGACTGCTTTGGTGAAGGTTCTCCATATTTTGTTATCATCTTTGATACTGTTGTACTTTGGACACATCATGAGAAGACATGACCCACTAGAATATACAATAATGCTTGTTAAGTTAGAAGGTAGCAGGAAAAGAGGAAGATTATGTTACAGATGGAGTCAATAGATGCCTTGATGTCACATTCACCCACAGATTTAATCAAAGAAGCTAACCCTCTGCTCAATGTATGATTTCCATCTAGAACATTCCCAGCAGGTAAGTGTCCAGAATCCTTTTGAAGACTTTCTAGGCAATTGTATCCAAACTGTTCTGCTCTCAAGAAGTTTCTTCCAAAGTCCAATCGAAATTTACCCTCCTAGAACTTAAAATCATTACGCTTGCGTCTACCTTTTGAGGCAGCATTGAATAAGCCTGCACAATCTTCTTTGTGACAGGCCTTGAATAATTAAAAGTGTGATCATGCCATCCCTCAGTCATCTCTTCACTCAACTGAACATGCCCAGCTCATTCAACCTCTCCTCATATATTTTGTTATCATCCTTGTTGTCCTTCTCTTAATCCGCATCAACATGTCTGTATCCTTCTTCAAACAAGGCATCTAGTGTAAAACTGACTAGTGTAGAACATAGGACTATTACTTCTTTTTTTAAAAAAAATATTATTGAATGTATTTCTGCTTTTGTTTTACATAAAAATCAGGGTAAGAAAGGGTAAAGCATAGGCACAGATATTAGGCTGGGATATAGGTAAGTATTAGGTAACGGGTATTGTGCTTTTACAGGAGAGTGAGTAGACATATAAGGGAAGTCTGAGGGACTGGAGGGGAGAAAATAGGGGAAGGGTGGTGAAAGGGGTTTTTGTTGACTTCCAAATCTTCTTCTCCATGTCTTCCGGTAAGGTATATTCCTGTCTCGGGTACTCTCTCGAATCTTCTTTTCCTCCCCTCTTCTAGGTCTGTTTGTGTTTTCCCTATTTCTCTCCCATGATTTGTGTTTTCCCCATTTCTCTCCCATACAACTCCCTTATTCCAGACTGTGTCTGACCTTTCTACGGCTCATTTTGCCTCTCAAGTTCAACCAAATATTCATCAAATACTTTCCAATCAGTTTTCTTGATTGGTCTTCCATATTAATCTTTTAAAGCAAAAGTAAATTTGTCCATATCTCTTATTTCCTGAATTTTATTAAACCATTCTTCCTTTGTTGCTAGTTCTTTTTCTTTCCATTTCTTCACATGTACCATTCTAATGGCGGTGGTGAGATATGTAAATAAAATGTTCAGTTTCTTCATCCGTAGGACTATTACTTCTCTTGACTTTGAAATGATGCTTCTATTGATACAGGCTAATATAGCATTACTTTATTTGCTGCAGCATCACAATGCAGCAAAGAAGCCATTGAGAATCAACATATCTGAAATGTGCTGCTGGAGAATTGTTCTGCAACTGCCATGGGTTGTCAAATCAATGGGTTCAAGAGCATTAATCTTTCCCTGGAAGCCAAGATGACTAAGCTGAAACTGTTGTACTGTTGTACTTTGGACACATCACAAGAAGACATGATGAAGACATGATCCACTAGAAAAGACAATAATGTTTGTTAAGTAAGAAGGCAGCAGGAAAAGAGCGAGTCCATGTAACAGATAAGAGTCAATAGGTGTCTTGATGTCACATTCATCCACAGATTTAATCAAAGATGCCATGGCTCTGATTTTCCAGGGTTTTTCATTGAATGTCTCTCATTCATAGTTGCCATGCTATAGTCAATTCAATGGTAATTAACAACAAATACATATGTGTTGGATAAACTAGCAATCTCACATGCAGACACTGAAGTGGTTTGGTCCTTGCATATTCCTGTGTAGGATCACTAGAGTGCTTGTCAGGTTTATTGTCCTCCTAAACTTTGCATGTTGGGGTTTGGGGGAACTTTTGCCATTGAATGCAAGCAAGTTATGTGATTAAACTACATTTTATTATGTTTTTCTGATGTTTCTGATTATTTCCATACATGCTTTTTAGATGGGGGTGGCTGTTTTGATCAGTAGTTGAGATAAAGCTTTCAGACCTTGCCTATGTCATTTTTGTGTACCTTTGCTCTAACTCTCACTTTGCATGTCTTTGGCTTTATAAAGCACTATGCAATGCCTTTCTATACTTAGGGATTACCTAAGTATAACTGCTTGGTCATGCTCAGTCAAGCGGCTGAAGTCTTCCGTATATTCAGCATTTGCATAATAATCTAATAATATGTATTAAGTAGTACATGTTTACTATTTTTAACTTTCGTAAAATAAGATTTCAACTTAATCTTACTTTAAATTACTGAAAACTGGCTTGGATCCCACACTTGGTAAGTTGGATATAAATTCAGTAAATGAATTGCTCTAGAGGGAATTGAGTGCTTGGTCCATAACTACTAGAAATTTCTTCACCGTCCTTCCTTTTCTTATCTGACATTATTGACTATGATGTACTCCATCTCAAGCCATGAGGAAAGGTAGCTAACAAATAATAACAATAATAATTACATAAATTATACACAACTACACATTCCATTCTCATTTTTGTTTCTGTTTTACATTTAGAGACAAAGCTTGGAAAACCTTCCCTGATTATGCATCTCTAGTTTTTACTACATGTTCTACTAAGCCAAAAAAAAGTGAAGGGAAAATAAGGGGTGTAGAGGGAACAAAAAAGAAAAATGCAGAGGGAAAGCATCTAAATAATAAACTCCAAAATAAGTCAGTATCACCATTAATTGAAAAATATGCACTGTTTTACTGTCATAAATAAATGTGGCTATTTGTCTGAGGTTTTTACACTATGCATTTAAATGGGCTTTCAAACCATTAGGGACATTACTGAATATAAATGCTATCCTGTATTACTTCTAGGTGGTAATTTACGAGTTTTTCTGTGCCAGTGATCACGCCCTGAAGGGCATGCTAATCCCCGCAGAGTTGACTCATACTTCAAAGGTGAATAAACTGGGTCTCTGTGCAGTTTTACTTTGTAGGGAACTTTCCAGTAAGACCTTGAAAACTGATAGTTTCTCTATATCAAAAGAAAGCAAGAAAAATGATAAAGGATTGAAAATGCAACAGGGAATATTTCAAATTTAGAGCCATCTTTTTAAAAATAAAAAACCTTTATCCCTTAAAGGTAAGCTTGGTGGATCAGATCACATGCTTGCCCTACTCACCCTCTCAAGCCAATCTGCAAAATGCAAAGATAGGGGTACGGGATCATATTTTTCACACATCTGGTGGCAGAAGTGAGTAGAGCTGTGGATATATGCAAATGTAGTTGGCTGAGAGGATGGAGGTTTTTGTGATCCCAATTTCCTTCTCCCTTAAAAGTATTGTGTGGATTCCAAACAATCAACAACTGCTTATATACTTCATAACAATGACAGCAACAATACTAGTTGAAACCTTGTTGGTTATTACTTCAGAGTGTAATAAGATCAGCATGTTGGCTGTAGGAGCTAAAAGACTGCAAGTTACAGTGGGTGTGAGAAAATAAAAAGGTTGCCAACTAGATGCTTAAAGCAGGCAGATTTTGCCTGCCTTTCTTCATCCCTACTAAATGACTGGAAAAAGAACAACTACTAACATATCGTGCCAACGGGATGCTAGCTATGGTCTTAAACAGTGCCTGGAGAGCTGATTTTGGAAGTAATTAATCACATCTATGATTCCTAGCAGAACCATGAAATAACAAATAACAAATACCAAGTTGTTTGTAATTAGTGCCATTTCCCCAATAATAAAGGAGTAATTCAGTCAGCTATAACCAATTGCTTTTTAAAAGTAATGTTCCAAATTCTCCCAGCAAAGAGGTTGGTTCTAATTATAGATATGACTGTAATGATGCATTTACCTTTTTGTGAATACTCAGGAGAGGCGGGGTGTTATTATTAGAAAAAATAATTCATATTGACATGATCATCACTTTCTGGTGCTTGAAAGATATCTTGCTCCAATTCCTATAATTTAAGCCACCCACAGACTCTATGTGACTGTTGGGTAGCCTCTATACAATTTCCATGGCGCTAAGATCCTTTGCCATTATGCCCTGTCACCATATTCTCCCATGTTATACAGATAAATATACATAATACATATTGCAAAAGAACATCAGAGTGTGGTCAAATTGACCCCTACTCCTCCTCTGTGTACTAGGATTCTCAAATGTATTTTCATTGAGGGCCACATCAGCCTTATAGTTGCCTTCAAAGGACGGTTGAATCCATGGACAAAGAATTCTTCAGGGCCACCTAAATTTTTTTTCCATAGTAGTCAATGCTCTTTAGTTTTTACCCGGTTTGCATCCTCAGATGTTATTGAATGACAACGCCCATCACTTTTGATTATCTGCCATGCGGAGTGGGGATAACAGCAATTACAACCCAACATCACTTGTGGCTCTGAGGTTGGGGAAAAAGTTAAAGGACATATTAAAGTGAGACATTATATCCACAATCTTTGTATCTAAATTCAAATCCCAGTAAACATAACAAACTGCATCCTTCCAGACGTTATTGTATCACAACTTCCACCAGCTCTAGTCATGATGTCTAATGACGAGGAATACAGGAGTTGTAGTCCAGTATTTGGAGGGCCACATAAAATGACATGGTGGGCTGGATTTGGCTCACAGACCTTGAGTTTGACACATGTGCTGTAAACATTGACATACATTTTAAAAAAAACAGTAGACACATAATGCTGGTAAAACATAAACTGCAAACTCTGCATCCTTTCTTCAACCCCTTCCTTTTTTTAGTTCCCTTCACAAGCAAATATTTATGAGGAGAAACCTACATCTCAAAGGAATAAAACAGTTAGAACATAAGAACATAAGAAGAGCCATGCTGAATCGGGCCTCAGCCCATCTAGTCCAGCATTCTGTGTCACACAGTGGCCCACTAGTTGTACACAGGGATCTCTAGCAGAAAGGAGGGCAAACCCTCACCTGCTCCCGACCCCCACAACCAGTACCCGGGGAAATCCTGCCTGCCTCCATCAACACAGAGGTGGCACTTGGATGTCCATTTCAGTAGCTACAGCAAATGGACAGCAAATATATGAATACAGACTTTTTCCTCATGGGAAGCAATTGGGCTATTCTTAGGCTTTTCTGGAGAGAAATAAGCAATGGCCCATTTCCTAGCAAAAGCCTTTCTACAGTATATCCATCTCTAATGTTTGATATTCAGAGTTTCAAGCCCATTTATAACATTGCTTAGAAAAGCTTCTTGTGATGATGATCAAAGTATAGGAGAAGAGAATAGACTCCATCAATTTATACTTATAATCTGAGCAGTTAGAAGGTAACCGATATTTATGACCCCATCACATGGAGGCAGAGAAGTGCCATAGTCCATCAGAAGATGCAGGGCCACTTCCGGGGGGCTCTATTGGGCTTCATGCTAGAAGCATACCAGTTGCAAAGAGAGATGAATGGAAGAAGCCATGGAGAATGTGTGAGGAAACCAGGGACAGTGGAGAAACGTTGTGAGAAATGTCAGAACTATCAATGTGAGCAAAATGCCATAAGTGCACCTTCTTCCGCATTTTTGCTGTGAAACCCCCACCCACCCACCCCAATAACCAAAACAAAACAAACACAACCTAGAACAAAGCAATGTTTTGGGAATTTGAGATAATCAAAATCGTACCTTCCAGGAAAGAAAATACCTGAAATCTACTCCATCACAGCCAAGAGCATGGATGGAGCCCCCATTCTCCATGGTGCCATGGCATTTTGCTCTTAATTTCTTCCTTGATTGCTCTCAACAGGGACAATGAAAATAAACGTGTGTTGAGAAAATGAAAAAAGTTAATGACTAATCTGTATATCTGTATCTGTATACCTTTATAAAATGGAATGTTTGTATGTGTGCATGTGTGTATGTGTGTGTGTATGCGGAGGGCGGAAGGGCGGATATGTGGCAGCTATTTGCATAAAGTCCTTTGATTGGACAGCCTCGCCACTCCAAAATTCTAAGGCACCAGACAGAGGGCATTGATAGCCACTGATTAGCCAGCAACCCAGAATCCAGGCCTCTACATTCAAACAACAGGATTTCTTCCCACTGAGGGGGAAAAGCCAGCAACCCAGAATCCAGGCCTCTACATTCAAACAACAGGATTTCTTCCCACTGAGGGGAAAAAAGCCAGCAACCCAGAATCCATGCCTCTACATTCAAACAACAGGATTTCTTCCCACTGAGGGGAAAAAAGCCAGCAACCCAGAATCCAGGCCTCTACATTCAAACAACAGGATTTCTTCCCACTGAGGGGAAAAAAGCCAGCAACCCAGAATCCAGGCCTCTACATTCAAACAACAGGATTTCTTCCCACTGAGGGGAAAAAGCCAGCAACCCAGAGTCCAGGCCTCTACATTCAAACAACAGGATTTCTTCCCACTGAGGGGAAAAAGCCAGCAACCCAGACTCCAGGCCTCTACATTCAAACAACAGGATTTCTTCCCACTGAGGGGAAAAAAGCCAGCAACCTAGAGTCCAGGCCTCTACATTCAAACAACAGGATTTCTTCCCACTGAGGGGAAAAAAGCCAACAACCCAGAGTCCAGGCCTCTACATTCAAACAACAGGATTTCTTCCCACTGAGGGGGAAAAAGCCAGCAACCCAGAATCAAGGCCTTTACATTCAAACAACAGGATTTCTTCCCACTGAGGGGAAAAAAGCCAGCAACCCAGAATCCAGGCCTCTACATTCAAACAACAGGATTTCTTCCCACTGAGGGGAAAAAAAGCCAGCAACCCTGTAGCACAGCAGTTCTCGTTTGTGCCTGGAGGGCAGGGGACAGGACCTGGGGTCCCATTAGCATTAGAACCAGCAGTGCCAGAACATGATTCAGAGGATGAGATAGATGATTGGGGCGAAGGGCAGCTTTCCCCTCAGGGGCCTCTTTCGCCCACAGAGAGCTTGGCCTGGGAAGAAATGTGTTTTGGTCCTAGGGAAGATTCAGATAACCAGGTGCAGATAGATAGCGATTCTGGGAGTTATGAACATCCGGGAGGAAGATCTTCTCAGGAGCCTCCTGAGGAAGATATGGAAGAAGGCGCATGGGAAACGACTAGGGAGGAGAGCTCTCAGGGAGATAGAAACACAGCTGTGGAAAGACAAGGCCGAACCTTTGATAGGAGACGGAACATAGAGTCTAGCAGAAGGGAATGGTCAAGGAGCATAGACCGGCCGAGGTCCGTGAGCAGCGATTGGAGACGCAGAAGCCTAGAGCGTCGGGGACCTCGGCTGAAGGATTAAGTATAGGATCCGTGGGAACGAATCCTCAGTGCCCGGCCACGTCTTATCTGAATAGGCGCGAGAGCGGAGTGGGACCACAAGCTAAGCCAGCCCGTGGTCATCAAGCCTTGCCTTGCCTTGTTTCCTGATCCGCATAGCCTTGCGGAGCCTTGCCTGTTTCCTGATCCGCATAGCCTTGCGGAGCCTTGCCAAGCTTTTTGCCTATTTGCTACGTTACCTTGGACATTGTTACTTCAAGCTTTTTGGATTGCTTTTATATTTCTATTGGACATTATTCATTGATACTGTTATTATTCTTCAATAAAGTAGTTAGCCTTCATTCTGTCTCTGTGTGTGTGATTAAGGGGCCGGTCAAGTCCGTGCATCGTGACAGTTGGCCGGAGCACTCCTGAACCCCTTATCACACCACGGGACGCCGAAGGAAGCGACCCACGGCGGTAGCAGCCATGGCCAACTTGTCGGACACGCAAGTGGCGGCTTACAACAGGAGGTGGGAGAGCTGAGGACCAGGGCCGGGCGCCACCCGGGAGTGAGCGCGCCTGCCCGCTTCGGGGGCAATTCCGCGCAAGTCGAGGTGTTCCTCTGCCAAGTGGACCTATATTTGGAGTTGCGACCCACAGAGTTTGCCACCGACCGAGCCAAGGTGGGGTTTATTTTTAACCTGATGGAGGGAACGGCAGCGACGTGGGCTACTTCTTGATCCGGCCCAGTCTCCCCATGTGAACACGCCAAGGGCGTTCATGGACGCTATCCGGGCGACCTGGGGCCACCTGTGAATGAAGAGCTGGCTGAGCATGATCTAGCCCGGCTGACGATGAAGGACTTGTCCCTGTCTCAATACATTTCCCGTTTTCGTGCTGGCTGCCCAGGTGCAGTGGAACCTTTCGGCATTGCGTTACCACTACTGGGGCTGCCCACGGAGTTACAACAAGAGCTGTTGAAGCATGCACGACCCGCGGATCTGGAGGCAGCGATTGCCTTGAGTCTACGTGTCGAAGCGGGGCTGCAAACCCGGAGGCGATGGGACAAAAGTGTGGTGGAGAAGCCGGTGGCGCGAAAGGAGGCAGGGGCTGGACAGTTTTTGCCCCGGCAGCTCGCTACGCCACCGGCGGGCTCGGTTGAGCCGGAACCCATGCAGTTAGGCCCGGTGCGGCCTAAGGTCGACCAGGCCGAGAAAGCACGCGACAGCGTCTGAATCTGTGTTGGTACTGCGGGGGGCGGACATTTCTCCAGGGAGTGCCCCCAAAAGCCTCATGGAAAGACTCCCAGAGCCTCTGCCGCCCTGGGAGGGGCCCCGGAGGCCGAAGAAGCCATCCAGGCGACGGGGGAAGGAGCCGGCCGGGTGTAAGAGGGTTCGCTCACTCGGCCGCCGTCGCTACTTTCCCCCTGAACCCAAGACTGGACAATTGTTCCTTGTAATGGTTGGCCTGTGGTCGCCCGAGAAGGGGCCGATGATGGTTCATGCCATGATCGACTCTTCCCACTGAGGGGAAAAAAGCCAGCAACCCAGAATCCAGGCCTTTACATTCAAACAACAGGATTTCTTCCCACTGAGGGGGAAAAAGCCAGCAACCCAGAATCCAGGCCTTTACATTCAAACAACAGGATTTCTTCCCACTGAGGGGGAAAAAGCCAGCAACCCAGAGTCCAGGCCTCTACATTCAAACAACTGGATTTCTTCCCACTGAGGGGGAAAAAGCCAGCAACCCAGAGTCCAGGCCTCTACATTCAAACAACAGGATTTCTTCCCACTGAGGGGAAAAAAGCCAGCAACCCAGTGTCCAGGCCTCTACATTCAAACAACAGGATTTCTTCCCACTGAGGGGAAAAAAGCCAGCAACCCAGAATCCATTCCATGCAGGCCTTTTCCATTTTTTTTTACTCCTTTCTGTTTTACACCGGTATACTTTCACAGTCCAGGGCGGATATGTGGCAGCCACTTTCACAGGCCAGGGCGGATATGTGGCAGCCACTTTCACAGGCCACAGCGACCAGCGCGGGTGATGGACCTGCACCAAACTTGGTACACATAACCCCCTATGACATGACCCACGTATTATGGGATTTGTAGTACTTTCCAAGACTTTGGTTCCCACAGACCACTGAGGCCACCAAAAAGGACCAATACAGACCACACTCAGCACACACAGCCCCCATGACCCACTCTACGTCCTGGTGCAGTTCGGAGGAGGGTGGGCCATGGATGATGGGACTTGAAGTGCCTCTACTCACTTCCAAAGTCCGCTGCAACCCTCATCCAATCACTGATCGAGACCAAACTTGCCATACATAACCCCCATGACTGCCTTCACGTCCTGGTGAGGTTTGGGGGAGGACTGACAATGGATGATGGGATTTGTAGTACTTTTACACCCCTCTGTTCCCACAGACCACTGTGGCCCCCAACAAACACCGAGAAAGTCCACACTTGGCACACAGAGCCCTAGTGACCCACTCTACATCCTACTGAACTTTGGAGGGGGTCAGAACATGGATGATGGGACTTGCAGTACCTTCCCTCACTTCCCAATCCTGCTACAAACCTAATCCAATGACTGATCAACACCAAATCTGGCACACAGAGCCCTCATGACCCACTCTACAGCCTGGTGCAGTTTACTGTGAGACGGACCACGGATGATGGGACTTGAAGTACCTTCACTCACTTCCGAAAAACAATGCATCCCTCATCCATTCACCAATACAGACCAAACTTAGCACACAGAGCCCCCATGACCCAATCTACATCCTACTACACTTTGGGGGGGACGGGACACACAGAGATGATGGGACTTGCACTACCTTCAGTAATTTCATGATACCACTGCAACTCCCAATAATGATGGATCAAGACTAAACTTGGCACACAGAGCCCCCATGACCCACTCTACATCCTGCTGCACTTCTCAAATGACCCGGGCAGGGCCGGGTCCCCAAGCTAGTTTAAATTAAAGAACAATGAAATGATAGATAGATGTGTGTGAGAGGGGGGGGAGAGATGATAGCACGTCACTAGATTTTACTTTCTCAGTAGACAGCTGTGCTTGTCTCAGCCACTCCATCCTTCTCCTCCTGCCAGACTTCAGGTCCTTTCAAGAGGCTAAGCTTCAGGCTGCTGTTTTGATCTTGGCCTTATCCCTGAGGCGGTGGAAATGTGCATCCGTCTTGGACTTAAGCCAGATCCCTTTGGGGCAGCTGCCGGCAGCCCCTCGGGCCTTTTTCCTCCAGCAGATCTCCTTTGGACACCGACATCCTCATGGCTTCTCTATTGATTGGCCCTAAAGCATTAATTTGGTGGTACCCTGGTGGCTTATCCCATAGCAAAGGATGGGCTATTTTCAATAGGCATGCTTAAATAATGCTGCAACATGCTACTTACTGCCATGTTTTGCCTCAGCAATTTGGTCCACTCCAAAACGAATTACTTCACATAAGTATTTTTATGTAGTCCCTCTCTCAATCTCTCTCTTTCTCTCAATCTCTGTATCTCAGAGGCATACATCCAGAAAGTACATATTAGTATTTGTTGATGCCTGAAAATAGAATCCAAATTTCTCTCTGAGTCACTGGACATAAATGAAAAACAGTACATATTTTAAGGATGCATCTAGGTAGGCATTAACATCACTGTAAATAGATGTACAATCATAGAATCAAAAATTATTGAATTATAGAGTTGTAGGAGACCTCGTGGGCCATCCCGTCCAACCTCATTCTGCCAAGAAGCAGGAAAATTGCATTCAAGGCACCCCCAACAGATGGCCATCCAGTCTCTGTTTAAAAGCCTCCAAAGAAGGAGCCGCCATCACACCCCGAGTTCCACTGCTGAACAGCTCTCACAGTAAGGAAGTTCTTCCCAATGTTCAGGCAGAATCTCCTTTCCTGTAGTTCAAAGCCATTATTCTGCATCCTAGACTCCAGGGCTCCCTCCTCCCTATGACTTCCTCTCACATATTTATACATGGCTATCATGTCTCCTCTCAGCCAGCTCTGTAAGCCGCTCATCATAGGTTTTGTTCTCCAGACCCTTGATACTTTGAGTCACCCTCCTCTGGACACATTCCAGATTGCCAACATCTCCCTTCAATTGCGGTACCAGAATTGGACACAGTGTGATTCCAGGTGTAAGCAGAATAGTGGGGTAGCATGATTTTCCTGGATCTAGACATTATACTCCTATTTATTCAGGCCAAAATCCCACTGGCTTTTTAAGTTGCTGCATGACATTGTTGGCTCATGTTTAACTTGTTGTCCACGAGGACTCCAAAATCATAGTAACCGGAATTGCTACATTGCACAGTATAGATATTTTCAAGATAGTACCAGAGATATAGTTTTCTTCTTGGGACTGCTGTGCAAATGCAGGCATGGTCTTGATGCAACAGTCCTAATATTCTACAGTATGTCCCAATTTACAACAGGGTACATTGAACATCAGGACATTTGGACAGTGGGAGCCTCATTACACAAATTTATACATAGTCACAATTCAGTATCATACATTGGTTGCATACTATGCCAGTGACATAGCTCTATCATTGTAAATGTATGCATAATAACCTTTCTTCTGGTTGCTTTTAAAAATACGTATGCTTTTTTGAACTAGTTTAATGCTGTTTTAACAATTTCTGTATTTGTAATTGGTGTTCATGTTTTTAATTGTGTTATGTGTCTAGATGTTGCTGTATTTTAACCTGTTCTTTCCTGGTTTCATGGGGAGAGAGGCAGGTAGAAACTGTTGTTTTAGTTGTGGTGTTGTTCAGGATTTTGCTCTGCAGTGGGGAAGCTTCTTGGGGCTTCTGTATGGCAATTCTTATTATGATCTGGTAGTTGTCTATACTAGAATTACACAATTACAGTATGCCACTGTGATACCACTCTAATGGCCATGACAACATCCTATGAAATCCTGGGATGTAAGGTTCTGTCAATTAGAGCGAAGAGTGCTCTAATCTTAGACCCTTTCAACACTGGTAATCCCGGCCAGGTGCGACCTTGGAGGCATAAGCAATGCAGGGAGTGAACCTTGAGCCACACCACATCAACATGAGAAGCACTGCCTTGTAATATGCTGACTCAGGGAGGATATGACTGAATATCCATTGGACAATTGGACTCATGACACTAACTCTGTGACCCCTGAGGTCATGCCCCAATGGACTACTGGGATTGCTGAATCATTTGGATCTGATGCAACCTCTGCTAAGCATTGCATGCTAGGGGGTTGGGTCTTTGGGATGATGGACAGATGGTGGAGGCGGGGACTGTATATAAACTGTGTTTGGTTCTGGGAAAGGCAGATCTGGCTTCACAGGTTTTGATACCTGGAAATAAATCTTGTAGGACCGAGTCGCCGTGTGCTGTCGTCTTTGCAGGGATATTCCCAGCGTTCATTACAGAAAAGCCAGATCTCAGAAAGCCTGTCGTGGAGGAATTCATTGAGGGCTTATCCAGTAAGATGCCATCCGTAGTGCCATCCTTTACCGAAGTGGAATGGGTGAGTCCCGAGGAGTTTTGGGAAGATGCGGATGAGGACTATTCCAGTGAAGATAGCGACTGGGAATATGAGGAGGAGGAGGACGATTCGTGGGTCCCAAGTGAGGTGGAGCAGCAGCAGGCTAGAAGGATCCTGCAAGGCTTGTTCCCTCACTGGGTGATGGAAGGATCGTCGGATGGTGCCCCTTCTTGGGAGAAGGAGGAGGAAGATGCACCCAGAGAACCGGAGGGGCGTAGGGGCGCTCGCCTGGCAGAGGATCCGGAGATGGTTGGAGCCAGGGTGACTGGGCCGAAGGACAGGCCAGTTTGGAAGGACCTGGCAGAGTGTGGCAGAAGAGCCACAGAGCCTGAATCAGATGGGATGAAGGCTGAAGAGACTGGGCAGGAGAGAGCTCAGTTTTCTGTGTGGACCAGAGATGAGGTGGTCCAGGAATTGCAGTGGTGCTGTTTGAGGCTACAAGTATTGCAGAAAGCTCTTCATTGTGGGCGGCGTGATGTGAGTGTGCTGCAGAAGGAGATGGATGTTCTGCAAGAGAGAGTCGGTAGGCTCCAAGGAGTGATGTGTCTCCAAGGATGGATGTGTCTCCCAGACGAAGGGGATGGACGTTTTGATGGTGCTCCGGAGAGGAAAGAAGTCCAGCCGGAGGCATGGAGTGTGTGTGGGCCTAAACCAGTTGCAGAAGCTGTTTTACCAGAGAAATTTGTGTGGACGGCTGAAGATACTGAAAAGCGCCCAGCTGAGATGGAAGCCAGGCCTCCGGAGAAAGAAGCGACAGAGGAATGTTTTCCCTTTGATGTCCCGGCCTGCAGTAAAGGAGAAAGCGAAACTGTTTTAACTACAAAGGCCTTGGGAAGTTTGTTGGCGTGGGGAGTGATTTTGCTGTCCCTTGAAAGAGTGGAAGTTGCTGCAGAGAAGAAGCTCCTGGCAATGACTGTCTTTCACAAGTTGACGGTAAGCTGCCAGTGGAGTAGGAAGATCAACTGACTGGTAGTTTGGAAGTCCATGTCACGGATGGTGAAGACGCGTCGGAGCTGGAGGAAGATGCCATGCCGGGAGGATACCTCCGTCCTGGAGGTGAGGCTTCCAAGGAGATTGAAATTTTAGAGAAGGCTTCTCAGCCGGAGAAGCCTGGGAAGAGCCCAGAAGACCCCCTCCTCCAAAGCGTCTCAATTGCGCTTGCCTGGTCTGCCACTTTATGGTGCCTATGTTTTGAAGATGTGAGTGGGAATTCCCATCAAGTTTGTGAACTCCCTGAAGAGAATGGAGAGAGCCGTCTGAAATGGGTTGTGCTGATGGAGAAAGCTGCGGGAAGGGCCTTGCTGTTGGAGGATTTCCCTCTTGAAATGGAGGAAGTATCGGCCATGAGGCAGCTGAGCGGAGGTTTCCAGTGCGAGCAGTCGGCGAGATCCATGGTGGCTGGTGCGACTGGGTGGCGACCGTTGGCTGTTCCCCTGAAGGAAGGTGTTAGGAGTGCCCTGTTGCTGGAGCATTGGCTTGCCGAGCTGGTGCTGGCTAATTTGGCCAGGGGTTTTGTTCTCTCGGGGGGGGGAGGGAATTTATTTGGGCCTGAGCAAGATCTATCAAAGAAGGTAGCTGAGTTGTGGCTGCGAACCTTTGCTGGGTCGAAAGAAGAACTTTGGAACAAGGCGAGCCTTGGGAATGAACTATGGGCCAGTTGTCCAGTAACCCGCATATTAATTTTGACTTTGGGAAAAATTAGTAACATGATTGTATTATGCTTCTTATGGAGTAAAATGCTTTGTATGGAAAATGTTCCCGGGAGATTTAGAATTGGGATGGTTTTAGCTTGGGAGGTTGGAGTCACTTAAATGTATTGCTCTAAGCATTGTGATCAGATGATTTTATGGTAAAATTGACCCTGGAAGGATAGATGCGGTGATATGATGTTTAAAGTATTATTCATGTTGATGGGGTAGTATTGCATAAGGTTAAGGTAGATGCTATGCTTACATGTGTTTTGTAGAATGTAACATGATTGGGGAATGTTTAGACTTGCATCCATTGTTAGAAATGTTAGATGGGGATGAGATTTAGAATGTGTATTCTGCTGTTGTATTAGGGATTTTGGTCCCAGTGTTTAGAGGAATAGGTACAGCCTTGTTGGGATCTGCAATGAGGTTAATTGCGGCAGGAAGGTTGTTTGGTGGAGGATAGGTTTTGGAGTTGATTTGTTAATGGTATTGCCTCCTGTTGAATTGGCCAGGAGGAGGGTGATTCTGAGTTATGGTAGTTATGGTGTGAATGTGTTGTTTATGCGCAGATGGACATGCCTGCGTTCAAGGGTTGGAGTTCTCCTTTGGGAGGATAGACTTTAGAATCAGAGTGGAAGTTTGTGTTGCCTTCCTTGAGAGGAGGGGTTAGCTGGACCCAGATGGTTGTTCCTGGGTAAGGATTATATTGGTTTATGGATGTGTGCGAGAGTTAGGATAAGCTAGAGTGGGGAATTGTAGTTTTCCTAGGTGCTTTTCCCCATGTGAGGGGGTGTTATAGTCGTTCAGAAGGATAAAGTACTAGGATTGTGGGTTGGACGTGTGGATTTCACGTAGGTGTTTCTTTCCATGGAGGTGTGTGGTGGTTAGATAACTTGGATGGCTGTGTTTGGTCGCGTGGGAGATTGGTGTGTGCCCTTTGCTAAGGTGGCAAGGGTATTAGATTTCTGTTAATAGAGTACTTGACACAGTTGAGTAATCCTGTGTAGCTGGTTGAATAGTTAAAGTTTGCTGGTAGTAGTGTTTTGTCCCTGTGTCAGGGTTTTTTTGGGGTTAGTGATTTATGGTTTTCTTGGGCCTGGTGGCTGGGTGCCAAGAGGAGTTAAGTTACAGGATAGTTGGTAGCATGTGTTATTGCCTGCTAATTATGGATTATTGACCTCCTGCTAATGCAGTGGAAGGAGTTGTAGTTTTCCCAAGTGCCTTCTGCCAGGGCAGTAAGGATAGTGGGTTTCTGTTGTGTATTGGGGGAGCACAGTTGAGTTGGTCCTGTGTCGCATGTGAGGGTGTGGTTTGTTAGAGGTTTTTGGTTTTGTGAAAGGATGGTTTAGGTTGGTTGGTTGCCAGTGTTTACCAGTAAAAGTCGTTTTGGGTTCCCCATGGAATGACTTGGTTAGAGATGTAGTTTTGTCTCTGGTGCCTCCTGCTTTTGGCAGTGGAAGGTTTGTGGGAGTTATGAGGCTTAGAATCCTGGTTGTGTATTACAGATGTGGTTGTGTAGTTTTGTCTCTGGTGCCTCCTGCTTTTGGCAGTGGAAGGTTTGTGGGAGTTATGAGGCTTAGAATCCTGGTTGTGTATTACAGATGTGGTTGTGTAGTTTTGTCTCTGGTGCCTCCTGCTTTTGGCAGTGGAAGGTTTGTGGGAGTTATGAGGCTTGGAGTCCTGGTCGTGTGGTAACAGATGCGCAGTTGATTTGTTCCTGTGCAGTGGACTGTTGGGATTTGTAGTGATGAATAGTTGCATGGGAAGTGTGATTATGTAGGTTAGTCCCTTTTACTATGGCAGTGAAGGGATGGGGTTGTTTAAATTTTGGAAGTAGAGAGATAGGGTTTAGCCTTGAACCAGCTGAGCAGTGGTAAGAGAGATGTCTGGTTATCTGAGTGTGGGGGAGTTCTGGGTTAGTATGAGGAATGTATAGCAAGGCTTTGTCCCAGTGTGTGTTTAACTGGAGAAAGGCTGAGGTTGGCTCATTTTGCCTTATATTTCATAGAGTGGGGTTGTGACTTTTGTTTGGTGTTAGAGTAGGATTTGGATAGTAGAGTTAAATGGTATTTTCAGATCCTTTTCCTCCCCGGGGGGGAGGGAAGAGGGTATTTTGTAAGGTTCTGTCAATTAGAGCGAAGAGTGCTCTAATCTTAGACCCTTTCAACACTGGTAATCCCGGCCAGGTGCGACCTTGGAGGCATAAGCAATGCAGGGAGTGAACCTTGAGCCACACCACATCAACATGAGAAGCACTGCCTTGTAATATGCTGACTCAGGGAGGATATGACTGAATATCCATTGGACAATTGGACTCATGACACTAACTCTGTGACCCCTGAGGTCATGCCCCAATGGACTACTGGGATTGCTGAATCATTTGGATCTGATGCAACCTCTGCTAAGCATTGCATGCTAGGGGTGTTGGGTCTTTGGGATGATGGACAGATGGTGGAGGCGAGGACTGTATATAAACTGTGTTTGGTTCTGGGAAAGGCAGATCTGGCTTCACAGGTTTTGATACCTGGAAATAAATCTTGTAGGACCGAGTCGCCGTGTGCTGTCGTCTTTGCAGGGATATTCCCAGCGTTCATTACACTGGGAACTATAGTTTAGGGAGATGTATTTAGAATTTTTAACCAGAAAGCTTTAGTGCCTCAACAGACTACTTGCTCCAGGTTTCTTTTGATGGCTACTCTGAGACTTTTCAAACCATGATGGCACATGAGAAGAGCCATTCAAATGACTGGAATGTTTCTGCTAGATATCAGTTGCATCCCTCATTAAAAGCTAACGACCTGTTAACAGCCAGTTAAAAAACCTGCATCAAGGCACAGTATCCCTTCTAAGCACATTTCGAGGGTAGAGCCTCAAGCAATTGACAAGTGGTCCAGCATCATCCTTGATCATTTTGATATGTGCATAAACGTGGACTGCTCCAACTCACTGGAAGCTTTGCCTCAAGGACAACCCCACTAGAGCAGCAAATGGAATTCTATTTACTCTGCTCTTTTTTTTGTTTTCCCCCCAAGATCTCTGGTATTAAAGTTCATGATAACTGCAGGACTGAATTATTGTTATTTTACCTGTACTTTTTAAAGAAAACACATCTAAACCTCACCAGTGGTCAGGGCTACTAGCATATATAGTCCCACAATTTTTGGATGGCTGCATGATTTCAATTTCAGATCTATCTAGAGCCAGGAAGCCTACAAGCACAGAGTTGTAGTCCAAAACACTAGGAGGGCTAAAGCTTTTCTATCCCTGATTGGAAATATCCTAATACTTCTCCTTGTGTCTCATTTATTGTGCTGGCAGGTGAAGAAATCAATATTATAAAAATTCATTATTTCATGATGGTACTTAGGTCTATTTTTCCTTGTCATCAGAGTCAGCTGAGCCAGGGCTGGTGATGGATTAATATCTGGATGCTGTAAAGGACTGCAGAAGGGTTACGAAGCTGATGTTGAATTCTGATAAGGTGGATGATTGGTGGTTCTTGAGTGTGGTATCTTATATCTGTAATATGCACTAGCAGTTCATGGGAATCCATTTCTTTCAGCTGACCCTTTTTTCTATGCAAGTTGCCTGAGGCCCAGGGATTTCATTGGAACATGTTGTATTTAGTAACTTTGTTGTTTTATGGTTTATGTAATTGTATTATCTGTTTATCAGTTTGATCTTGCTTTTGTGACATGTAATTTGAGTTGTTTTCATTATTGTTTGCTGCTTTGAGTTCCACCCATGGGGGGAAAGTGAGATATAAATAAATAAGTAAATAAATAAATAATACAATCTTGTACATTTATTCAAAATCATCATCTAATAAAAATACAAAATTGGAACATAGTCCATCTAGTACAGTGGTTCCCAACTGTTGCGGCCTGCGCTAAGCTTGGCCTGTTTACATTGAGGGTGTATGCTTACATCTTATGTGTTTGTGAGATTATCAAGCCTCCATTTTTGTTTCTAGGCCTCTTGGCAGTTTTGGCTGGGGTTATTGTTTTATCCTGGGTGGGAGGGGTTCATCTCCTTAGACTTTCCCGCCAAAATTTACCTCAGATCTTTCCATCCAATCAGCACCGTAGATTTTCCCGCCAATTTTTCTCCTCAGGGTTTCTCCCTAAGCGAAAGGTTATAAAAGGGAGAAACCTCTCTGATTTTACCTCAGTGACTACCAGGGACGTGCGACTGAGCCACGGGGTTGTCAGCTCCGACACTTGCAGCTTTGTGTCTTGTAAAATAAACCCAGTTACTTTTTTCATGAAGCTTTGTTCTGTGAAGCCTTTGGGGCCCTCTCTCTCCCTCAGAGGAAGGCAATCCGCATCCCCTGGGTATAGGATTTTTATAGCAACTTACGTGGTCACTCCCTTTAAGCCCAGGCGGACTGCCATACCGACCTTTTTTTAAAACCAGGAACCACTTGACCAGGGACCACTTTGAACAGGGACCACTCTCCAAAAGGGTTACGAATCGGTTTTTTGGTCAAATTTAGATTAGGTTTGATTATTTGCGGTACTGATTCAGAAAATTTCATTGAATAGACCACATCAGCTCTATGCCATCCAATAGTCACTATTTGCTTGCCCACAGAAAACCATATTTAATAATCCAGTATTGATGTGGTTTATCTAATGCAATTTTCTGAATCAGCATCCCAAATAACCCCAGGAACAGGCCTACAAACGAAAACACTAAAGCACCCCTGCTTCCAGGCACTACATGGAATGGCTCTGCTTAGGGGAAAGGAAGAAAGAGGAGAAGCAGCAGTCAGGAGGATTGTTGTGCTTTTCATGGGTAATCAGCCTCTCCCCTCCTGATATCCCTGTTGCCTTGGCACTGAAAAACAGTTCTGCGAGATCAGTCACTCTTGTTGTGACAGTGTAGTAACAGTGAGGCCGCAGACCAAATTTTGGTTTTTGGGGGCTGCTGGTGCTCCACGGATCACAGGTTAGGAACCACTCAGCTAGAAAAACTCAATGCAATATAAAAGGCAGTTACCGGGGTAACAGATGTAACTACATGTTGCATACAGACCTTTACATTGATCCTGAAACTACAACTCTATCTCTCTTTTTTATAGGCATGTATAGGATTGGGTTATAGTTCTCTATGACATTAATACAAGAAATGTCTTCCAATTGGTCACTTTCATTTTACAGGAGGCCAAGAGACAACAGTCCATGCATATTAAGATGCTAGCCATTAACTACATTTATTCTACATAATTTGGTTAGTCAATGAACCACAGTATCTGTCCCAATTCAGCTGTCCAATTTTATTTGGCATCCATCAGAAACATTGTGGGTAAAAGTCCCAGGACAAAAAACTAATCTAGCATTAGGGATCTGCTATCGCCCTCCCAACCAAACTCCAGAGGCAGATTGATATCTGGAAAATGAAATTAAACAGGCCTCCAAAAGCAATAAATTAGTCATAATGGGGGACTTCAACTATCCCCGAATAGATTGGCTAAATTCTTGTTCTACGCATGAAAGAGAGACAAGGTTCCACGACATGCTAGCTGATTATTCCCTTGAGCAGATGGTCATGGAACCAACCAGGGGAAAGGGGATCCTGGACTTGGTGCTAACTAATGAACAAGATCTCATTCAAGATGTCCTTGTAACTGAGCCCATAGGTACCAGTGACCACAACACAATAACCTTCAACTTAAGTTTGGATAGCAAACTGTCAGTCAAAACTAACACAGAAACCTTAAATTTTCACAAAGGGAATTTCACCAAAATGAGAAAAATAGTAAAGAACAAACTAAAAGGAACAGTTAAAAAAATCAAATCCCTCCAAAATGCTTGGAAACTGTTTAAAAATACTTTAAAATAAGCCGAACTAAAATGCATTCCTAAAATAAGAAAGAGGCCGGGAAAGTCCAAGAGGACATTGGTATGGCTTACAAATGAAGTAAAAGATGTGATTGGAAAGAAGAAAAACTCATTTAAGAAATGGAAGGCTCTTCCTACCGAGGAGAACAGAAAGGAACACAAGCTCTGGCAAACTAAATGCAAAACAACCGTCAGGAAAGCCAAGAGAGATTTTGAGGCACATATAGCTAAGAACATTAAAAAAACTTCTTTAAGTACATCAGAAGCAGAAACCCAACTAGAAAAGCAGTTGGGCCACTTGACGAAAATGGTAAGAAAGGGACAATAAGTGAAGACAAGGAGATTGCTGAGCGGCTAAATGACTTCTTTGCCTCCGTTTTCACACAGGAGGACAGACAACATATGCCTGCAGCTGAGTCAGTTTTTTCAGGGAGGGAATTAAATGAATTAAACCAGATAGAGATAAACAAGGAAGATGTTCTCACATGCCTTACTAAACTAAATGTCAACAAATCACCAGGGCCAGATGGCATCCACCCCAGAGTTCTTAAGGAACTCAAGTGTGAAATTGCTGAAATTCTAGCCAAAATATATAACCTTTCTCTAAGATCAGGCACTGTACCCGAGGACTGGAGGGAGGCAAATGTAACTCCGATCTTCAAGAAAGGATCCAGGGGTGATCCAGGAAATTATAGGCCAGTTAGTCTAACCTCAGTTCCAGACAAAGTGATGGAAACCATTATTAAAGAAAAAATTACCAAGCACATAGAAGAACAGGCATTGCTGAAGGAAAATCAACATGGTTTCTGCAAAGGCAAATCATGTCTTACTAACTTGATAGAATTCTTTGAGGGTGTAAATAAACAAATAGATAAAGGGGACCCAGTCGATATTGTTTACCTTGACTTTCAAAAGGCTTTTGACAAAGTCCCTCACCAAAGGCTCCTAAATAAGCTCTTCAGCCATGGAATCAGGGGACAGGTCTTGTCCTGGATTGGAACCTGGCTAAACTGTAGGAAACAAAGGGTGGTAATAAATGGACACTTCTCTGGATGGAAAGAGGTGAGAAGTGGTGTACCCCTAGGTTCAGTTTTAGGACCGTTACTTTTTAATTTATTTATAAATGATCTGGATGTAGAAGTAAATTGTGAGGTAGCAAAGTTTGCAGATGACACTAAACTGTTCAGGGTAGTTAAAAATGAAACTGACTTGTAAAGAGCTCCAGAAAGATCTCTAGAAATTGAGTGAATGGGCAACAAAGTGGCAAATGCATTTTAACCTAAACAAGTGTAAAGTCATGCACATCGGGGCAAAGAACCCCAAATACACTTATCAACTGATGGGATCAAAGCTTTCTGAGACAAACCAGGAAAGGGATCTTGGGGTTTTGGTGGACAGCTCAATGAAGATGTCAACCCAGTGCGCTGCAGCAGTGAAAAAGCAAATTCTATGCTTGGCATGATCAGGAAGGGAATCGAAAATAGGTCGGCAAATGTTGTATTGCCTCTCTACAAATCTATGGTGAGGCCACATCTGGAGTACTGTGTACAATTATGGTCACCGCACCTCAAGAAGGATATAACGGAACTGGAAAAGGTACAAAGAAGGGCAACAAAAATGATCCAAGGGATGGAGCAGCTCCCTTATGAAATTAGGTTGCAACGCCTTGGTCTTTTCAGCCTTGAAAGACGGCGTTTAAGAGGTGACTTGATCGAAGTGTATAAAATCATGCATGGGATAGAAAAGGTGAATAAAGAAAAATATTTTCTCTGTCACCCAACACTAGGACTAGGGGGCACTCCCTAAAGCTCCAAGGTAGGAAAGTTAGGACTAATAAAGTGAAATATTTCTTCACCCAGAGGGTCATTGGGTTATGGAACTCACTTCCAGAGGAGGTTGAGACAGCTGTCAGCCTGGACAGCTTCAAGGCAGGATTAGACAGATTCATGGATACCAAGGGAATCAGTAGTTACTGAAATGGACATCCAAGTGCCACCTCTGTGTTGATGGAGGCAGGCAGGATTTTCCCGGGTACTGGTTGTGGGGGTCGGGAGTAGGTGAGGGTTTTGCCCTCCTTTCTGCTAGAGATCCCTGTGTACAACTGGTGGGCCACTGTGTGACACAGAATGCTGGACTAGATGGGCTGAGGCCCGATTCAGCATGGCTCTTCTTATGTTCTTATGTTCGTATTTTTATTTTGTATCAGGTACTACAACTCTCTTCTGCAGACATAGTGATTAACTGGTAAAAAAAAGAAAGGCAGTATCATTGGAAAGTACTGAGACGCTACATAATGTTCCATTATGCAATGCTCTCCTATCTGGCAAAATACCTACATTGGAGCACATCATCCTCTTCCGCAATCTCCCCTTCTCTGTCATTAGTTACTTTGTTGTAACCCCATTTTGTTTCTATCGGGACCACTGGAGATGGGAAGCTCTTAATTTCTGTCATCTAATCTCGCTGACATAAAATGTAAGTGAACTTTCTCTGACCCATCCATTTATCTGTCTAAATTAATAACATGAAGCCTGGAGTTATTAAGGACGAGAGTGGAAGATGAACTCACAATCCTTGCAGTTTTAAGATGTTGCTAGTAAATCCTCCTTTCAAGCAACTTCAGCAGCACTCATCCTTGTTATTTGGCCAATAAAACTTATTGATGTATTGTATACTACCTGGAGCCCCTGTAACGACATGAAAAATATTCCAGAAACCAATTGATCAGTGGAAATGCATTGATATGAAACTGGTAGTGAAGTTTCATCATGGTGCAGCACTTTGAGTCCTGAGCTATGGAAACCCACTCTGTGACTGCCAGTAAGTCACACTCTCTCAGCCTAAGAAAAGGTCAATAGCAAAATTCAACCAGAAAGGGAAAAAGCCTGATAGAGTTTAATGTTTAAATGGACTTGAAGACACACAAAAATCTATTATTTACATCCCAAATAGATTACTGCAATGCACTCTATGTGGGATTGCCTTTGAAGACTGTTCGGAAGCTTCAAATTATGCAACAGGAGACAGCCTGATTGCTCACCAGTGCAGTGTACAGGGAGCACACAACTTACCTTTTAAGTCAGCTCCACTGGCTGCCAGTCTGCTACTAAGCACAATTCAAAGTGCTGGCTTTAGCCTATAAAGCTCTAAATAATTCCGGCCCAGTTTACCTGTCCGAATAGATCTCCCTCTATGAACCATCTTGGAGTTTAAGATCATCTGAGGAGGCTCTGCTCCTTCACAGGTGCGACTAGTGGGAGCGAGAAACAGGGCCTTCTTAGTGGTGGCCCCTTGGCTGTGGAATTCCCTCCCCAGTGATATTATATCAGCCCCTCTCTCCTGACCTCTGTAAAAGAGTGAGAGTATGGGTTTGTGATCATGTCTTTGGAGAATCTGTGAAACAGATACTGTAGATACGGAATTATGTGCAACAACCATTGGAACGGCCTGGATTACGATTGTTGATAGAGTGGTTAATGGTGATTTAATTGTTTAAAATGTTCTTTTATGTTTCAATGTATTTTATAATTCTATTTTAAAATGTTTATTTTAATTGTACATTGTTTTAAGACATCAAATAGTTGTCTATGTATACAGCCGCCTTGAGTCCCCTCCGGGGTTGAGAAAGGTGGGATTGAAATGTTGTAAATAAATAAATAAATAACAACAAGTAATGCTAGATAAATATATTAAATTTGACTCAAAACCTATTTACTCACATTGTTTCCATACTCAATATGAGAAATCTGGACCATTTTTGTAATTAGCATAAAAAATAACGATCTTACAGACCTTTAGTTGTAGAGCTGATCCAATATACTTTTCTGCTTGTGATGGAGCAATAATTGTCACCAGTGGAGGCTGGTGACTACAAGGTCAGGTGGGAATGAACCTGTTCTGTTTCTAATCCAAATTTTAAAGGAGCTATCAAAGATTCTGAAACTATTTGTTGGATAGAGTTTAGTCCCCCAAGTTGACTAAAATCAGAAGTGGATTCTCCACCCCATTGATACCAGAATCACCAGACTCCACTGAATGGTACCCTACCTACCTATCCTGGTGAAGGTATGTAATACCTAAAGGTATGTAATACCTAAAGGTATGTAATACCTAAAAACCATCTTAAGTCCCCAAAGGGGTCAGAAATAGAGTAAATAAATAAATAATAAAGACAACCAAGCTATTCTGACCCACAAGGAAGATGAACTCATAAGCATCGTCTCTCTATTCCTTTCATGGGAAGTAAAAATAAATACATTCACCTCTTCATTTCCATAGGTTCTGCATCCATCGATACAACGAACCACAGTTTGAAAATATTTAGAAAAAAATCCAAAAGTAAACCTTGAATTTGCTGCACATTGAGCACTACACTGATATGTAGGCAATAGGCATGCCCTATTGAAGCTTTCTATATGCCTCACCAAAACACAAATCCCACAGTTAAATATGTATGGAGCCAGTGCAGATACATCGGTATCAAAATGCTTTAAGTATATAGATACACTTCAAGTAGTAGGACAAAGTATGATGACGACGACAACAACAACCATTTATATTTGTTACGTGCTTCTCTTCATTGCTTGAGATGAGGTACAACATACATTAAAGTTGTTATATCTATATATATAAAAATTGAGTGGTCGTGCAAAGGACGTTATGCACGGCCAAACTACGCCCCCCACAAACACCAATCCAACGAGACACATTCCCCCAGACCACGAGGTATTACCTTAACACAAAAAAACCCAACTCCCTACCTTCCAACCCCCAAAACAATCCCCCAAAAACCGCCCATTGCCTCCCGTTCTACGCTGCCGCAGAACACAGGGAGAACAATCGCGCAGGCGCACTCCAAAACCACCTCCCCCCAACATACCAACCCATCCCGTCTCCCTCTCCCCACTCACCCTGAACCTTCGATCCGCCCTCTGCCGTGTCCCCCGCGAAAGACCCCTAAAACTGCACCCCCCCCCAAAAAACCCCATAGCCACCAAGCGTAGTGGCGCTTGCGGCGCACTCACCCACCCCCACCCACCCCCCCAAACATCCCCTCGCCCTCACTCCTTGCTCATCAGGTGCCCGGGTCAGGAGCGGCTGGAAGGCGACAGAGGACAAAAAAACCAGCGGAGGAGGCACCCACGACGCAACCCGGGTTCAGAGCGGCGGGGAAACAGCGGAGGCAGCAGACACGGCCACGGGACTACATTTCCCAGAAGGCCCGCACGGCGACTTCCTGTTCCTTCGCCCTCCTTGCCATTGAGCCGTGCGGGGCCTTCTGGGAAATGTAGTCCCGTGGCCGTGTCTGCTGCCTCCGCTGTTTCCCCGCCGCTTCTGAACCCGGGTTGCGTCGTGGGTGCCTCCTCCGCTGGCTTTTCGTCCTCTGTCGCCTTCCAGCCACTCCTGGACCCGGGCACCTGATGAGCGAGGAGTGAGGGCGAGGGGATGTTTGTGTGGGTGGGTGGGACGCTTGGTGGCTATGGGGGTTTTGGCTATGGGGCTTCCCAGGAGCAGGAGAGGCAGAATTCCCCCGCCAAAGTTGCGAGGCTGCGGCCCGGAAAGAGCTGCGCTGCTGCTTCTCCTTCCCCCTCCAAAACCTTCTTCACCTCCCTGCTTCCATTCCCCACAATGCTTTCTCCCTTCGAGGAATGGGGAAAGGAGAGGGAGGCTTCTCTCTCCTTGGCCAGGGCAAACCTCTTCCTCCCTTCCCGTCTCACCCCCCCCCCCCAAACACACACACTTCTATGCCACTCCTTCCTAACTTCCCCCATTCTCCAGCCCCTCTCCCTCCACTTCCCATTCCCATCCTTCACCACGTTCAACCCTCACCCATGTCATTCCTCCCCCTTTCACACACATATATACATACATACACATATATACACACATATACACATTAACACACATATATACATATAGACACATTCACACACATATATACATACACACACATACATACACACATACAAATACACACACACAAATACACACACATATGCATATACACACATTCACACACATATGTACATACACACATATACAAATACACACATACAAACACACATATACATGCACACACCAATATACACATGCACACCCACATACATACACATATACACACATGCACACACATATACATACACATATATACACATGCACACACATATACCTGCACACATATACACATGCACACACATATACACACACATATACATATATAGACATGCACACACCCACCAAGACCATAAGTAACATCAATTCTAACCCTTACATACTCATACTTTCTCACATCTCCTAAATAGGGCACAGCAACGCGTGCCGGGTACAGCTAGTCTTATATATGTATATAAAATACATATATAAAATATAAGATAGTTAAAATACATATATTACAATACATTAAACTCATGCAAACCAATACATTTACATTTAAAATTCACAGTTTAAAATTGACTAGGTATAAATGTTGGAAGGAGACTCTACCCAATGCTACAATATTGGTAGTCTGAAGGAATGAGCTCTTTCTCTTGATTTGGGGCTAATACAAATGGGGAGGGGAAGGGGCTTTACATGTGTCCCTATTAAGTCCACCACATAAATCAAATCAAAGATGAAGTTGAGTGCTATTTCTCAGTCATTTCAGAGCCTTCATCCTTGCAGTCCTCTGGAAAGGAGAAAGGTAAACAAAACGCACATTTAACTGAGTTATTATCCCAGGCTCTCATTTAATTTGGCTCAGCCAATTTGGCGGGCTTTGCTAGATAAAATAATTAATCCTGAGTTTTTGTTTAATCAACATTTACGTTTATACCTGCGCCAAACCCTGAGGCCTTGTAGGTTGTCCAATTAATGCATAATGATCTTCACCCTGCTGAGAAAGAAATTCTTCTTCTAATGAATTAACCCTTCCTTGAAACTGTCAGGCAGTAACTAGACCTGAAGAAACTACTGAGTTGGGGGGGGGGATCAATACTGTGGTTCTAGAAGAATGAGATACCTAGTGTTGAGAGGCACCTCTGCAGAAGTTTGATTTCCTTAATTCCACCATCAAACTTTAATGGCAGAGATTATGCAAAGCTTGCAAAGATCTCCATTTGCACCACAGTTCCCAGAGCACCTGAACCAACATGACCAATTGCCACCCATCCCCCAAAGTAAAGAGACCACACAACAGATATGGGTTGAACTATGGGCAACTTTTATTAAACGTTACCTAATTAAACTTTGTAAATATTTCTAAAAGGGTGGCATAAACTTGGTGTGGACAAAGCCGAGGCAGTGACCCTTCCTGGCCTACTCCTAGGCTAATTTGGGTGAAACACCTGGCGCCTGGTTAAACTAACCCTGAGCAACCACTAAGGGAAATGTGCTGGAGAATTTTGCCCCAAGGATATTTTGAGGCCAGAATCCCCCCGTTCTAGGCATGGTTTCGAACCCAAAAATGGCGATTCTAAAATCAAATGGGGGGGGGGGGGTTTGATTAGTAATAGGAAGAGTTACAAAAAAAATTCCAAAAATGTAACTTAATTACTAACGAAATTCGTTAGTAGTTCGTATGCCAGCGCATCAAAGATTCAGATGGTTTTGTTTACAACTCCCAGAAATCCTAACAGCTGGTAAATTGGCTGGGATTTCTGGGAGTTGTAGGCCAAAACTTGAATAAATCACACTGAATTCTAGATGGGACTCTCCAAATAGGAAGGAGGGAGGGAGGGAGGGGGTATTCTATTCTTGGAAGCAGCAAAAGAAAAGGAGGAGGAGCCCCCTAGCTCCTCGCTGCCTCTCTCTCACCCCGATCCCGAGGAGCTAGGGCCCAAGTTTGCCCAGGCTGGTCATATACCTACATTCCATGCACATGCAATAATACAGCAGTAATAACAATGGGTATAAGAAGAGGTAAAATTCAAACCAAAGTATTCTGACTGGTCCCTCCCTCATGCGGTGCAAACGGGCTCTTCTCTGTGAGCCCGGGAAATTAGCCCGGGAAAAGCCAGCGTTTTCTGCTTGGGTGCACACACATACATATTCTTTGGGGGATTTGCTGCAGAATCCTCTCTATGAGCCCTGGATTCTGCAGCAACCCCCAGAATATGTATGTGTGTGCTCCCAACAGCAAACGCTGGCTTTTCCCGGCTAATTTCCGGGCTAATAAGAGAAGAGCCGTTTGCCCGCATGAGAGAGACCAGTCAGAATACTCGGTTTGAATTTTACCTCTTGTTATTGTTATTACTGCTGTATTATATTGCATGTGCATGGAATGTAGGTATGACCAGTTGGATTACTTATAATATTAGGCACTTACAGTAGCATTCATTCTATTATACATTAGGTTGGTTTCTCACCCCAATACTCTTTGATGCTTTAGATCCTGGCAGGGCAGGAGAGGCAGGGAAGCCTGGAAAAATGTAAACAGAGAGTTTACTCAGAGTAAATCCACAAGGAGGGCCCTTCATCCAAAGTGCCCTCCTTTGCAGATTTTACTTCTGAGTAATCCTCTCTGTTTATTTTTTTCCAGGCTTCCAGTCGAAAGAAGGAGCGAGTTTAGGGCTTGCCTTGCCATAATACTTATTGGCAAGGGAGGCGGAAGGGTGGTGAGAGAGAAGGAGGGTGCCCCCCCCCCTTATGACCTAATAATGACACTTAAGAAAATCCTGGCCCCGAAGTTCGAAAAAGAAAGTCCACTTCCTGGTTGGCGTTCCAGGTGCGGAAATACTCGAAAGTAGCATTTCTTACGAATTTCTTACGAAACGAATCATTTTCATAACTTTTTTCTCATGCCTACCCCGTTCCTAGGCCATTCTGTTTGCCATCACCTCGGTGAGGGTTTCTGTTCATGGCCTACACCCAACAAGGGGGGGGGTGCCTTGGGTATACACCAATATGTAAATTTCTTGCTGTTTTTGTCACAGATTAGGGGTAAGCGTCCCCTTTACCCCATCCCCCACCAAGTCCTCCAAAACAGTGTTAATGCCCACCTGCAAATCTAACCGGAACTGGTTGTTGCCTAAATCTGAGAGATTGATACCATCAGCTCAGAAGAATTCCTGCTTGTTATGAGTGATGTCAGTGTGGTGTATGTTTGAGCCCATACCTTGAGCCAAAGCATTGTGTATGGCTCTGTTCACTCTTTTTCTGGCTCCATCAATCCTTTTGACATCACTGCTTCTGGGCCATCTGAAGCGTGGTATCATCGCAGACCATGCTATGTGGATATGAAGTTCTTTGGAATGGAATGATCTCAAGGGGGCAGATTGCTATCTTATTAAATCAGTCCCCAGAAAGTAGCTCTGGCCAGAGCTACTTTATTTTGGTCTCCTCCTCAAGGGAGGAGGCAAAGCACCTCTCTCCCCCATCTACATGGGAGGAGGGAAGTAAATTTTGTCATATGTTCCCAAATGTAGAAATTTGTCTATTGAATCATCACTGACAAATGTCAACTTTTGCTTGCATTTCAGTGTTTTAGATCTCTAGATCTTTCCATTCTAACGTAGGGTGCATCTACAGTGTGAAATGAATGCAGTTTGACACCACTTTAAGTGCCATGGCTCAATAATATGGAATGGCGGGGAGTTGCTGTTTTACAAGATATTTAGCCTTTTCTGCTAAAGGGACTCGCCAAACTACAAATCCCAGGATTGTGTGAATACGCTTGCCCTTTTCAGCATCCATTTCTGCTTTTATGTGTATGCCAAAGATTTGCATAGGGCTTCAGTCTTTACAATGAAAGTAAACTCAAACTACACTAACCATTACAATGAATTGAACCTTTTGGTAGCCTTCCTATTGACCTCAATGGGATAGCGATTGAATTCAAGTTAAATGGTCTATTAGACTAAGCAAGATCTCAAACTCACTTATCTGGAAGTCATACTGAATTCTATGCAGGTTACTTCTGTATGGACATTTTAGAAGATGCAACTACATTGATAATTGAATACCTTTATCTTAAATGCATTTAAATGAAAATGGTATTGAAGATGTAACCACAAATATACTAACGTGTTTTTTTAAAAGCAGTTAATATTTAGATCTGAGTAATTCAGTTTGTTTCAGCTTTGCTTAGCAAATAAATAGAAAATGTCTATGAAGATACAACAATTCTTATAAAGCATCAGAGCAGCCAACATTTTTCCCCCAAGAAGTTAATTGTCTATAGTGGTTCCCTGAACCAAAATCACTATAAAATAAATCTGACTGATAAATCTTTATTACAGTCAATCAATGCAAAATTGAATTATTTATCTTTATCACTGGCCATAAACAGATTTAGGTCTTTTGGCTATTATAAAAGTAAGATGAAAAACCATAACAGTGGTTTGTCGTGTCTAATAGAAACAGCGCTCTCATGTGGTGCACTTGACAGGGTAGCAAGGCAAGGTAATTCTTGCTATTGCTTCTGATGAAATTGCCCTTTTAAGTTGACATTGTCCATTGAGAATTCCAGATAATGGCTGGAGTCCATCAGAGTAGAACCCATCAAATCAAATTGTTGAATGCTGAGTTGACACTTAAGATAAATCCCATAGATAAATATATCAATACAGTGAAACTCAGACTATTCAAAGGTCCTCCAAATGGGAAAGTGTAATGGTGGGGTGTGTTGCTAGAAGTGGCAATTTGTAGTACTCTATTTTTATTTTATATTTAATTTGGGGAGGGCATCCAAATTACATTTCTGTTCTCCTAAACTTTTTTCTTGGCAATTCCAGGTACTGCTATAATACTTTATTCTCACTTTTGAATTGATTTCATTGTAATTCCAGGACAAATGGAAGCTGTCTAGTGTCTATTCCTTTCTATTCTTTTGTAAATTTCAGATTCACAATGCTATAAAATGCATCGGTGGAATTGCATTTTTGGACTATAAGAACTCTTAACATTAGGAAAAATGGTAGACATTCAAAGATGTGAAAATTTGCCCTTCATATCATAGGACCATATCAACAAACTATGCATTATGCCAGCATGTATTGTGCGCAATGAGGGTTCAACTCTCTTTTCAATCTTTGAAGCCCATTGCACGACCTTGAGCAAGTCAGAATCTTTCAACCTTTGAGGTCAATAGCAAGCTCACTCTGAAGACTTCTTGCCAAGAATACCCTGTGATAGCTTTCACTTTAGAGCAGCCGTATGTCAGGATCAATTTGAGGATACATGGGACCAAAAATAGGCTCACTTCAAATTGCAGTAGTGCTGCAGTTCTGCAAAGATGGGCAAGTGGAAGAACTGCAGCACATTGCATAACACAACCAATTGCTTATGTAACTTTATTGAGATAATTCAGTTTGTGGAACAGTGTTGCGAAATGGCAAAGCAAGCTGTACTAATCGCATAGCATGTGCTCCACTGGCATGGGACTGTTTCTGAATCCACCCAAGTCTGCCAAATCTTTTCCAATCATAATGAGCATCACTATTTGTTGTACAACTGTTATTTGCAAATACAGAAAAAATAATCTCTACAGTACAGACAATCTGTATGAGCATTTCACCAGTAGTTAAGCAGGAAATGATAGTTACAGTACAGAAAATCCCTATTGGTTTCCACCAACTTTAATTAATTTGACTCTTTCTATTTAGTCTCATCTGCTTTCAGCAATATGTCATACACACACATATACCCACACGTTGATGGCATAGCTTCCAACATTTCAAAAATGAAAACTGAAGCACATGTTGCCAAGCAACATCAAAGTGTGGTCATGTTGGCAAAATGTATCAATGTGGAAGAACAGATGGGCTTGGATAGGATGCTGCAGTTTGCTTTTTCCAGAGCCTGTTGGGAAGCGCAAGATTACCTCCCTCCTCCTCTCTCCCACTGCTGAGTTAATTCAGTACAATCTACTTTTGCCCTTTGAACTCATTTTGCAGCAATTTATCTAAACTGAGTAAAAATGGGAAAGTAAAAGGAGGAGAGATAACCTGGGACATTTCAAAAGGAACTTTAAAAAGTGGGACAGCAGAGGATTAATCAAAACTTTTCCTGCTGATTCGGAAAGGTTGAGGGCATGTGGTGGTGTGTGTATATATATGTGTGTGTGTCTCTCTCTCTGTATGTATGTGTGTGTGTGTATATATATATATATATATATATATATATAGTCTCCTCTTTTACTAATATATGTTTTTATAACATCATCTATCTATGCTGTCAGAAAGCTGATAGGATTCTCAGGAATACTTGTGAGATAATGACAAAATGAGAGATTGAGGAACAAAAGGTCTCAAACTAAACAGGGTCATGCCAGGACAAAGTTGCTTGGGGGAGTTGAGGACGCAATGAAATTACATTTCAAAGGTGACACAGTGAATAAGAACAATGTTTTTTTGTTGGTGTGAAGAGCAACGAGTTCCAGTTATTTTCAACAATTATGTTTGAAGGGAATTTTTAGTTGCATTTTGCCAATTTCATGCATTTTTCTTACAGATATGAAGGTCTCCTCATTCTGGAAAAAAAGGCAATGGAAAATAACAAAAACAAGAAGCTGTGAGGAAGTACAAATGATTTTCCCAGCATTGCAGTTGATCACAGCAGGGGATTATTTTTCAAACACTAATAAATAATAGGGTTGATTTATTTTTTTAAAAAAGCAATTTTGGAAATAACTTTCCAAAATCTCTCTGGTAGGAAAAAGAGTAGACTGGAGATCATGTTTTATTTCTGTTCTGCCATTTGAGACCATCTGATTCCAAGCACAATGAGATTCTAACATGTGCTGTTTTTTCAATGATACTTTTATCAGTTTCAGTTCCAAAATTGGGGATTCATCTCTAATGAGTTGTTCTTGAGAACAAATGAAGGAGAGTGTTGTCTCACTATTTTCTTTACCACTTACAGATATCCTTCCTGTAAAAATGAAATTATCTTCAGAAGATGACCATTTTAGCTGGGGGACACTGGGATTTATAGGCCATAAGTAGTAGTAGCAGTAACACGTTAATTATAACCTGCCCTCTCTCTTTGAAGGGACTTAGGGCAATTTACAGAAATAGCATAAATGGTAAACTTTCAATGACAATAAACATATAAACAACAATCAAAGCAAAACATGAAATCAAATAACTCAATATAATTTATAAACAAACTGAAGTAAGGGCTAGACTCAGTAAACATGATGAGTACAGAGAGTCAAACCAATTTAAAACACTATACATTAAAAACAATATAATTTATCGTGTCAACAGGCTGAGGAAGTGTCCAATGTCAAGTGAGGATATGTATGAAATATGTTAATCGTCCTCCTCTCCATAATCTAGGTTACACAGATGGGTCTTTGAAAACTTTTTAAAGGAGAGGAGGAAGAGGACCATTTTTAGTTCTTTTGGGAGGGAGTTCCAGAGGAAGGGAGCAGCCACAGAGAAGGCTCCCCTCTTGTTCCCACTAGCCATGTTTGAGACAAAGGTGGGACCGAGAGGAGGGCCTCCTCTGTGGAGGACCTCAGTGCTCATGCTAGTTTGAATGCCGAGATGTGATTTTTCAAATAGTCTGGGCCTGAATGGTTTAGGGTTTATAGGTAATGACCAGCACTTTGCATTTAGCCCAAAAGTGAACCGGCAGCCGGTGGAGCTGCCGTAACATAGGAGTAGTTCTCTCCCAATACGGAGCTCCAGTTAGTAACCTGGCTGCCGATCTCTTTAACTAGTTGCAGCTTCTGAACTATCCTCAAAGGCACGCCCATGTAGAGAGCATTGCAATAGTCCAGATGTGAAGTAACAAAGGTGTGGACTACCATGGCCATCTCAGATCTGGCATCTCAAGGTATGGGCACAGCTGGCGAACAAGTTTTAGTTGTGCAAAGACACTCATGGCCAATGCCAACACCTGGGTTTCCAGGGTCAGCAATGAGTCCAGGATCATCTCCAGACTGTGAACCTGTGTCTTCAGGGGAAGTGTGATCCCGTCCAACTCTGGATGTAATCCCACACCCTGATCCACCTTCCGACTGACTGGGAGTACTTCTGTTTTGTCTGGATTTACCTTCAACTTATTAGCCCTCATCAAGTCAATCACTGATGCCAGGCACAGGTTCAGGGGAAAAACTGCATCCTTGGCTTTTGGTCATTGGCATAAATTTGACACTAAACTCCAAAACTCTGGATGATCTAGCATTCCCCATCTGCCTTTCAGAGGCATAGTAACTCAGATTCTGGACAGATCATAGGTACCAGTGACCACAACACAATAACCTTTAACTTAAGTTTGGATAGCAAACTGTCAGTGAAAACTAACACAGAGACCTTAAATTTTCACAAAGGGAATTTCACCAAAATGAGAAAAATAGTAAAGAACAAACTAAAAACAACAGTAAAAAAAATCAAATCCTTCCAGAATGCTTGGAAACTGTTTTAAAATACTTTAAAACAAGCCGAACTAAAATGCATTCCTAAAATAAGAAAGAGGCCGGGAAAGTCCAAGAGGACATCGGTATGGCTTACAAATGAAGTAAAAGATGTGATTGGAAAGAAGAAAAACTCATTTAAGAAATGGAAGGCTCTTCCTACTGAGGAGAACAGAAAGGAACACAAGCTCTGGCAAACTAAATGCAAAGCAACCGTCAGGAAAGCCAAGAGAGATTTTGAGGCACATACAGCTAAGTGTATTTTTTAAAAAAAAAGCAAAAACTTCTTTAAGTACATCAGAAGCAGAAACCCAACTAGAAAAGCAGTTGGGCCACTTGACAAAAATGGTAAGAAAGGGACAATAAGTGAAGACAAGGAGATTGCTGAGCGGCTAAATGACTTCTTTGCCTCTGTTTTCACACAGGAGGACAGACAACATATGCCTGCAGCTGAGTCAGTTTTTTCAGGCAGGGAATTAAATGAATTAAACCAGATAGAGATAAACAAGGAAGATGTTCTCACATGGCTTACTAAACTAAATGTCAACAAATCACCAGGGCCAGATGGCATCCACCCCAGAGTTCTTAAGGAACTCAAGTGTGAAATTGCTGAAATTCTAGCCAAAATATATAACCTTTCTCTAAGATCAGGCACTGTACCCGAGGACTGGAGGGAGGCAAATGTAACTCCAATCTTCAAGAAAGGATCCAGGGGTGATCCAGGAAATTATAGGCCAGTTAGTCTAACCTCAGTCCCAGGTAAAGTGATGGAAACCATTATTAAAGAAAAATTACTAAGCACATAGAAGAACAGGCATTGCTGAAAGAAAATCAACATGGTTTCTGCAAAGGCAAATCATGTCTTACTAACTTGATAGAATTCTTTGAGGGTGTAAATAAACACATAGATAAAGGGGAACCAGTCGATATTGTTTACCTTGACTTTCAAAAGGATTTTGACAAAGTCCCTCACCAAAGTCTCCTAAATAGGCTCTTCAGCCATGGAATCAGGGGACAGGTCTTGTCCTGGATTCGAACCTGGCTAAACTGTAGGAAACAAAGGGTGGTAATAAATGGACACTTCTCTGGATGGAAAGAGGTGAGATGTGGTGTACCCCAAGTTTCAGTTTCAGGACCGTTACTTTTTAATTTATTCATTAATGATCTGGATGTAAAAGTAAATTGTGAGGTAGCAAAGTTTGCAGATGACACTAAACTGTTCAGGGTAGTTAAAAATGAAACTGACTGTAAAGAGCTCCAGAAAGATCTCTCGAAATTGAGTGAATGGGCAACAAAGTAGCAAATGCATTTTAACCTAAACAAGTGTAAAGTCATGCACATCGGGCAAAGAACCCCAAATACACTTATCAACTGATGGGATCAAAGCTTTCTGAGACAAACCAGGAAAGGGATCTTGGGGTTTTGGTGGACAGCTCAATGAAGATGTCAACCCAGTGCGCTGCAGCAGTGAAAAAGCAAATTCTATGCTAGGCATGATCAGGAAGGGAATCGAAAATAGGTCGGCAAATGTTGTATTGCCTCTCTACAAATCTATGGTGAGGCCACATCTGGAGTACTGTGTACAATTCTGGTCACCGCACCTCAAGAAGGATATAACAGAACTGGAAAAGGTACAAAGAAGGGCAACAAAAAATGATCCAAGGGATGGAGCAGCTCCCTTATGAAATCAGGTTGCAACGCCTTGGTCTTTTCAGCCTTGAAAGACGGCGTTTAAGAGGTGACTTGATCGAAGTATAAAATCATGCATGGGATAGAAAGGGTGAATAAAGAAAAATATTTTCTCTGTCACACAACACTAGGACTAGGGGCACTCCCTAAAGCTCCAAGGTAGGAAAGTTAGGACTAATAAAGGGAAATATTTCTTCACCCAGAGGGTCATTGGGTTATGGAACTCACTTCCAGAGGAGGTTGTGACAGCTGTCAGCCTGGACAGCTTCAAGGCAGGATTAGACAGATTCATGGATACCAAGGGAATCAGTAGTTACTGAAATGGACATCCAAGTGCCACCTCTGTGTTGATTGAGGCAGGCAGGATTTTCCCGGGTCCTGGTTGTGGGGGTCGGGAGCAGGTGAGGGTTTTGCCCTCCTTTCTGCTAGAGATCCCTGTGTACAACTAGTGGGCCACTGTGTGACACAGAATGCTGGACTAGATGGGCTGAGGCCCGATTCAGCATGGCTCTTCTTATGTTCTCATGTAGATCAAATTCTTCCAGATTATATTTCTTTTAGACCTTCACTGTTCATTTACCTTCCAAGCATCAGTTTATGAGAATATTCTAAAGAAGATGTGTCAGTCATACTAATATCAGAATATTCCTCTAGAGAAAATAAGTCCTATCAAAATTAATGGGGTTTATTCCCAGAGTAGGTTTTATAGAATTGCAGCAAAAGGACCTCAGTAGGGAGGAATGAAACACAGAAATTGAAATGTGCAAAACACATTCCTTAGAGTAAGCCTCACTGAACACAGTATGGCTTGATTCTGAGTAAACATGCAGAGGTCACACTATCACAGTACCTTTCCTGGCACGATATAAGGAGGTATGGTGACAGATGATTAATTGCTCAAGAGCAACCTTGCTGCTGCTTCTTTATACTGTGATTTCTATCAGTGTTGACCTTTCCATAATTCTTAGTATCCTGTTGGCTTATGAGAGGTGGGGGAAAAACATCACTAAATGGAGGAGAGGAGACAGACCTGTATTTTTGCAACCACATGGGAAAGAGACAGGATAAGAAGGCTAAAGGTGTTTGCAAAAAATGATAAATTACTTATCAAGGACAACAGAGACCAAGTTCAAGTCCAATTTGAGATTCAGGGTGATAGATTGATGTTTGATGGATTTCAGTTGTTGGCATCAGACAGACCCTCCTGTAATCCACTTTGTTGCTGTCACACATTAGTAGATACTGCTTAAGAGAGGTTTGGGAAGACAGAATGATGAGATAACAGAATACTTGGCACATATGTACACACACACACTTTTGACTGAGTTGGCACTTATCATCAAAGCCAAGAACTTGGTAAGGACATTTGTTATGTTTTAAGTAATCACCGTGGCTTGATCTCCAAAGATGTAGTATTGGACAAAAAGGACTTTTTGAGAGAGAGAAAAATAGACTGAATTCAATTGGTTATTTTAACCATTGAATCAATAGATTTTACATTCATGTTGATTCACCAAGTTTGTATCTATTTTAATTAGTTTATTCTGTCGTAGATTAATAATTAGAATAATTCAGTTGGCTCCATAATTTGAAGATAAATGTGAAACAGATTCTTTCCTGATTTGCTAGCTTTTTCATCATGTTTATTTGGGTTCAGTGGGGATTAACTCCTGTTATGGATTCATATAATTGCACCAGGGATTCCTTCTATCCCATCACACACACAAAAACACATTCCGGAATGCTTTAAAATATTTTTGATATCTTCACAGTGGTTCTCAACCTGTAGTTCCCCAGATGTTTTGGCCATCAACTCCCAGAAACAGCTGGTAAACTGATGGATTTCTGGGAGTTGTAGGCCAAAACACCTGGGAACCCACAGGTTGAGAACCACTGTTTTAAGGATATCTTTTTACCTGAGCCCCTTTTACACTATACCAGGGTCCTCAAACTTTTTAAGCATGGTCCCTCAGACTGTTGGTGATACACACTAGTTTGAAAAAATATGAACACATTTCTATGCACACTGCACATATCTTATTTGCACTGCAAAAATATATATGAAACAACAATACAACACTTAATACAAAGAACATTTTTTTATCAAGGTTAACTTACCAGTATTTTAATGAAAAGTGTAAGCCTGCTTTTGGCTGATTAGGGACCTCATCATACAGATCCCCCTCCCTCTATTTGGTTTTGTTATTTGGTTATTTGGTTCCATTAAACCACTATGATTCCACTTAAATTGCTATGGTTCTATCCTAAGGATTTTTTTGGGGGGGTTGCTGTGTAAGGAGGAGTATTTGAAATTCTGAGCCAAACTGCAAGCTCCAAGATTCTATGATGTGACCATGACAGTTAAAGTGGGACAATAGCACTATTATGAGTCCCAGGCCTTCTTCAGTCACTTCCCTTTCTTTAGAGAAGTACGTATTATAGTAATATTCCACCATTTAAAGTAAACATATTGCTGGACAAACCATTATCCCACTCTATAAAACTGGATGCTTTGCAGTAGACATTTCACTGTTGTTCATCCAGTTAGTGAGGAGAGGTGGGTAAGAAATAAAATTATTATTATTATTATTATTATTATTATTATTATTGGGGAGGAGAAGATGAATTTTAGATGGTGGCAGCCATTTTACATTTTACAAATTGAAAGGCACCCCAGAACAAGGCCTTTTGAGTGGAAAACAAAATGCTTGCTATCCTGATTCATTCTCTCACAAAAGCATTTTAATTCAGCACTGAAACAAAGCAGCCAATTTCAAGGTTTCTGAAGTGGCTAAGAAATGTTCCTTGGCCATTTAGTACAGTCCTAGTTTTATTAGGGACTTGGAGATTCAAAGTCTTCTTTCATTCTGTATTTCTGGGAAAGCAAGGGTTTTGAAAGATTTCATTTACTGGAAGTGTTTAAGCAAAGACTATACAAGCATCCATTTCCAATGATGCTATAATTGCATCCTGCTTTGCAGTTGCTGCATTGAGCAAGATTTTAGGCTAAAATGCTTTCAAGATCCCTTCCAGCTCTGTGAGTCAATATACTCAATTGGGGCCAAGATCCTACATCACTTCAGCATAGTGTAAATATCATCTGGTGGAGTTACATTTAGTTTCCTCTTTACTGGGAAGTAATGTAGCACAAGTATGTGCCAGAGGCTAATGCGCATGGCTGATAGAGCCATGCACACGTTGCATGTGCAGTGCCCAATTGGCCACTGTCCCCTGAATGTTAAATCAATACTTCCGTTATAATAATCTAAATATGAGTTTTGCTTTTTTTAAATAAAAAAAAACACCCACACGCAGAGCACAACATATGCCTGTATATGCTATCAACTGGGATTTTTGCCTGGCTTTCCATCCCAGTCTCATATTATCTCAGTTTGCTTCTACAAAGCAAATGATGCAGTGCAAATTTTCAGTCAATTACTGGCACTGGCACTTAAAAATGGAAGAAAAATTAAAAGGACAGCTGTGGTAGCTCTGGTTTTAACAATTTCTAAAAACTGATTTCCTTTCCTCCTATGAATGAGGACAAAATGATGCTATCTTGATTAAAACCTGGCAGGGCTTCCATAATTGCGTGGACTGATTTCAGTCTTTGGGGCACAAGTGAGTGGCATATCTTACCATGACTTTCTAAGATAGAAGCAGCATACAAGCTATCCTTGCTGTCATCATTTTTGGCAGGCCACAATAGTTTTAACCAGAAATTTTTAGCAACTGAAAATGGGGCATTTAATTTTATTTCTACATTTTACAATAAGTTCTCATTATAATTGCTTTCCATTTATGATTCCATTAAGCCACCTGTGTGTCCATGGCTCCATTTGTTTACAGTCCATATCACCTTTTTTGAGATTTTAAAATTCATACATGTGCTGGAGCAGTCCTCACCAGGATATACAAATGAAATCACATATTTTTCTTAACTGCAGGGATATAATAATAATAATAATAAATAAATAAATAAAACTTTATTTCTAACCCGCATTCATCTCCCCAAAGGGGACTCAGAGCGGCTTACATGGGGCCATGCCCGAACAACAAATCGCAAAAAATATCACAAACATCAGAAAATAATAAACACAATAAAAGCAATAAAACACAATAAAAATACATCTATAAAAACACAGCAACTTAGGTGAATCTGAAGCGGTAACTCGGAGTCCCAGAACTCCCAAGACAATTACCCTTTGAACTGGGCTGCCGTCACTAGCGAGCACAAGGACAAGATGACGTGACAATTACTACTGCGATTCAGGAAACCAGCTTTATTTGCATCACATCAGCTGATGGGTCTGCCCCCCTGTGCGGAAACGCAGCCGCTGGTGGACAGAACCCCGATCTTTCCCAGTGGACAGGTTTTATACAAACAATGGAGTCAACATTTAGTCCCTCCCTTCTTCATGCATTGTTACTGGCTAGTATCCATGAACCCATATTACTCTACCCAATTAAACAAAGCATTCTTGCATCTCAATCCTATTTGCTAATAACTGTGGTGCAGTGTGAATTTCCATCATTGTTCTATGTTATCTGCTCTATGTGCAAAGCGTACCCAAATCGTTACATTGCTACCGAGCCTTCACCGGTTGCCTGCCAAGTGAAAGCTTCATTTGCCATACGCGCCTCCCAACCAATCACTTACTTTGTAAACAAAACGCACATGGTGACTGCTAGGCCAATCAAGACCGTGTTCTTATCTAGAGGCACATGATGTTCTCTGGCTAATCACAGCCTGTGCTTGTGTACCAATCAAAGTGGATTATTCTCGTCACTGCTGCTGGCAAACTATTTCTTTGCTCTGCTACTCCAGTTCTAGTCTAAAGCAGCACCTCTCTCTGACATTCCTTCTGTTAAGGTATCGATTTCTCCTTTAAATCTAAAACAAAAATGAGAGGGCGAGCCACATGTACATATAAAATGTTTAAAAACTCGGGGGAGATAACAGGAGTAGTGTCAACACTTAGGGTCGCATAGGGGTGAAGAGATCTTGCAAATATTTTTGGCTGAAATTGTGTTCTAAGCACATTTTTAACATGTGTTTTTTAGTTGTTAGGAGGGCCTGAGCAGTCCCTCATTGACTGTAGTGTAGCTTTGAGTTCTTTCATGCTAAACTCTGATACATCATGATTCCATTTTAACTGCTACATTGCATCCAATGGAATCCTGGAGTGGACAGTTTGGCGATGCACTAAAACTCCCTGGTTGACAATTCTAACTGCCTCTTCCCAAACCACAAACCCCAGAATTCCATGGGATGTTGCCAAATAAATTGAAGTGAAATTATAGTCCTATAGTTGTGTACTGTGAAATGGCCTAGGATCCACCTGGAGCTGGGAGGTTCTCACTGTAACCCACCAGAAGAACATTCTTAGCATAAGGCCTAGGTGATGTAAGCTAAAAAGTTACTTTTGTAGGTGCTATTATAGTTGTTAATTCTTTTAAGAAGGAGAGCAGAATCCATTTTCTTTGACACTTCTCCATAGCAACAGATAGTGTCCTTTTCCTAGTATAATAAAAAAAATAGCCATAGTTAATAAATGGGTAAGTGCATTGTAGTCTTTTGAGCTTCTCCCGCCTTTTTTCCTACATAAGCACATTTTTACAGCTTGCTGCAGTGATCTTCCAAGGGATAAGCTGATGGTGGACTGATCCAAGTTAATTTGCTTCTTTTCCCATCCTCCCCCTTCTTCACCAACCCATCCTTTCCTTCAGACTGCAGATATCATCAAAAATCAAAAGGCACAAATAAAGGGGATTGATGCAGAGCTAGACCCAAAACATAAATTGATTCAGAAACTAATTAAAATAAAGCATACTTCTCAAATCCTCTTTAAATTATTCAGATGCAACAATATGGGAGTTTGTGGGGAAGCAAAGGCTGTTCTCTTTTAAATGTTCTGCCTTTTGTTTCCAGAAATAACCAGCTCAGGCCAAATGAAAATGATTCTATCTGCAGGGGCGAGGGATTCTATAAGCCTCCCAAAGGATGGGGATTTTCCACAAGCTTGTATTAAAGCTGAACCAGATATTCACAGGGAGAAGTTCACATCGATCGAATCTGCCTCATCCAAGTGGTCTGAAACAAGAGAGAAAGCCTCCTTTGATTTGGTGTTTTTGTGTTAGTGAGAGGCACTTGGATTTTTCAACCACTGAAAGGGTCCAAGCCAATTAAATGATACCACTTAATGATTGGATTGGCAAACAAAACCAGAGAATGAAACACGCAAATATAGTGAGGGATGTTTTCTCATCTGGGACCATTAAAAAGAACGTTGTTAGGTCTCATAGTGATCCCGCCCCAAGCCAAATGTAGCATAACATACAACAGTTCACCAGTATCTAGTCAAACTCATTATTTCTTAAGAAAGGGGCAAAAATATTCAAGGAAGAGAAAAATAAAATATACAAACAAGCTTTTTAGCAGTATTTATTTATTTATTTATTTATTTATTGTGTCAGGAGTGAACCAAACAGTTGTATTGCATTAAAACAAACAAACAAAACACAAAGTTTGCAAACTTGGCATTCTATTAAATGTCCTTTGACCAGTAGCTGGCCACTTGAAGTGCCTCTGGTGGTGCTATAAGAAGGTCTTCCATTGTGCATGTAGCAGGGCTCAGACTGCATTGCAGTAGGTGGTCTGTGGTTTGCTCTTCTCCACACTCAAATGTCTCAGATTCCACTTTGTAGCTCTATTTCTTAAGGTTGGCTCTGCATCTCATGGTGCCAGATCACAGTCTGTTCAGCGCCTTCCAAGTCGCCCAGTTTTCTGTGTGCCCAGGAGGGAGTCTCTCATTTGGTATCAGCCATTGATTGAGGTTCTGGCTTTTAGCCTGCCACTTTTGGACTCTCGCATGCGGAGGTGTTTCAGCGAGTGTCTCTGTAGATCTTAGAAAACTATTTCTTGATTTAAGTCGTTGGCGTGCTGGCTGATACTCAACAGGGGATGGGCCAGAGATGTCACTGTCTTGGTCCTTTCACTATTGGTTGCTACTTCCCGGCAGATGTCAGGTGGTACAATACCAGCTAAACAGTGTAATTTCTCCAGTGGTGTAGGGCGCAGACGAGCAGTATTAAACTATCAAAACATATCCAATATATATCTGCTACAACAGAACTACAACTACAGAAACAACTATTAAAAAATGAAGAAACACACAATCACTACCCCACAAAAACCTACCAACTCCCACTCTCTATCTGGTGGTTGTTATCCTTTATTAGTTTACCTCCTTTAAACAATACTGTAATCACATTTCTACTTTAGGCAACACTCTACTGATTCATGAATTCCACAATTGATAAATGCACCCATTGTTGTTATGAAAAAGCAGTGAACTGTCTTAAAGTTAGTCAAAGGTTTCCCCTTAATCAGTCAATTTGTCCAGCTTCACTATTTCACAGACATCATCAGCCATTCTTCTTGCATTGAGATAACTGGTTCCTTACATCTCTGAGCATAAACAGTTCTTGAAGCAGTTACCATATATCATAGATTTTTCCCAAATTTTCTTTTGTACCTCCATGTATAAAATGCCACACAAAAATTACAAAACACATATATTCTGTTTCTTGGTAGCATGTCTGGCAACTTAGCTGAGGAGACTGAGCAGTTTTAAGGACCCCTTGGGGGTGAGCTTTATCATGACTGAAACCCTGAGAAAATACTACTCATCTGTGTAAGCAATATGAAGCTAGATAATTCAATAGTTTTAGAAGAAGGCAGCATTCTATTTATATTGCAAATCTTTTCTAAACTCAGAATTTTCTTTTACTCTCTGCCTGCCACATTGGGCAATCCTTGCTCTACCGTTTCCTGTATTCCTGACACAAAATCTCTCATGTAGACCCAGCTTGCATAAATCTATCACCCATTACTTTATATATTCATCCCTTGGTTACAGGCTTTTTAATTTCCGTTCATCGGAGAACTATTCTTAGAAAGATCACCTCTCCAGCAGCTGTTAATCTGTCATTTGCATAGCATAAGTCAACTATATATACAACACCCACCATTTCAGCACTTCAGTAGGCCGGAGGGAGGGGCAGCTTAACAGAATCTTCTTCTTTACAGTCACTGTAAAAAGTTTTATCACTACTAGCAGTTTTATTTGTGGAATCTTGGCTATGATTTAATTTCTGTGTTTTTGTGTTCTTGAATGCCACGGTCATGTACAAGGATATTCACCAAATTTTCATGTATGACTTCTGGGTTTTCCATGATCCCAATGAAAAGTATTGATGGCCAGAGTCATAAACTATGTCTTTGGGGTTTGTCTACTTTGGCCAAAAGCCTGAGCACATCATGGATGGGACATTGGCTATGTTTATGATGCACAGTGGCATCTGTTGAGTATCCTGGGTTTTTGTTTGTTTGTTTGTTTTGCTTTAAACTGTGCTTTTTTGCCAAATGAAAGGATATTCCAGAGATTGCATAAAACTCTGGGGTCTCTTGGAGTTTTGGAGTAGCCTGGCTAGTTGTACCACATCTGATTTGACCCATTCACTATCCAAATGGACACCATCCCCATTTCTGTGCATGTAGGGAAAAGGGATGGATTGTGGTCCGCACTGCTTCCACCTCATTCCATTGGCTACAGAGCTAAATACAGCCACCACAATTGCTTTTGTTGATGCCAGAATGGTTTGCCTGTATGATGAACAAGGAGGAGAGATCAATCCTCTTTTCCTTGCTTGTCACATGGGCATCCCACTCTGACATCAGTAAAAGAAACTCCAGCAGTTAGGTGCTCTGATGAAGCTTTGTAGCTGGCTGGGAGTGGTGGCGGCAATGGCAATGCAGACAACGTGACAGCCCAGTAGGCAAATGCAGTCTCAGCCCATTTGGACAGTGGCCTCAGTTTCAGCACATAAAATTTCACATAGTTTTAAGTCAATTGTTAATCCCAACTAGAATAAACTCAACAATTGGATTGTGCATCAGTGTTAACTCACCATTCAATAACTGATGAAATATATAAATCGAAGTTAATAAAATAAATAAATAAATAAATAACTCACCATTCAATAACTGATGAAATATATTTACTTTGGTTGGGATAAATAAACAGGATTTCAGCCATGATGTTGCATGGAACTGTTCATCAGTGTTTTCAGCTTAATGGCAGAAACAGTAACTGCATTTCCCATTACACAGTGGAGCAATATGCAGTTAATAGATATTGGTTTTACAATGTCAGTATTGGAAAGAAGAGTGGTTTAGTGTAACCATGTTGTAACTACGTGAGCCCAGATTTACTCTACATAAGCACAATCTTTGTCCTCACATTTACTGACTCCAAGAAGAATGCCAATGGGAGAAATTTCGACTTCTCATGTATTGAACCAAACTACAAAAATCAGAGCTGAAGATGTAATCTTCTTCACGATGATTATCTTCAAAACCTACCTATGAAATAAGTGAGACTGTGCCAGATTCACCTAGTGAGGTCCATAGCCAAATGAAAATAAACCAGATCTCATCAGTCCTAGTCCAGCACTATAACCACTGAACAGCACCAGTTTTGACAATATAAACTCAAGCTAGCAAATTTGCCTTAGTTTCCACTAAATTTGTACTTCCACCTTTAACTGAACTCTTGGGAGCTGCAAGCCCCTAAAATAGTTCCTGCTTTCCCCCCTCACTTACTTTTTTTTTGGCTTTTCTAATAATCACATCTTTGATGCTAAAAGAGTACAGCGGGGAGGTTGTGTCAAGATAACTATGGTGAAGACTGTGATAATCCAGAGAAGGCAAAAAACAGGGTGCCTGTTTAATATATTATAAATTCCATAGCTGCATATTTTAAAGAGGAACAAATAATGAGTCATTTCTGAAGGCTTTCAGCACTCCTAAGAACTGGGTCAGTTACCATGGCAATAAATGCAGCATAGGAATCCAAATGGAATGCAAAGTTAGGAGCAGAAACATTCTCAATTTGTACCAAAACCTTTTTGGGAAGGATATGTTGGGGCGGGAGTGTAATTAGCATCACTTCATCATCGTCATTGTCATCATCACCACCACCACCAATTATTGTGCATTTTTCCATTTCTTTTTCTTAAAAAAGATAAAAGGTATCATATTGATAAAATGCATGTTGTTTATTATAAAATATTTCTACACTAAACTTAGAAATGTACATTATTTCCAGGGTGTTTCAGATGAAATGGAAACAGGCAGCTGAAAGAAGACTCTTGCAGACTCTACTTTTCTCTTTTGTGTTATTTTTAGTCTTTAACAATAAGAAAAGGATCTTTAGAAACACTGTTTGGTTAATGACATCCCTGCGCGACGGGGCACTTCTGCAGTAAAGGAAGTGTTCAGCGCACAAGAAGAGAATTGCCTGGAATACCTTTTGTTTTGAAGCAGTGTTGTTTTCTCTGAGGAATTTCAGATATTATCATAACGGCACTCTTTTCCAGTTCTTGGCAGAAAAGGTCTTTTTTAAAAACCTAAAGAGTAAACTAAACTAAATTAGAAGATGGCCTGGTTAGCAAAGTTCTTTGCCAACATTAACTAGAATTGAGATCTTAGATGTTTGCTTATTATTGTTCTGCCACCAAAGTTTTTAAATTGGCTTTGGGGAGGGCAGTACAAGAATATGGGTTGAAGAAACTCTTAAATGTGCAATCTAAGGTTGTTGTTGCTCCCAATACATCAACAGAGACAGAATTAAGGCAATTCTAGTCAATATATTCTTAAACTATAGATGTACTATAGGACAGTAAATAGTGGGCAGATTCTGTATTTTGGAGAATCACACCACCTAAGATTTGGCTCTTCCAGAGAACTGCAAAGTATAGTCACAGGTATGAAGTAGGGATTATACATTTAAAAGAGTTGGATTTTTTTTAAAAAAATCTACCTCAGGGTTTGAAGCAATCATACTGCAGGGATCCACCTAAATAAATAACCATGTAGGCAATTGAATGTGGAACCTTTTTATTCCAATCACATATTGGAATCAGTTTGACTTCTGATTCCTTACAACCATTCTTGAGATAGCATTTGGCAAAGTTTGGAAAACTCATTGTCACAGAAAAGCGTAGGAGATACAATTGTCAAGTTACAGTGAAATCCTATTCTTAGCATTTCTGATGGAAGAATATCTTACTTCCTTGTCTAAAGAAGTTCAGAAAGCAGTTCTATTAATTTTTCACAGACTAATGCAAAAGCCATATGACATGCTGTAGGAAAAGAAGACAGGGTTTTAGTGAATTACCAGAGATCCTAACTGAAGAAACTCAAGAAAATAATAGCATATAACTTCTTTCTTGGGCACTGCTTAAGATAATGTTAATTAAGGTTGCTTTAGACATTGGGATAGTTTCTAAACCTTTCTGTGAACCTGATTCCATGCATTTCTTGTATATGGCAGGACACAGAGCTACAGCTATGTGAAGGCATCCACCCCAAATGAATTTACCCCCGATGATATTTTCTTTCATTTCTCAAATTTTTGTCAGTACAGAGAGTGAGGCATTCAAAAGCTTTCACACTTAGAACTCTTCTATTTATTGTGTTCATATTTCGGTGGTAACTTTGCCTTTCCTTTTGGTGCCTAAACTACAATTCTACATATATAACTCAAGTTTTGCATTGCTATAATGGGTAAAAAATTGGTGGAAAATTTCATTTGGCAAGACAGAAGAATTATTTCAGAGAACAATCCCCTTATCCTTTACTACATCCTTTACTGAGCAGATACTCTGCACAGATAATTCTACACAAACTATGATTCTCTCCTTCCCTGTGTTTTATACTTAGACTATACATACCATAGAATGAAGTGTAAGGATGGTGGAATTATAGAGTTTTGGGCTGGTAGAATTGTAATGGGGGGGGCCGAGGGATCTGATGACTCCTAGTGGCCATGTTGGCAGCAAGTCCACATGAGATACAGTCCCAAAGACGTTTCCAGATTCTAGCCCAAAAAAACTTGTCATTTGGCAGATTTGGTGAAGAGAAATGTATTTTGGGATACACGCATTCCAGGCAGAAACTGTGGACCCTTCCAGACAACCTCACAATCTAGAACAAAGGAGTGGGTTGAAAAATCATGGGACCTTAAGGAGAGTCCAGACACAGAGCTTTCAGTCCCAGCAAATGGTCCCCTGGTGTCCTGACAGGTTCAGGTGTAGTGGATTTTAGAAATCCACAAGATAAACATGGGACATCCATCAGAAGTTTACTTTTACTTTTTAAAATTACCTCTCTGAGATGTGCTGGACCTAATAAGTTGTGATGCAGATATATGAATGTGCACACAAGTAGATTTGCCATTATCTCTCTTCACTGTCCTGTTGCCTTTCCTTTTTCCCCCTTGAACCTCATTTCCCTTTGAGGTCATTCGCCTGCCATGCTGGTGCTCATAGTGTAAATTCAAGCTCTATTTAATTTCATAAACATCAGAACAAATGAATGCTTGCAGAGAGTTCTCATGGGAATTGTTTTCCAATTGGGCTTCCATTTAGCCACATGTGTGTCCATGGCTCCATTTGTTTACAGCCTCCATCAAGTGTTTCAGGATTTTAAAATGTGCACATGCACTGAAGCAGTCCACACCAGCATATAGCAATGAAGCCCTGTGTTTTTCTTGACTTGAATATGTGCAATATTTGGCAAAAATAGGATTTTAAATGCACATTTTGAATACATGTATTCAGCCATTAATGTGATCCAGGTGACATTTTTGGCAAATGTCATGTAGCCACCACCCCTTTTATCCCACTTTCTTCTGCATTTATGGCCTGTGTAGAAGGGCCCTGTGTTTCCCAGAGGCTGCTTCAGGGATTTGTGAGGGTTTTTGTTGTTGTTCCTTTTACATCAGGTAGCATTCAGAAATGGTCTCTTCCTTACTACACTATTGTTTTGCTGTTTATTCGTACAGTCACTTCCGATTCTTCATGACCTCATGGACCAATCCATGCCAGAGTTCCCTGTTGGCCAACCCCCAATTCTTTCAAGGTCAAGCCAGTCCCCTTCAAGGATAACATCCATCCATCTTGCCCTTGGCCAGCCCCTCTTTCTTTTTCCTTCCATTTTCCCCAGCATCATTATCTTCTCCAAGCTTTCCTGTCTTCTCATTATGTGTCCAAAGTACTTTGTCTTTTCGTCTAATATCCTTCCCTCCAGTGAGCAGTCAGGCATTGGAGTATGGACTGGTTTGATATTCTCATGGTCCAAGACACTCAAAATTTCCCTCCAACGCCACAGTTCAAAAGTGTCTATGTTCCTTCACTCAGCCTTTCCTATGATCCAGTGCGCACATCCATAGGTTACTACAGGGAATACAATTGCTTTAACTATGCAGATCTTCATTGCCAGTGTGATTTGTCTTCTTAACTATTTTATTGAGATTGGTCATTGCTCTCCTCCCAAGAAGTAAAGGTCTTCTGATTTCCAGGATGCAATCTGTGCCTACAGTAATCTTCTCTTGTAGAAATATGCGTGCAACACTGAAGTCTAGAATAGCCAATTTTCCATCTTATTCTGGGGTCAAGACTGGGCTTGCATTGCAATCTGTCCCATATTTTCCATATTGGATAGGTATTAAGCTTCCACTGTCCTTTCTTTTTTTACCACTCATTTAATCATGTTGCATTGAAGATGGATTGTAACAATAAAAATATCTGGTATGTCTGCACTTTTGTACATGAATGAAATAGATTAGCAAGGTATTTTCAGCAAAACATTGTAGCCAAAATAAATAATACTATCTACATTTAGTATTTAGTATCTAAATATATCATCCCACACATACACCAACAGTTAGCATTCTCTTTCAGTAAATAAAGAAAACAATGAAAATTGCTTGGAGAAATATTATTTTTCCTCTGAGGTAACTAAGGCTGGAATTACATATTACAATTAGGTATGAAATCTAATTCCTACAATTCTTCTAGAGCAGGCAACCTCAAACGGTGACCCTTCATCTGTTTAGGCTTCCAACTCCCAGAATTCCTGATCATTGAACAAGCTGGCTAGGGCTTCTGGGAGTTGAAGGCCCAAACGGCTGGTGGGCTGCAGTTTGAGGATGTCTGCTCTAGAGACTAGGTTGAAATCATAGTTTGTGGTTAGGATGGAAGAATGCTCTGGCCAACACACATTTTGGTACCTCCAATGTTAGACCTGTTTATGGGTATATTTGTCCTGCTGATTCAAAAAATGTCACCAGTTTTCACCTATCATCTCTAGTTTTTGAGATATAGAACATATGCCACTCACCAGACACCTTGCATCCATAGAAAATAATCATCATCATATCTTAAAAAAATAGAGGTGATGCAGTCTATGCAATGCAATTTTTTGAATCAGTGCCCCATTTTTTTTAATGGGCTGTGATTTATGAACAAGGGTGAAGTAAGTCACATAAGCAATACAAGAGCATTGGTATCAGGATACACCAAGCTCAATGAGCCTGACCAATTTCATTAGGCTAAGGCTATATCTAGCCCTCAGAATTCTAACTGTGCACGGCAGTTCTTCCACCACCACTATTCACTTACCCAATCTGATCTCAGTAAGAAGCTATTCTTTCAAAATGCCCCTGTGGGTCCCAGGAAGAAAACATGTAACCCATTCCCTCTAGTTTCCTTAGACTTTAAAGGAATATAAACAAACACAAAATCCTTCAAAGTAGGTAGATTTATTATGTACAAAGAATTAGAGAACAGTTTAAAAATTGTGTTTCATAAGAAAAATAATTAAGTATATGAACACACTGCTATTCTACCCATGTCTTCTACAAGAAATGGTCCAGAGTTAAAGGCTCTTTAGCCAGTTATCACCTGAAGTTCAGTAGGTTCTGTTCCAATGTAAACAAAGCTGAAATTCTTAGACTCAGACTCTTGATTATAGGCTTGAGGGAACACAATAAGCTGTTGTGGCTTTTGTGCAGCTCAGACATAGAGAAGAGGGTTCTTTTCCCAAAACTCTCCAACAAAATAAAACATAGCAAAGAAAAACTTTGGGATTTCTCTGCATTTGCCTAGCATGAAAATCATGATGAGAATTTTAAGACTTGTCTCTGAAGGTTTTGGGACTTAGAGATGCAAAAAGTGAGCCTGGCTCATAAACCCAGATGTTTGGGGCTCCCTGAAGAATCCTTCCTTCAGTATTTGCAATTATATGTCCAGCTGTGGAGAAAAGGTAGTCAAGATGCAGCAAATTGGATTCAAGTCAAAACTTGGCCATACCTTCTCTGTCATATGATGTAAGAAATCTGCTGCACAGTTATAGAATGTAGCACAGATCCATAGCAGATCTTAGCATCCTTAAGACATTCTTTTTCCTTCCATGGGAATTAAGAATAGGTGAGTGAAAGTGGGGACATAAGATAATTCTACAAGATTCTCATTCCCATGCACTCCGTTCCCATCATTCTTATCTCAAGCAAAGAACTCCAAAGAGTTATACAATTTGTGTGCTCTTCAATGCAAGTAGAAGCCTTCAGCTGCTAGCAGTCACATTCCAGACTATGCAGAGATGGCTCCTTGAAACTTCACTGCTCAAGGATTGAGGAAAACTGAATGTTGGAAACTAAGTATTATGAGGAATGACTTAAAGTGATGAGTATGTTTATGTTGGGTAAAAGAAAGCTGAGCAAATAAGTCTAGCTACAATTGAGAGTATTCAGTCACACCTACTCATAATACATCACACTGACATGCTATTGACGATCACACATTCCCCTGCCCAAATTTAGATAGGGACTTCTTTTTTCCTCCTTCTCCTTGGTCCCATCATCCTCTCCCCAGATGATACAACTAATAGTCATGACTCCATTCCAGAATTTGTCATTTGGTGAAATATTTCTTTGCTCATACTATAGTTCATGAAAGAGTTAAAACTTCCTCTGGAAAAAAATATAATCAAACCACAAATCCCAGGATCCCATTGGATGGAGCTATGTAAATTCAAGTAGCTGCTATAACTGAGCAATGAACATGTGCTCTGAGTATGGGAACAGAGCACATTCATTTCCCTTTTCAGAGTAATCCTATCTGAGTGTACTTATGAGAAGTATATCCAGTCAGTGGCCTAGGACAGTAGCCTTCAGCAAAAAACTGATTAAGAAATAGGTGATCACTTACTTTTTAGAAAATGAAATGACCTAAAATAAGTTTCAGACTGGAATGAAAGACATTTTGTCTTGGCGGCATTTCCAAATTCTGCTAGCATGAGTGTCTTAAAATTCATCTCCCCATTAAAGATGGCTCTTTAAGCCTCATGGAGATGGGAAATGAATTCTGTGGTGAAGAAATTGGTGTTTTAATTAAAAGTTAGACCTTTTCTTTTGGCATTTGGTTAGGTAGGGAAATGAGTCAGCTTCTCTTAATGGCCATTAGTTTGGCTGTCACCATCATTTGCTTCAAACTGTGACGATCTGTGGCTGCTTCAGATGAAGAAATGCAGGCTCAGGGGTCCTGGGTTTGGATGTGCTATTTATTTAATTAATTTTGATGCTAGTCCAGCTGCTTAGTAGTAAGTGAAATGGCAAGAGGAACCTTATTAGCATATGAAAAATAAAATAGAAAGGAAAAAAAACCAAAATATGTCTGAAAACAAATGCTCATGGATATCTTTTTAAAAAATTCATAGGCAAGAACCTTTTTCTGCATTCAGTTGGATGGCTGTCTTCAATGCTTATGAAGTCAACACAGATTAAACTATGAATACTAGCTAGATCATATTCATTGGGCTGTATGAGTTCATTCCAAAAAGTATATTTCTGTCCTCCTACAGATAGCCAAATAAGTCACTTTTTGTTTCTATCTGTTTTTCATTTTTCCACCTTAAATTTGGTTTATCTTAAACTGTTAGAATTTTTCCCATCTTTAATCTGTCTCATCCTGAACTTTGAGACTCCTTTTAAGTGTCATAGACTTCCATGTACTTTTGTTTACATTTTTTTCTGAATACGTGCAGTTTTGTATATAATTTTTGCTGAACAGCCACACCTTTCTAATTCAGAATATTATCTTCACTGTCTATTTAAAAAAGATGGCTAGGTTTGCAAACAAAAATTATTTTCATTCCATGATTTGGGGTGGAAGTGTAAAGCTAAGTAAGTCTGCATCACAATGAGACTCAAATGGATTTCTTTCTCATCTCAATGCTTTCCTTCCACAGTTTGACATAAATCCAATTGTTTAGTCTTGACTACAGTAGACACATTCAACCTGAGATTTAGTTTGGTGTCAATTTAATGTTGAGCAATTGATTTGGTAACCCCACTAGTTGGGCTGAGCAATGGGGCAATGCTAGGAATTGCATGGCCTGTGGTTGAACTGCAACTCCTAGCACTCATAGGGCTGCATAATTCTAGTCCCTTCTAGTTCCAAAATAGCAGGGGCTAGAATTGAATCAATTACCTAATAGTAAATATATTCAGTTTGTCCAAATTCAATTTTTCTTTAAAAGAAACCATCTCTTTCCATCCTAGATACAAATACTGTATATTAGAAAATGTAAATTTTATGAAAATGATATGGAAGTTATTTTTTTTAAATGAGTGAAATGAAATTCTCATTCTTTCCTTGTTCAACTTTCCTTTTATGACCTAGAGCCCATTTCCACTACAAAACTGTAGTGCTATTATTCCACTTTAACTGCCATGGTTCAATCTTATGGAATCTTAGGGTTATATGCAGTTATACTGGCATAATATAATTCTGTAATTTGAATGGGCCCCTGGTTAGATGCAAGATATTTTGATCACAACATCACATTTAGTTTTCTTCTTAGCTACCAAATTTATGTATGTCTAGCAGAAAACATAGCAATTGCTGAACAACATATTCTCCTGTGTCATTCATCTCCCACCATAAACAACTGCACAAAGGCATACACAGAAAGAAGGAGAGCCAGCGTCTGAATTTTAAATTGCTTGATAGCAATCTGGATAGGCCATTCATAGCTACCCACTTGGGGAGATGACGACTTTGTCTATTATTAATCTCATGGCTGCATTGACATGACTCATTTGCTTTCTTCCCCCATCCTTCCTCCAAAGTGAAATAGGAACAAAACTAAAGATAAAATTTGGCAGGGGAAAAACGCTCAGCACTGAAAGTCAGCAGCAGGGGTCGAACTGGGGAGCAACTATGATAAATTATTCATTTGCCGTTATTAAAATATTTGTGTCATAGAGACATACCAGCCAATTACTGGTTTTCTTGGGCAAACTCTCCATATAGTCCATGTCTTCATTTTCTAGGACATGATTTCTGTTACAAGAAGAAAGGAGCAGTAACTCAAGAACCCTATTGCAATAAAAAGCGAATTATTCAGTTCTTTGTGCAAAGCCTTCAACAATCAGTGGCTTACTACCTACCTGCCCCTGCTGTGGCTTTGCCTACAGAAGCAATGAACTTGACATCCGCTCTTGTTGGCTGTGGATGGAGGACATTTCACAAATAATATTTAGTGAACTGCTCCAAAAAATTTTGCCAAATTCATGAGTAGGAAGAAAAGGACATTGCTACTTCTAAGGCAACCAGAGATTTCCTCTCTGCTCCTGATTGGAGGAGATCTTAAGTGTTTGCTTCTAGGATCAACATCTCTTCTCAAGTTAATGCCAATCCTTCTCTTGGCTCATATTCCTTCCTTCCCAAAGCCAAAACAAAGTTGCTCCTCAACATTCTCTTAAATTTTGCTTTGCAAAGTTTGATGTTCTGTATTATTGTTTGGTAATAAACACCTAGTATTATTTTCATTTCAGTTTGACATTTTGATTTTGAAAGTATCTGATAACCAATAATCAGTGGTATGAAGACTTTTGAGAAGAAGCAGGAAAAATGTAAGCCCATGGTGCTCATTGAACTCCTGAATCCCACTTCTGTGGCCCCTGAAGCTTTCTAAGTGACCTCTACATTCTCTCACTTTAAAAATTGGCTTGATTTTCAGGCTATTTGTCGCCCCAGTCCTATACAAACATACTGAAATACCTCACTGATCTACCAAAGCACTTCAACACCCTATACAGCCCCCCAAACACCTCCATTTTCCTCTATAGTCTTACTATTTGTCACCATTTTGATCAGAAATGCAAATAAAAATGGATACAACTAGAAATCCTACAAGAGGATCTGAGAGTAAGGTACATCTATCTGCATCCAAAATGATATGTTCTCTATTGGCATTTTTGATATCCCTCATCACAATTCTATGGCATGCTTCCACCAGACATTGTAGAGTCACAGTGGAGGACAAAGAAATACAATAAAGTTGTTCTCTCTAGGCATTTTCTGGGTCCTCTAGTGTGATTCTATGGTATACTTCCTAGAGATGGGAAGGCCTGGGGAAAAAAAACTCAGAAAATGGGAGAAAACAGCGTTTTTCCCCCCAAAGACATTTTTTTCCAGAGAAATTGAGGGAAAATAATGTATAGAAACAAAATGTCTCAGAAATCTTTCATTAAGGTCTTCATGTTATATAGTTTAAATACCATGTCATAGATATATAATTTATCATTGGAAAATAACATATTCTACACATTTTTAAATTTTTCGGGGAAAAATGGCTTTTGAAAAAAAGAAAAAAATGTGTGTTTCCCCCCCCCCCCAATTTTTCTATTTTTTCCAGGCCTTTCCATTTCTAATATTTCAACCAGAGGTAGCTCATTTCAATAGGAGTCATTCATTATTATTTATTTATTTATTTATTTATTTATTATTGAGGCTTCTATGCCGCCGACTCCCGGAGGCTCGCGGCGGCTCACAAGAGCCATAGGCATAAAACAAACAATTAAAAGTGAACAATTAAAACAGTAGCAGAACAATAGCAAAGCAGGCAGTAAAACAGCAAGCAGCAAACAGTTGCCACTACACAATACCCAGAGTACGCGGGCCTACTCTCCAAAGGCCTGCCTATACAGATGGGTTTTGCAGGCCCGCCTAAATGGAAGTAAATCCCTCAGGGCTCTGGTTTTGGCCGGGAGGGCGTTCCACAGCGTGGGGGCTATGACGGAGAACGCCCTCCGGCGGGTAGATGTCAAGTGAGCCGACTTTGCAGATGGTATTTCCAGGAAGTTGGCATCCTCAGACCGTAGTGATCTCGATGGGCAGTAGGGGGTGAGGCGGTCCCTCAGATACGCTGGCCCCAGACCGTATAAAGCCTTGAAGGTAAGAACCAACACTTTGAAGGCGATCCGGTGCTCAATAGGTAGCCAGTGCAGATCCTGCAAAACAGGTGTTATACGGCTACCTGCTGGCGTACCAGACAGGAGCCGGGCGGCAGTGTTCTGCACCAGCTTGAGCTTCCGGATCGACGACAGAGGAAGGCCAACGTAGAGCGCGTTACAGTAATCTAGCCTCGCGATGACCGTGGCTTGGATCACCGTGGCCAGGTCGTTCTGGGAGAGGTAGGGGGCCAGCCTCCTTGCCTGGCGGAGGTGGAAAAAAGCAGCCTTGCTGACCACAGAGACCTGGGCCTCCATGGTCAGCTGGGAGTCCAAATGGACCCCCAGGCTCTTCACAGACGGCGCTGGGCACAGCGCCGCACCGTCCAGGGTCGGAAGCCGGGCACCCACCCCGCCAGGGCGACCCAGCCACAAGATCTCCGTCTTCGCCGGATTCACCCTCAACCTACTGGCTCGCAGCCATCCAGTAACGGCTTCGAGGCAGTGCTGGAAATTATCGGGGACGGACTCCGGCCTGCCCCCCATCCTCAGAATGAGCTGGGTGTCATCAGCGTACTGGTGACAAACCAGCCCATAACTCCGCACCAGCTGTGCAAGCGGCTGCATGTAGATGTTAAATAACAGAGGGGAGAGAATGGCCCCCTGAGGAACTCCGCAAACTAATGGGGAGCTCTCGGAGACCACCTCGCCCTCCTCACACGCTGAGACCGCTGGAGGAGGAAGGAGGTCAGCCATTTAAGGGCAGTCCCCTCACTCCAGCCATGGCCAGGCGGTGGATCAATAGATTGTGGTCGACCGTGTCAAACGCTGCCGTGAGGTCCAATAACACGAGCAGCGCAGACCCGCCTTGGTCAAGCTGGCAGCGGAGTTGGTCTGTGATGGAGACCAGGACCGTCTCCGTCCCGTGCCCCGAACGGAAGCCGGACTGGAAGGGGTCTAGCCACGTTGCATCATCTAAGAAGGACTGCAATTGCTCCATTACTGCCCTCTCAACTACCTTGCCCAGGTACGAAAGATTCGACACTGGGCGGTAGTTGAGGGAACCGCAGGGTCCAATGACGGTTTCTTCAGTAATGGAGCTACCACCGCCTCTTTCAAGCACTCTGGAAAGACTCCTTGCTCAAGGGAGCTGTTTATGATATTCAACAGAGGCCCACGTAACCCCTCCAGGCAAGATCTAACAAGCCAGGAGGGGCACGGGTCGAGGAGCAGGTGGTGGACGGGCTGAAGCCACTATCTTATCAACAGCGTCTGCGTCCAGTGGCCGAAACCGGTCGAGGGTGGGCCCGGCGGAGGGCCACGGAGTCTCGAGCTCTCTTACTGTATCAACTGTGGCCGGAAGGTCCCGGCGGAGGCTCAGTATCTTGTCTGTGAAGAAACTCTGAAAAGCACCGGCAGTGAGGGCCTGATCACTATTTTTTGGGACGGTAGGGACCGTCGTCAAAGACCGAATTACCTTAAACAATTGGGCCGGGGGTGAATTAGCAGACGCTATCAGGGCGGAAAAGTACACATTTTTGGCCGCCTTGACAGCATGCTCATAAGACTCTTTAATTAGCTTATAAGCTGATACTGAGGCTCCGTCACGGAGTTTCCTCCACTAGCCGTCTCCTCTCCCGCTTCATGGCCCTCACATCCCTGTATACCAGGGGACCGATGATTGCGGGGTCGGAGAGGACGCCTAGGGGCAATCTCGTCGAGAGCTCTAGCTAACGAGGTGTTCCAGGCCTGGACTAGCTCATCGACTGAGACGCTGATAGACTCCAGATCCCTCAGAGCATTCAGGAACCTTTCAGGTTCCATAAGTCTCTTTGGGCGAACGAAAATCTGTTCGGCGCCCTTGCATGGGGGGGGGGCGGTTGCTCAACCCGGATCCTTAGAGCACAGTGGTCCGACCATGGAACCTCTATTACGGAGGCTAGGTCCACTTGAACCCCCGCGCTGAACACCAAGTCGAGAGTGTGCCCAGCCGAGTGTGTGGATCCCGAGCTACAAAGGGAGAGGCCTAATGTCGCCATGTTCGAGATTAGGTCCGCAGCTGCAGATGGAACAGAGGCTGCGTCGGGCGTGACATTGAAGTCACCCAGAACAATAAGTCTGGGAAACCTCAATGCCCACTCCGACACAGTCTCGAGCAACCGCGCCAGGCTCTCTGCTGGTGCGCTAGGCGCACGGTACACCAGCAGAATCGCCAGGCTCTCCGGGGACTCCCACACCAGGCCGACACTCTCTAATCCCGAGGTGACCAGCGCAGGGATCGCTCTAAGGTGTAATCCGTCACGGGAGAGTATTGCCACCCCACCCACCCCCCGTCCCTCGTTCCTATTCTGGTGCGTGGCAACATAACCAGGGGGGACCACTTCCTGGAGGCAGATGGAATCGCTCTCCTGGAGCCAGGTCTCAGTGATACAGAGTAGGTCTGCTTTTAGGTCTTCACAAAACTCCCTGACGATGGCAGTCTTTTTCCGGATGGAACGGGCGTTAACCAGCACCAGAGTGGAAGGGGGGAAAGCTGGATGTCTATCAACAACGTGTCTGGGGATAGGACGCAGGTCAGAACCGGGCCGAGTCCGTCTTTGACTCGGTCCGGTTCTCGCAGTTAAGTTCGCATTCGGCCTGCGCCTACCGTACTCACCCCGCCCCGAGATCACTGGGATGCTCAACGGACCTGGATGGCAGGAGTCGGCCGGGAGTTCAGCTTCCGGCACACCCCGTGAAAAGGGGTGGCCTGCAGGGAATCCCGATTGTTTACCGCCGATTCTACTGGCAGCCCCTCACTTTTCCACAGTAAGTCCAGGAACATATCTTTTATGGACATGGGAGCCATACTGTATTTTGTTCATGTGTCTATGCAGCATTTGTCTTCCAACCCTCCGAAATAACGAGACAGACACAAATATATATGGTTTCAAATTTTGGGCAACTTTTATTAAATAGTTACCTATTTAACTTGTAACTCAACTAACCTTTTGGTGTCAGTTCAACTTGGTGTGTGTAAGCTGGGGTAGCGTCTCCTAAAGTCTACCCCTCAGCTATTAAGGCGTACTACCTGGGTCCCCTGTATATTTCAACCGGGCAACCCATTAAGGGAAACATCAGGAGAAATCTCTCTCAACTTTTGAGACTAGACTCTCCCCGCTCCTGGGACATTCACCATCACCTCACCCCTAAAATTAACCGTCTAGGTGAGTGTTTTCATAATGCCCCACACCCTTAAGGGGTGCCTTAAGTGTATAGAAACCTTTGAATAACTAAACTATTTACGCCACGGATTGGGAGCAAATGTCCTATTTAGCTCCCATCCCCCACCAAGCCATCTACTATTAACTGAACACCCCTCCTTAAATCGTGCAAAAACAAAGAATTGCCCATATCAGACAAATGGATTCCATCTGATCTGTAAAGGTGAGGGCTGCCAAACAAGATCTGCCCATGGGATATGTAGGAGCCCCTACCTCTTGCAAGCGCCATGCGCATGGCCCGGTTCACCCGCTTCCTGGCTGATTCCTTTAAAAAAAATTTTTTTAAACAACCCTGCAATCCGACCACCGGAAGCGAGGGATGATCGCAGACCAGGCGATGTGCACCCGTGGCCATGCATGCCATATTTTACAAATGTCGTTCCAAGCTTGCAAGTACAGGGCCCTACCCTTTGAAAGGCCCAGATCATTGCCTCCGAGGTGTTTCACCAAATGTCTGGAGGGGGCCCTCTCCTAGACTGCAACAAAAGCGGGAGGAAACCGTCCCAACGCATACCTCTGATCCCATGCCACTCAACAGGAGCGACGGATGTGAGGTCTAAATGCTGACCATAATGAGTCCTCATGGCCCGCCCTGAAGCCCAGTGAATGAAACTGTGCCCGCAGACGAGAATCCTCCATTTATGGTTCAGCAACGCAGGATCTGAAATGACAGATCCAACATTAATTATGACAACGGAGTACACACGTATTTCCTGAAGGCATTTAATTTCCATTTAATTGGAGGCATAAACGGCCACCCTTAAGGCATTCCTGACCTCCAATTCCAGTCCTTTACATTGCCAGACCCCCTGTTTTGACCCATCAGTATTTACTGAATTTAACGTTGCTCGATGGGATTTGCTTGGCAAGGGGCGTGTGTGTATAACGTGGCTTAAATTAGAGGCATTTAATGGACCAAGGGCCTTGAAATGGACTTAGAGGAACCCCTTGATGGGATCCCCTTCCTATCTGAAAGGTTCTCCACACCCTTGCACATGCCTGAAATGAGAAAACTGGTTAACTACTGGGATGAACTATGTCACAGTGAATGGGGTCCCATCTTAATACCAAAAGAGTAACCCCGGGAATGCGACACATAAGTAAGAGCATGTGAGGATGGAGGGTGCCTCATGCCAGTGCGTCTCATGCCAGGGAGCACTGTGTGGAAAGTTCGGCCCAACTCCACCATCAGTGAAGTCACAATGCTCTACGCGCAAGCGAACTACAAATCCCAGCAGTCACCACTCCCAATGTCAATGTCAGTTGTCCGCAACCCATCCGTGTCCACATGTGTAAAATTTGATCCAGCGCAATGAAACGAAAGCCTACCCATCAGTGTTTACTTTAGAATTCATAACAGTAGTAAAATTCCAGCTATGACGCAAACAATAATTCTATAGTTGGGGTTTACCACCACATGAGCACCTGTATTCAGAAGTCACCTCTGCCCCACGGCTGGCTTTGACGCATGACTTCTCGGTCTGCAGTGATTTAATGCAGCTGGCTATGAACCCGCAGATGCAACTATCTTCAAGGTTGCATAGGTCAACCACACGCTAACTATTACAATCAGGAGCTCACTCTGCTCCCAGGCTTGCTTTGCACACATGACTTTTCGTTCAGTAGTGATTTAATGCAGTAGGCTCTCAATTAGCAGATGCAACTATCTTTAGAGTTGCATAGGTCAACGGCAAGCTAGACTATTAACAGTCGGGAGCTCACTCAGCCCCCAAGCTTGCATTGGAAACATGACTTCTTGGTCAGTAAATGATTTTACGCAGTGGCCATCAACTAGCAGATGCAACTAACAATTAAGATTGCCTAGGCCAACAACAAGCTAGACTATTAACAGTCGGGAGCTCACTCAGCCCCCAAGCTTGCATTGGAAACATGACTTCTTGGTCAGTAAATAATTTTACGCAGTGGCCACCAACTCGCAGATGCAACTAACATTAAGATTGCCTAGGCCAACCGCAAGCTAAACTATCAACAGCTGGGAGCTCACTCTACCCCCATGCTCTCTTTGAACACATGACCTCTTGGTCAGTAGTGCTTTAATGCAGCTGTCCACACACTAGCCGACACAACCATCAATTATGGTTGCATGGACAACAGCAAGCTAGACTATTAACAGTCGGGAGCTCACTCCCGCCCCAGGCTTACTTCGAACACCTGACTTCTTGGTCCATAGTGATTTAATGCAGCTGGCTTCCATCTAGCAAATGCAACTATCAATTAGAGTTGCATAGGTCAACAGCAAGCTAGACTATTAATAGTTGGGAGCTCACTCTGCCTCCAGGCTTGCTCTGAACACATGACTTCCCCTGCAGTAGTGATTTAACGCAATTGGCTACCCATTGAGCAAATGCAACTATCAAAATAAGGTTGCCTAGGTCAATAGCAAGCTAGACTATTAACCGTCGCAATCTCACCCTGCCCCCAGACTTGCTTTAAACACATGACTCCTTGGTCAGTAATGACTTTAATGCAGTTGGCTGCCAAACTAGCGGATGCAACTATCTTTGAGGTTGCATAGGTCAACAGCAAGCTAGACTATCAACTGTCGGGAGCTCCCTCTGCCCGTCGGCTAGCTTTGACCACAGACTTCTTGATCAGTAATTATTTTAATGCAGTTGGCAACCACTCGCGGATGCAACTATCAAGTAAGGCTTCCTAGGTCAACAGCAAGCCAGACTATTAACAGTAAGGAGCTCACTCTGCCCCCAGGGCTTGCTTTGAATGCATGCCTACTTGTTCAGTAGTGATTTAATGCATTCAGCTGCCAAGTAGCAGATGCAACTATCTTTAAGGTTGCATAGGTCAACAGCAAGCTAGACTATTAACAGTAAGGAGCTCACTCTGCCCCCAGGGCTTGCTTTGACTGCATGCCTACTTGTTCAGTAGTGATTTAATGCAGTCAGCTGCCAATGCAACTATGTTTAAGGTTGCATAGGTCAACAGCAAGCTAGACTATTAACAGTAAGGAGCTCACTCTGCCCCCAGGCTGCTTTGACTGCATGTCTACTTGTTCAGTAGTGAGTTAATGCATTCAGCTGCCAAGTAGCAGATGCAACTGTCTTTAAGGTTGCATAGGTCAACAGCAAGCTAGACTATTAACAGTAAGGAGCTCACTCTGCCCTCAGGGCTTGCTTTGAATGCATGCCTACTTGTTCAGTAGTGATTTAATGCATTCAGCTGCCAAGTAGCAGATGCAACTATCTTTAAGGTTGCATAGGTCAACAGCAAGCTAGACTATTAACAGTAAGGAGCTCACTCTGCCCTCAGGGCTTGCTTTGAATGCATGCCTACTTGTTCAGTAGTGATTTAATGCATTCAGCTGCCAAGTAGCAGATGCAACTATCTTTAAGGTTGCATAGGTCAACAGCAAGCTGACTATTAACAGTAAGGAGCTCACTCTGCCCTCAGGGCTTGCGTTGAATGTATGCCTACTTGTTCAGTAATGAGTTAATGCATTCAGCTGCCAAGCAACTATCTTTAAGGTTGCATAGGTCAACAGCAAGCTAGACTATTAACAGTAAGGAGCTCACTCTGCCCCCAGGCTGCTTTGAATGCATGCCTACTTGTTCAGTAGTGATTTCATGCATTCAGCTGCCAAGTAGCAGATGCAACTATCTTTAAGGTTGCATAGGTCAACAGCAAGCTAGACTATTAACAGTAAGGAGCTCACTCTGCCCCCAGGCTGCTTTGAATGCATGCCTACTTGTTCAGTAGTGATTTCATGCATTCAGCTGCCAAGTAGCAGATGCAACTATCTTTAAGGTTGCATAGGTTAACAGCAAGCTAGACTATTAACAGTAAGGAGCTCACTCTGCCCCCAGGGCTTGCTTTGAATGCATGCCTACTTGGTCAGTAGTAATTTAATGCAGTCAGCTTGCATATGTCTTGTATCATAACATGTATATGTTAATTACTATTTATTATTATTAATTTTATTTAGTTATTTAAAATTATTTATTTTGACCTTACCAAAATGGCCACCAAGCCTAACACAAAATGGCTGCCATGGCCCCACCCCCAAGATGGCCACTGATCTCACCAAAATGGCAGCTGAGTCTCCACCCCCTGCAATGGTTGCCACCCTTTAAAGATGGTGGCAATGGCCCCACCCACAAAATGGCCACCTCCATGGCCCTGGCATGGCCATGAGGCCCTGAAGTGAAGAGGACAAGGGTGAGTAAGGGAATCCCACCCCAGGGCCCTTTTAAGAAGAAGCTGAGGCTAGCAGTGGGAACCTCCAACCTTTCAGTGAGCAAGTTCAGCAGCTCAGTGGTTTAACCCACTGTGCCACGAGGAGGGGGACTTAAATTAATATCATGTTATAGGAAAGGGGGGCCAATCAAAACAAAGCCCTCCAGGCCTGGCTCCCTGTCCAGGGAACCCAGGCAGAAGCCAGGCAGAAGTAAACTTAGATATAACTAAATTTAGCAGAGGCCTACGAAGGGCAAGGGGCCAGTTCAGCCTGGCCCCTTGCCCTGGGCCTCCCTCATGGCCTCTGCACAGACCTGGTGCTGGATGGGCTCCAAGGTGTTCCTCACTCAGCGATGTCTTATTGCAGAATGAGGAGAAGGGGCTGGCAGCACACTATGCCAGCCCCTCCTCCCTTCCAGTACATTCTGCAAAATTAACCAATCTCTTCTCCGAGGGAGGAGAGAACATTGCTCCGCCCCCAACTTGTTGGAGGGCGAAGTGTAATACTTTCATTAAAAACATAAACCAAGCTGTGTGTTATCTGACTAAATACCTTAAATTCAGTTCACCACAGAATATGGAAGATAAAATTACTTAGAGGTAAAACACACGTTTGGCTATTGAAGATCCCATGGGAAAAAATACACATTAGCTTAAGATAAATCCCTTGTCCACAATCCTAAATAGCCTTCCACACACAATATATCCTGGTCAAGCAGGATCATAGGCCTGATGTGGTTTAAAACAGTTTAAGCATCCAGAAAACTGAGTAGATTAGATTATATTAGATAAGCAAACAGATATTGCCTTTCTAATAATGGTAAATGAAGTGGTTCTTTTCCCACAGTTATTTAATGACGAAGCACAATGCTGCCTCTGAGTTATTGTACAAAAGAGCAATGAAGGTGGCAGGATGATATATGGCTGTAGTCAAAATGGGAAGGCCTGGGAAAAAAAACTCAGAAAATGGGAGAAAACAGCGTTTTCCCCAAAGACCATTTATTCCAGAGAAATTGAGGGAAAATAATGTATATAGAAACAAAATGTCTCAGAAATCTTTCACTAAGGTCTTCATGTTATATAGTTTAAATACCATGTCATAGATATATAATTTATCATTGGAAAATAACATATTCTACACATTTTTCAATTTTTCTGGGAAAAATGGCTTTTGAAAAAAAAAGAAAAATGTTCCCCCAATTTTTTCTATTTTTCCAGAACTTGCCATTTCTAATACTTCAACCAGAGGTAGCTCATTTCAATAGGAGGCATTCATTATTATCCATGACTTTACTTTTCCACAGTACGACCAGGAACATAGCTTTTATGCACATGGGAGCCATACTGTATTTTGTTCATGTGTCTCTGCAGCATATACTTTCATTAAAAACACAAACCAAGCTGTGTGTTATCTGACTAAATACCTTAAATTCAGTTCACCTATCTCTCGGCATTACTTCGCGAACGAAGATTCAGGAAGGACTCGTCCCACGCTGTTTACAAGCGCGCTGATGACTAAAAGGCCAATCTGAGATAGGCAAGTTCAGTGCAGAAAGCGCAGCAGAAAGTCACCTTGGGTGATGTTTTTCCAAGTTGCGGTTCTTTTCTGCGTTGTTGTTTTCTCTTTGAGACCCATTCGGCGTGTCTTCTCGAAAGAGGTCGCAGCATTGTGGATAGTGCTTCTCCATGCCTCCCAATGTGAGGCCAGGGTGGACCATTGTTGGTGATCAATCTGGCCGAGGAGCCTGAGATGTTGTTTCAGGGAGTCCTTATATCTCTTTTGGGGCGCCTCTCTTGCGCTGACCTGTGGCAGTTCACCATAGAGTAGTATCTTTGGGAGGCGGTGGTCCTCCATCCTAGAGACGTGCCCTGCCCAGCGCAGCTGTGTGTTCTCAATAGCATGGCCTCAATGCTGGTGATCCCCTGCTTGCTCAAGGACAGCAACATTAGTCACATAGTCGGTCCAGTGTATATTTAGGATTGTGCGAAGACAGCGCTGATGAAAGCGCTCGGAGTCGTAGGTGTTGGCGATAGGTGACCCATGTTTCAGACCCATAGAGGGAGAATGGACAGTATGATAGCTCTGTACACACTGATTTTGGTGCTTTGTCTCAGGTGCTTGTTGCTCCAGACTCTTTTGTGAAGCCTTCCGAATGCACTATATGCCCTTTGATAATCTGTGATCTATCTCTTTGTCAATCTTGGCGTCTGAAGAGATGATGCTTCCCAGGTAGGTGAACTGCTGAACGGACTTAAGCACAGATGTGCCTATGCTGACGTGAGGATGATGGTGTTCTTCCTGTGGTGCGGGCTGGTAGAGGACTTCTGTTTTCTTCAGGCTGACTTCCAGCCCAAACAGCTCTGCAGCTGTTGCAAAGCAGGATATGAGGCGCTGCAGGGTGCTTCTGTGTGGACGACAAGGGCAGCATCGTCGGCAAAAAGCAGCTCACCGACTAGATAGTTTAGAGTCTTAGTGCAAACCCTCAGATGGCTTAAGTTGAACAAGCTACCATCAGTACGATAGTGTATATATATGCCGTCTTCTTCTTGTAGGTCTGCCGTTGCCCTTTGGAGCATCATGCTGAAGAAGATTGTAAATAGGGTTGGTGCAAGAACACAACCTTGTTCCACTCCATAAGTTATGAGAAAGGGCTCCGAGAGAGCATCGCCATATCTGACTTGACCGTGCTGGCCCTCATGTAACAGGACAATCATTTTGAGGAACTTGGGGGGACATCCGAGACGTTCCAGGATCTGCCACAGACCTTTCCTGCTCACAGTGTCGAAGGCTTTGGTGAGGTCATCAAATGTTACATAGAGTCCTTTGTTCTGCTCTCTACATTTCTCTTGCAGTTGTCTAAGGGCAAAAACCATATCTGTGGTGCTCCTATTAGCTCTGAAGCCGCACTGGCTTTCAGGGAGAAGTTATTCTGCAATAGCCGGAACTAATCTGTTCAGGAGTATCTTTGCAAGGATTTTTCCAGCAATGGAGAGCAGTGTTATACCTCGAGAGTTTGAGCAATCGTTTTGTTCCCTTTTTCTTATACAGGGTGATGATAACTGCATCTCGGAGATCTGATGGCAGTTCACCTTTTTCCCAGCAACTCACAAGGAGCTCGTGGAATTTAGCATGCAGTACATGACCTCCCTGTTTCCAAGCTTCAGGTGGGATTCCATCGATCCCGGCTGCCTTGCCATTTTCAACTGCTGTATGGCCTCAATGGTCTCTTCCAGAGTGGGAGCTGTGTCCAGTTCATTTTTCATTGGTTGTTGTATCATGTGTTGGATAGCTGAACCTTGGACTACTCGGTTGGCATTAAAGAGACCCTGAAAATGTTCAGCCCATCGGTTCAGGATGGAGGTTTTATCAGTAATTAGTGTTTGACCATCTGTACTGTATAAGGGGCTTTGGACCTGATAAGTAGGTCCAAACACTGCTTTGAGAGCTTCATTTTAACCTCTTTGATCACAGAGATCTGCACAGCGTTGTGTCTTAGATGCCACCCCTCTTAGGTTTGAGCTTAAGGTGTAGATTTAGTTTACATCTTACAAGGCGATGGTCTGTTTGACATTCTGCACTGGGCATCACTCGAGTATGACGGACATCACGAATGTTTCTCTGGCACACTAAAACATAGTCAATGAGGTGCCACTGCTTGGATCAGGGATGCATCCAGTTGGTCTTCAAGCTATCTTTCTGCTGAAAGATGGTGTTTGTAATAGTCAGCTGCTGTTCTGCACAAAACTCTAGCAGAAGGCGCCCATTATCATTACAGTTTCCAACACCGTGCTTGCCTAATACACCTTTCCAGGCTTCAAAGTTTTTACCTACTCTGGCATTGAAATCACCAAGGATAATGATTTTATCTTCTGCAGGGACCTTTTGTATGATGTGGCGTAGGTCTGAGTAGAATTTGTCTTTCTCCACAGGGTCAGCTTGCATAGTTGGGGCATATATACTGAAGAGAACAGCATGTGGGAGGCGTAAGGAGATAATGCGATCAGAGTGACCTGTCGGCAACATCTCGAGTTTAGAGGCGATGGAATTTTTAATCATAAAGCCTACTCCTGAAAGATGTTTCTCAGTTTTGGGTTATCCAGACCAGTAGAGTGTGTAGCCGGCACCGTGTTCTTTAAGGTTGCCTTCCTCATGGAGACGAACTTCACTAAGAGCAGCGATGTCAATGTTAAGCCGTGATAGTTCATGGGCTATTAGAGCAGAACGACGCTCAGGGCGTCCACTATCTGCAGAATCTTGCATGGTTCTGATGTTCCAGCATGCAAGTGTCAGTCTATTTGCACCTTTGCAGGCAGGTGTTGGCCTTTGTTTCTTTGTCTTTGTTCGACCGCATCGGAAGATGCCCGTTGGCCGTGGCTAGCCAACCAGGTAGACGGGGATGAGCTTTTGTTAGGCTACCTTTTCTAGGCCCTCTCCATACGGAGCAAGCAGTGCTCTCCTTAAAAGGCTGCTTGGTCGTTCAGGATGCTGCCAACAAGACTGTCATCTCCGGGTCAGTCTCGAGCGACCAAAGCCCTGAACCGCCTGCATGCAGGGTTGGGTCTGCGGCTTCCAGTGCATCTTTACACCTACCGTTTCGTCCCTCGCCTAACGCTACAGGGCTTTTTCGGAAGTTGGATGTGTCCTTCGAGCCTGTGCAATGGATTTTTCTGGTGGAACGCAGCGTGCACAGAACTGGCCTCACCCTTTAAACCAAAGGTTCGTCTGCCGGGGCCTAGCAAGCTTGGACAGTGGCAGCGAGGTCCTCAGGTCGTAGGTTTGGTTCGAGTTTCCTTCTCTTAGATGGTTGACCTTACAGGGTTAGACGAGCACCATCTGCCCGGGTTTGAAATCAGAGTTTTCCTTCTCTTAGGATGGTTGCCAAAAGGCTAGCGAGCCCATCCTGCCCGTTGACGCTCTTTGTCAGACCCTTCGGTTGTGACCTGTCTGGCATGGGGAGCCCTACCGGCGGCTATTATGCCACCGCCAGCATAGCTCACAACTTCACTAGGGTACGCAAGCCTCTCCCCCACTGCAAGGGGGCGCCAATGGAGAGGCGCCCCCTTCTGTTCACCACAGAATATGGAAGATAACATTACTTAGAGGTAAAGCACACATTTGGCTATTGAAGATCCCATGGGGGGAAAAATACACATTAGCTTAAGATAAATCCCTTGTCCACAATCCTAAATAGCCTTCCACACACAATATATCCTGGTCAAGCAGGATCATAGGCCTGATGTGGTTTAAAACAGTTTAAGCATCCAGAAAACTGCGTAGATTATATTATATTAGATAAGCAAACTGATATTGCCTTTCTAATAATGGTAAATGAAGTGGTTCTTTTCCCACAGTTATTTAATGACGAAGCACAATGCTGCCTCTGAGTTATTGTACAAAAGAGCAATGAAGGTGGCAGGATGATATATGGCTGTAGTCAAAAATAGCTGGAGATTGATGTCTGAGAAAGGAAAGAATGCGGCAAGCCAGAGAAGAATTATGCGATTCCCCTGTGATCCGTGACTTCCTGAACTGTATTTTGAGTCACTGTTGGGGAGTGTGGCTATTTTTATCTTACGTTTTATGATTGTTTGGTGGAACTACACACATATACAAAGACGAACTGTTGTCTTAAAAGCTAAGCAACATATATTCCTATTTTATTTTCCTACTTTCTTATACACCTAAAATGGTCACCCTCTTTTATTGTACTCTTGAAAAATTTAAGCAAAATGAATTTATTTTTAAAAATCTAAGCAGCATTAACCAATTAATTGATTTTAGCCATTCATATACATTCCATTTTTCTTTCAAGAAGCTCAGAGCAGAATCTCCTCCCAATGTTATTCTCACAAGGCAGCTATAGCTAAATAATATTATATGGTCCAAATGCACACACATTGAGCTTCAGAGCTGGACCTCAGCTTTCTATTCTAGCACTTTAACACCATTATTACTCATCTGAATTGGCTGAACCTGAGGCCTTGAAAGAGACTCAGTGGTACCCTATAAGGTGGAATGGGTCTGAGCAGCCAAGCTGAGGCAAAGAGCTTGGTGGTTGGTATCCTGTCATAAACGGACAAAGTCATAATCCAACTTGTCACATTGCATAATGACCATGTCCTCAGGAGGGTGGTTGTTTTGTCCTAGCTGCCTAATCATTGCACAATTGAATGGAGTAGTATGTTCTTGTTGGAACCATCTTTCATCTGGAAATTGATGTTCTCACTGCAAAAGAACATGTAGATCAAGAATAGGACCTATTGCCAAGATCCTACACTTGAAAGGCAATCATACCCGGACATGAGGGATCACCAATGGTGATGTCCATTATGACATTATTACAATGCACAACATTATATTTGTGGGGCAGAATGATCTTGCACAATGAGAGGGCCAATGGCCCCCAACAGAATCATGGGAATGCAGTGGGAAACCATAGGTACCCTGAACCCAACTGCAAAAACGTCCCCACCTATCAAAGTGATGCATTGTGCAGTTGGAGTTTTCTTTGCATAATGGGACACGTTTCATGAGGCCCAATATATATCAATGCCATTCTCTAATAGGTTGAATAGCACCATCATCATAAAATTATGCATTGCAGCCCAAGATCTGATTCAGCACCTCTAGTCTTACTCTGAGTACAGCTGGACAGAGGAAGAATAGAACTGATCCTTCTTGGTGGATTGCTTAATTTGTGAAACCCCACTGGAAATGGCCATAGTACTGCATCAGAGGACCTAAAGATTTCTAGAGAGGCCAATCATATTAACTAGCCACAAATATCAAATTTGCAAAATTTTAACCCACAAATGTGAAAGACTGAGGGCCCTTCCACACAGCCTTATAACCCAGAATATCTAGGCAGAAAATCCCACATTATCTGATTGTGGATTCAGATAACCCAGTTCAAAGCAGATACTGTGGGATTTTCTGCCTTGATATTCTGGGATATAGGGCTGCTTGGAAGGGCACTGAGTGTATTCATATCCCACCAGATGATCTCAGGGTGGTGAACAATAATTAGCAACCTAAACATATTTTCACTATTTGCATATTGGCAAGGTGCTGTGTAGGAGTTTCCATACAACATATATTTGTGGTAACCGTTCATTTGGTTTTAGAATTCTCACTCTCTCATTGTCTCCTGCATTACTACTACCTTGAGCCATTTTCTCTTCTCTCTCTCTTTCTCCTTCATATTTGATCATGATCAAATAAGATGAAACTTTTCCTTTTCTATGCATGAATTCACATGGGTGGGGAACTTGATATTCAACTTTTGCCTTGGCAATTTGATTACCCTACTTGAAAAATCAATTTGTATTGCTCACATTTCCCGACAAAATCAGCTTAACCAATTGAAAACAATTTTAAAAGAAAGCAGTAAATATAAAGAGCTAAACATAAACATATTAAAAGATGAACATCAAACAATACAACCTTAAAACAAATTAAAACAACACTAAAATAGTATGTGAATGAGTTTAAGAAAATGGTGCAAACCAAAATGCTTTAATAAAAAGTCATATTCATAACTGTTAACTACCCTGCTTTGGCAGAGACTATCCCAATTGATCCTCTGTTGACCCACTTGTCAACTCCTTTTGACCTGTCCCAATTTCTCTCTGACCTCCTCCAACTTATTTCAATTACTGAAAACTGAGTTCAAAGCACAAAAGCAGTTTGTGCTCAATTAACTCAAGGTGAATCTACATCTACCCAATAAACCTGTGTTAAAGCACTCCAGTGTTGCTCCAGTGTAACCTGGGAACTTCCCTGAAACCCTTTGGCTGGTCACACAACCATCTGGGCTGAGGTCACATTGGGGCTGCTGCCTCATCTCTCCCTCCTGGAGGTTTGATGGGGATGTTACATTTCCGTTCATATGGCTCGATGCCCTGGCGTGACATCATTGGAAATGAAGGGTTGCAAATAAGCCTCTGGAAGGGAGTTTCTTGCTGAAGGAGACACAGCAGTGGGACCATTTGGGAGTGGATCAGGTTAGATCCATCCCAAAACAGCTGAACGCACATCCAAAACTGTGGGATCCCATATTACGTTATGTGATGTCTTGGCCTAGCTTTTTCCCATCTCTGTTTCATTTCTTTGTTTTGTTCTCCCTTTGGTGTGAACTTTTCCATGTGTGCTTAGTTTTAGGGGTGGAGCTTAAAACCCCGCAAGAGGCCTGGCTCAGTTGGCTTAGCCTTGCTGCCTCAGAACTTGTCTGAAAGGCTTTTCCCTCCTTTTTATTCTGGGTCAGAGTTTTAGAGGAGAAGGCCAGAAATTGTCTGGGTTCCTTGGCCTGGCAATCCAAACAGGCATTCTATAGCACATATATACCACTTAGAGACTATGGCTAGTACATACCATCATAGCCTAGTACATACCATCATAGCCTAGTACATACTATCAGCATAACTAGAATTGACCATCATAGCCTAGTACATACTACATAGTCACTATAGCTTGTACTATACCACCAATATAGCTTGTATTCTTTACCATATAGTTATTATAGTTCTGTATTTTACCAATAATATCGTCCAGTATTTTACTCTCAATAGCCGAGTATTTTACCAAGTGACTTACCACAATTATAGTCAAGTATTTTACCTCATATTTTATGAATATATTCAAGTGTTTATTACCATTGTAATTAAGTTCAATCAACAAACTTCATCTTTGTAATACTTTATTTTGATTCACCTTTCAAGAACCCTGACTTAAGTTAACTTTGCCTTTGTTTCCAGTAAATTTATTTGGTTAACTTTAATCCTGTCTCAAGAGTCTTTATTTTAAAGAAGTGAAGTACATCATAGGGTATACCGATAGCCACCAGGAATAGCCAGACATATAGTTTTCCTTCACCCTGGCATGCCATCACATGTTAACTTAGATTATCAACTGGTTACAGTGGTTCTGCTGCACATCCAGACATGTGGACTCCCCGCAGAAGCTGGGCAATGGAGTCCACTCTTTTGACCATGTAGACATGGCCTTGGGGAAAAAGATGGGACAGAATTTATTAAGTAGATGCCAGAAAACTGGTTGAGCCATCCCTAGCTTGTCTGTCTTCCTCATTAATAACTTTTGTCATCTTGAGTGAAACTGATGTAGCTTGGCCACATGTGTCCCAGTTTTCATCTGTGAAACGTTGGCGGGTACACCTATTATGACTGGGCACCAAAAGAAAGCAATTGTTGGTGCCAATGAGGCCTGTAAGGAGAAGCTATTCCATACCCGGGGAGCTGCAACAGAGGAGGTCCTTAGGAAGATAATGTAGCAAAGCTGCTTTATGTTGGCTTCAAAGGTTTTGCTTTCTCTTTCCCAGGATTTCTATATTATCACATCCAAAGTACGAACAAATAACCAATACCAGCCTTTTGTCAGCAAGGTTTACATTTCTCAGCAGTATTTTGGAGGAAAGGAAGGGGTGATGATAATGACACCAACATAATTTAAGTCTTTTATCAATGAACAATGTGGCAGGTCTGTTTGTTTGAGTCTTCCCTGACACCCACAGGCTCACTAATTCAGTCTGACAGATTCAGGCCATGCTCCACATCTCACCAAAAGAGGCAGAGGCGGATATTGATCCTACATTAACTAGGACAGATCTACTGCTTTGCTCTTTTTGCAAATGCATCATCATCATTGCCATTGTCAGCGTCACCATCGTCATGATCATAACATCATAAGGCAGGGAGGAAGGGGAGTGGCTCAGTTATCAAAACAGCTTTTGTTCCTTTGACAAAAGAACACTCTACTTTTCTTTGAAACCTGTTTTAAGAAACCGGAAATTTAGCTGTCTCCTCATACCACTGATTGGGTCTCCAGAGTGATCCTATTTAGATGATCCATTCAAAATGAGATTTGGCCTTAATATATTTGCATAAATAACTCACCTTTAACTCATGGAGCTTGCTTCTGACTACTGTGATTTAATTTATCCATGGTTTCACTTATTCACTCAGTGACATCACTAGGTTTGGTGTCACCTAGTGTGGTAACTCATAGGTTCACTCCATGAACCTCTTCTAATACCAGACCATACCACAATATGACCGCTAAAATACCAGAACCTTTGACAAAACCAGTGACTTAAAAAAACCCAGCAACAAAGAAAACAACAGGGGTTGCACATGAAAAATAAGATTATAAAAACTGTTTTGTGGGGAAAATCAAGCATTTGCCTTAGCTACAGCATAACATTGCTGTCTCATGATCAATAATAATCCTAGGGCAGGGCCGTAGCCAGGATTTTGGTTCGGGGCTGAGACTGGGTGGAAGAAGGTCTACCCTAGCAAACCTTTTGTATTGTTATCCCAATAACCCCATTAATGTGGGATATAATGAGCATGGTGATCAGATCACGATATGAATAAACGTAACAGTTTAAATAATGTACCAGTAAGGCCTTTTCGCGGACCACCCTGAGAATTTGGGGGGGGGGGCTGAAGCCCCCTTAGCCCCCCCTGGCTACATGCCTGTCCTAGGGTGCTTTTCAGATAAAGTACTACTGAAACAAGTATCCCTCATCCTAGACCTAAGACAATTAGGCACTGAATGAGGTCCAGTCAAGGGTCTCTTGGTCATTGGGTTGTTGTTGGTTTTTCAGGCTGTATGGCCATGTTATAGAAGCTGGAAAAGTTTCTGAAGCACTCTATTTTAAACTTGTTCCAACTTCAGAATGAACAGATTGTGAACACTGTTTTGGTCATGACAATGGGCACTGTGCTTTCCCTTGGTTCAGAGGCAAGCCAAGAGGGGAATTGTGCCAGTTTACACTGAATATCTCAGTAGGGCAGGTTGCTTAGTTTTGTTCATTTCTTTTGCTTCCTTCTCAAGAATAAATTCTCACGCTCCCATTCTGTGCAGAATAACAGAATGCAAATGTCACACACTTAATAGGCATGAGAAGAAAGTTATGAAAATGATTCGTTTCGTAAGAAATTTGTAAGAAATGCTACTTTCGAGTATTTCCGCACCTGAAACGCCAACCAGGAAGTGGACTTTCTTTTTCGAACTTCGAGGGCCAGGATTTTCTTAAGTGTCGTTATTAGGTCGTAAGGGGGCACCCTCCTTCTCTCTCACTACCTCCCGCCTCCCTTGCCAATAAGTATTATGGCAAGGCAAGCCCTAAACCTCGCTCCTTCTTTTCGGCTGGAAGGAAGCCTGGAAAAATGTAAACAGAGAGGTTTACTCAGAGTAAATCTGCAAAGGAGGGCACTTTGGATGAAGTGCCCTCCTTGTGGATTTACTTCTGAGTAAACCTCTCTGTTTACATTTTTTCCAGGCTTCCCTGCCTCTCCTGCCTGCCAGGTTCTAAAGCATCAAAGAGTATTGGGGTGAGAAACCAACCTAATGTATAATAGAATGAATGCTACTGTAAGTGCCTAATATTATAAGTAATCCAACTGGTCATACCTACATTCCATGCACATGCAATAATACAGCAGTAATAACAATAACAAGAGGTAAAATTCAAACCGAAGTATTCTGACTGGTCTCTCCTCATGCGGTGCAAACGGGCTCTTCTCTTATTAGCCCGGGAAAAGCCAGCGTCCAGTGTTTGCTGCTTGGGAGCACACACATACATATTCTTGGGGGATTTGCTGCAGAATCCCGGCTCATAGAGAAGATTCTGCAGCAAATCCCCCCCCCCAAGAATATGTATGTGTGTGCACCCAAGCAGCAAACGCTGGCTTTTCCCGGGCTCACAGAGAAGAGCCCGTTTGCACCGCATGAGGAGAGACCAGTCAGAATACTTCGGTTTGAATTTTACCTCTTCTTATACCCATTGTTATTACTGCTGTATTATTGCATGTGCATGGAATGTAGGTATATGACCAACCTGGGCAAACTTGGGCCCTCGCTCCCTTGGGATGGGGTGAGAGAGAGGCAGCGAGGAGTGAGGGGGGTCCTCCTTTCTTTTGCTGCTTCCAAGAATAGAATACCCCTCCCTCCCTCCCTCCCTCCTTTGCTCCCTCCTTCCTATTTGGAGAGTCCCATCTAGAATTCAGTGTGATTTATTCAAGTTTTGGCCTACAACTCCCAGAAATCCCAGCCAATTTACCAGCTGTTAGGATTTCTGGGAGTTGTAGGCCAAAACCATCTGGAATGCGCATGCTCTGGCATACGAACTACTAACGAATTTCGGTAGTAATTAAGTTACATTTTAGAAATTTTTGGAAATTTTTTTGTAAGTCTTCCTATTACTAATCAAAAAAATCCCCCCCCATTAGATTTTCGATTTGCTATTTTTGGGTTCTAAACCATGCCTAACACTTAACTGCTTTGCTGATGTTTATAAAGTATGAACTATACAAATGCATGTTTACAGCCCCTCCTTCCACTCACATACATTCAACAGCAGCAACAAAAGTAAATACACTATGAAGAAGATAAGCTATATCTTTATAATGTGAATGGAGTCATTGCATTATCACAAACACTTTGACAATTTTCTTTCTATGCAGTTTGTCATGTCAAATGCCACTAATATCATCCAAATGTTGATTTCATTGCTCATCTTTATTTTCTATATAAGGTTTCAAAATCTCTGCTTAATATGGAAAATGCATAGGTAACGTGATAAAGAAAACTCTTTGGAGAGGCCATTGATGAATGTGCCTCGAATATCACTCAGATGCAACACTGTAGGCTTTAGTAATTTTTGTGCTTTAGCTTCTTTTATGAGCTGTGTTGAAGGGAAGTGTTTATTTCAGGGGGATAATGGAAGAAGATAAAGGCTGACTTTCAGCTCCCCATTGTACTTTTTGTCAAAGCTACATTTATTCTGCTACTCATGGCAGCAACCTCTGCTTTCTTTTCTGTGTTGAAGGAGCTGATGTATTGAATGCCATTCAAAACATAGGATTCCAGCACTAGAAGAGACAGGTAAACAACCTGTCTAACTCGTCTGCCCATAGCAGGCTCCTCCACAAAGGTCTTTATCACATGAACCTGCTGTCCCACTGCATTTGCTTTAGTTAATGGAATGCAAACATCCCAGGATTACATTCCTTATCTCATGTCTCTACAGTGTGAGTCTGCTGATCTGTGATCCCATATTGTCTCTTCTGCACCATCCCCACAATTTCACCTATGCCCTACCCAGTATGCATTGATATATATAGATATAGATATAGATATAGATATAGATATAGATATAGATATAGATATAGATATAGATATAGATATAGATATAGATATAGATATAGTTATAGATATAGATATAGATATCTCTCTCTCTCTCTCTATATATATATATATATGAGAGAGAGAGATAATTTTGCTGTTATAGTAATACATGGGAAAATAACAAAGAATGAGGGAAAAGAGGAGAAACAATCAGTTTGAAAATAGCAAAGGAGAAAGGAAGAGAAATCATGCTTACCACTGACATGTAACTGCTGACATATCAGAGCAGAAGTGGAAAGGACCTATTGCACTGGCAAGAGAACACCGCATAAGGTATTGGTGTGTTTTACCCAGCAAAAAGAAAAAGAAAAGCTACATTCACTGAGGGAAGGCAGAATGATAGCTACTGACAGAAGTCGAGGTCTCTTGCTCCAATACCAGCAAGTCTCATGTCATAATGTTCAAAGTCTCCATTTACTTGCCTTTGACATTTGTTACCCAGTTCAAACCTATTCTCACCTTTAAAAAAACATACCAAAAATAAGGTATGCAGTAGCAGCATAGTGAAATAGCAAAAAACAAACAAACACCATCCATCCGGCAACTGGAAGTAACTACGTACAAATGATGACCTGAATGAAATTGGTAGTCCCAAATGGAATAGACTCATTAACTCATGTTTGCTGTGCTGCAATGCTCTAGTGCTGACCTGGGCAAACTTCGGCCCTCCAGGTGTTTTGGACTACAACTCCCACAATTCCTAACAGCCTCCTAACAGGAGGCCCCGCCTCATGCTTCCTCTTTCCTGCAATGCCCCACAGATGGAAAAAGCACCGCGAGAGCGGAAAATAGCAGCAGGAGTGCGCGGGAGCGCGCCGCGGCGGGGGCAGGTAGATCTTTTTGATTTGGTTGCTTTAAGAGTAGCTCACATGCTGAAAAAGTGTGAGCACCCCTGACCTACTACAATAAGAACATAAGAACATAAGAAGAGCCATGCTGAATCGGACCTCAGCCCATCTAGTCCAGCATTCTGTATCACACAGTGGCCCACCAGTTGTACACGGGGATCTCGAGCAGAAGGGAGGGCAAAACCCTGACCTGCTCCCGACCCCCCACAACCAGTACCCAGGGAAATCCTGCCTACCTCAACCAACTCCGAGGTGGCACTTGAATGTACTTTTCAGTAACTACCGATACACTTGGTATCCATGAATCTGTCTAATCCTGCCTTGAAGTTGTTCAGGCTGACAGCTGTCACAACCTCTTCTGGAAGTGAGTTCCATAACCCAATGACCCTCTGGGTGAAGAAATATTTCCCTTTATTAGTCCTAATTTTCCTACCTTGGAGCTTCAGGAGTGCCCTCTAGTCCTAGTGTTTTGTGACAAAGAAAATATTTTTCTTTATTCACCTTTTCTATCCCATGCATGATTTTATACACTTCGATCAAGTCACCTCTAAACGCCGTCTTTCAAGGCTGAAAAGACCAAGGCGTTGCAACCTGATTTCATAAGGGAGCCGCTCCATCCCTTGGATCATTCTTGTTGCCCTTTTCTGTACCTTTTCCAGTTCCGTTATATTCTTCTTAAGGTGCGGAGACCAGAATTGTACACAGTACTCCAAATGTGGCCTTACCATCGATTTGTAGGGAGGTAATACAACATTTGCTGACCTATTTTCGATTCCCTTCCTGATCATGCCAAGCATAGAATTAGCTTTTTTCACTGCTGCTGCGCACTGGGTTGACATCTTCATTGAGCTGTCCACCAAGACCCCAAGATCCCTTTCCTGGTTTGTCTCGGAAAGCTTTGACCCCATCAATTTGTAGGTGTAGTTGGGGTTCTTTGCCCGATGTGCATGACTTTACACTTGTTTAGGTTAAAATGCATTTGCCACTTTGTTGCCCATTCACTCAATTTCGAGAGATCTTTCTGGAGCTCTTTACAATCAGTTTCATTTTTAACTACCCTGAACAATTTAGTGTCGTCTGCAAACTTTGCTACCTCAGAATTCACTCCTACATCCAGATCATTAATGAATAAATTAAAAGTAACGGACCCAAAACTGAACCTTGGGGTACACCACTTCTCACCTCTTTCCACCCAGAGAAATGTCCGTTTATTACCACCCTTTGTTTCCTACAGTTTAGCCAGGTTCCAATCCAGGACAAGACCTGTCCTCTGATTCCATGGCTGAAGAGCTTATTTAGGAGCCTTTGGTGAGGGACTTTGTCAAAAGCCTTTTGAAAGTCAAGGTAAACAATATCAATTGGGTCCCCTTTATCTATGTGTTTATTTACACCCTCAAAGAATTCTAACAAGTTAGTAAGACATGATTTGCCTTTGCAGAAACCATGTTGATTTTCTTTCAGCAATGCCTGTTCTTCTATGTGCCTAGTAATATTTTCTTTAATAATGGTTTCCATCACTTTGCCTGGGACTGAGGTTAAACTGACTGGTCTATAATTTCCTGGATCACCTCTGGATCCTTTCTTGAAGATCGGTGTTACATTTGCCTCCCTCCAGTCCTCGGGTACAGTGCCTGATCTTAGAGAAAGGTTATATATCTTAGCTAGAAATTCAGCAATTTCACACTTGAGTTCCTTAAGAACTCTGGGATGGATGCCGTCTGGACCTGGTGATTTGTTGACATTTAGTTTAGTAAGGCATATGAGAACATCCTCCTTGTTTATCTCTATCTGTTTTAATTCTTATTAAAATGCAGTATGCGCCCTGCCACATGCACAATAGAGAACCTTCTCACAGTGACACCAGAGGCACTCCAAGTGGCCAGCATAATTTAGCATAATGCCAAGTTTTAAACTTTGTATTTTTAAATACACTATAACTGTACCCAATTAGCTTTTGACACAAATAAAAAAAAAATAATATTGACTCATGTTGAATGGTGAGTCACCATTTCTGTAAATTCTGAGTCTATTTTGGAGCTGGGTTAATTAAAGCCAAGGAGGGGTTTTTTTGGTAGCTTAAGATCAGGCCAAAGTTTATTGCAGTCATATCACCAAATGAAATGAAAACAAAAAAAATCCAATGAGGGGAGGAGTGTGTCAGCTCCTCCTAGTGCCAGAATGTTTGCCTCTGTTCGTCTATATATGTGTATAATATGTCAAAATGTATGTACTGTACTGTGATAAATGTCACATGTTTATATGTCATATGTTGAACTGCAGGGATTGTCTTCAAGTATGTGTACTGTAATTCGCTCTGAGTCCCCTTTGGGGTGAGAAGAGCGAAATATAAATAAAGTAAATAAAAATAAATAAATAACTACATCACATTTTATTTGTGACTTATTGAGGCATAACTTCACTGCCTTTCACAATGTACTTTTTAGGTATTTTTAGTATAACATTCCTAAAGAGTGGAGGAAAAATATCTCATATTCAAGTGTGGATTTTGTTATGACTTATGCTCCTGTATGCAGATGTTATTAAGATATAAAAATATTTAGTTTGCTTATTTTTTTTAAAAAAATATGCAAAATACATGCACCTACTTTTGTTTTACTCTGTAGAAAACTCAAGATTTTCTTCTAAACTCCTTAATAGGAATTATTGTAAACTAATTTTGTGGGTCTTGTAACTACAACTATAAATATATTTAATTAGATATTTTTCTATATAATTTTATTGCAAACATATGAGGAATGGAGAGGGATACAAGAGTAGCTATAGAACAGGGGGATTTTTAACATTTTGCATCTTCATCTTCATTGCTGTCTAATTTTCTATTATTTTAAAACAAAAGAATAAAGAAGCAGGAACACAGTGTTTTGAAACAAAAGAAACAGAAAAGTTGAGAAATGGAAAATAGAAAGCCCTAATGCTCCTTATCCTGTCTCTGCTGTCCTCTTCATAATCAAAATATCTATTCTTTTTGACATAAAACTTATATCTCATAGATAAACTTTCCAGGATCCCTTGGATATCATTGAGGATTCTCTTATTCTTGGCATAAACTTCTCAATTATTCCTTTTTTTTGTTATTCCTACATCTCTGTACTACTAATTTTCCCTTGGTGCTATAGAAAACCCAATATTTTCATTTCCCCCTCTTTCAAATCTCTATACCTTTATAAAGCGGAATGTTTGTATGTATGTATGTGTGCGGAGGGCGGAAGGGCGAAAGGGCGGGAGGGCGGAAGGGCGGATATGTGGCAGCCACTTTTTCACAGGCCACAGCGACCAGCGCGGGTGATGGACCTGCACCAAACTTGGTACACATAACCCCCCTAACCCCCTTTACATCCTGGTGCGGTTCGGGGACATGACCCACTTGATTATGGGATTTGTAGTACTTTCAAACACTTTGGTTCCCACAGACCTCTGAGGCCACCAAAAAGGACCAATACAGACCACACTTAGCACACACAGCCCCCATGACCCCCTCTACGTCCTGGTGCAGTTTGGAGGAGGGTGGACCATGGATGATGGGACTTGAAGTACCTCTACTCACTTCCCAAGTCCGCTCATCCAATCGCTGATCGAGACCAAACTTGGCATACATAACCCCCATGACTGCCTTCACATCCTGGTGAGGTTTGGGGGAGGACTGACAATGGATGATGGATTTGTAGTACTTTCACACCCCTCTGTTCCCACAGACCACTGTGGCCCCCAACAAACACTGATAAAGACCACACTTGGCACACAGAGCCCCAGTGACCCACTCCACATCCTACTGAAGTTTGGAGGGGGCCAGAACATGGATGATGGGACTTGCAGTAACCCCTCACTTTCCAAGACTGCTACAAACCTAATCCTCTGATCATCCTGCCACACAGAGCCCTCATGACCCACTGTACAGCCTGGTGCAGATCAGAGGAAGATGGACCATGGATGATGGGACTTGAAGTATGGATGATTGGCACACATAATCCCCATGTCTACCTTCACGTCCTGGTGTGGTTCGGGGGAGGACTGACAATGGATGATGGGATTTGTAGTACATTCACACCGCTCTGTTCCCACAGACCTGCTTGGCACAAGAGCCCCAGTGACCCACTCTACATCCTACTGAACTTTGGAGGGGCCAGAACATGGATGATGGGACAGTACCTTCCCTCACTTTCCAAGCCTGCTACAAACCTAATCCAATGACTGATCAACACCAAACCTGGCACACAGAGCCCTCATGACCCACTCTACATCCTGGTGCTGTTTTGTGTGAGAAGGACCATGAATGATGGGACTTGAAGTACCTTCACTCACTTCCTAAAAACAATGCAACCCTCATCCATTCACCAATACAGACCAAACTTAGCACACAGAGCCACTATGACCCAATCTACATCCTACTACACTTTGGGGGAGGGTGGATCACAGATGATGGGACTTCCACTACCTTCAGTAATTTCATGATACCACTGCAACTCCCAATAATGATGGATCAAGACCAAACTTGGCACACAGAGCCCCCATGACCCACTCTACATCCTGCTGCACTTCTCAAATGACCCGGGCACCGCCGGGTCCCCAAGCTAGTAGTAAATAAAAGGCTGTCATTCTTCTTCAAGTTTAGAAGGGTTTGGTGACTATATAAGTCTAATCTGTTTGTCCACCTTTAATTTTTACAGTATTAGATTTCTTCAAATTTGGGATGATCTGGCGATGGTGTAAACCTTATCAATTTGTCAGTTTCTGCCAGATCCATCATTTTTGTAATCCATAAATCTTGAGTGGGATTTTCTTCTTGTTTCTGGTAATCATAATAATGAGAAGGTCTTCTCCTCTTGTTTGGCGATTCCAGTCCATTTATATTTTTAAAGTATCCTCACGGTCCTGGTTCTTGAAAAAGTAGATGATAATTTAATTATTCATCATGTGGAGTGGCCTGCAGCTATAGTTGAATGCTTTCTTTATCCATGATCTATTGAGATTGCCATCTCCTCCTGGATGTTCTCTTTCTCTTTTGTCCTCTGATATTTCCTCTGGATCCATGTCTTTTCTGAACCTCTAACAGAAGTCCTGGGCCTTCATGAATTATGTTAACCAATACCTTTATCCTCCTTAAGATATCATCAGTTCTTTTGGGTTTTCCCATCTGAATCTATAACCTTTCTTCTTAAGAGTATCTGTCAGGAAGAAGTAATCTCTTCTTTTCTTTATTGTCTGAGATAGAATTTCTCTTAATACTGCAATTCTGGTTTTACCAATTTGAATCAGATCTTTGGCATGAGCTTGCAAGACTTGGTCTCTTTCTTTCTTTCTTTCTTTCTTTCTAAATAACACAATCACATTGTTCTGCCCCCAGACTATCTTAACTACTTGGAAGGTGAATTGGCTCTGCAGGGAACAGATAGGAGACTACATCGTTGAATCAAACAAGAATTTATTAACTGACAAGAACTTTAGATTTTTCCTCCTGAGCCAAACTGAGGCTCTTGAAACTTTATTACTTCTTATTGTCTCTTCCTTGTATGGTATTAATCTATCACTAAATTTGCCTCAATATTTAACTATGAGAGGATTCTTAAAGAGGCAGGGCAATTGAGGTTCAAATGCAAAGAGGCTGTCATGACTAACCCCCCAGAAACTGTGCATAAAATTGTAATCCCTCTAACTAAAAAGGACTTAACTAGGGGTTAATAGTGAGGGTCTTCATGGGGCATGACACACATCTCTTGGAAGTTTATTCCTTATTGCATGTCTGGATTGGACCCTAAATTTTGAATCTCGACTACTTGCTCTGGCCTACCAAGGATTCCTGTCAAAACATCTGTTACTGCCATATCAAGTTTCTGTACAGATTGCAGTATTCCTCTCAACTTAAAAGAATATTATCTTTGCATGTATTCTAATATTTGGAGTTGGATTGAATCTCTTTGGAAATCCATTTGCATCTTCTTTTGTGTTTATTCAATTATCTTTATTTTCTCTTTTTGCTGTTCCTGCTGCTTCAAAATTCAGTTCACTGTGTCTGTTCCATATTTTTCTTCATCTTTATTTGGGGTTATGATGTTGTGCTTTTTGTGTCATGTAATTTCTGCTGTTTTAACCATTGTTCGCCACTTTGAATTCTACCCATGGGAAATAAGTGGAATAAAAATAAATAAACAAACAAATAATCTCTTGTTGTCTTTTCTGCAAATACTTTTCAGTCTGTGTAATTCCCTTGTCAATCCTGGCCTCCAAATTATTTCCATCTATAATGGTTCTTAATTGGGTCAAGATTTCCCTCATTAAATCTTCTTCTTGTGGAAGAGGTCCTCTCCTGAAAGCTTCTTTTTGGTCTTTCTGATCTTTAAATCTTGGTCTTGTTGACATCACAGTCATTTATGTAATCAAGCTGTCTTTAAAAAAGCAAAACAAAGCAAGGTGTCTACCCTGTTTTTTTTGTATCTCTATGCTTTTCTCTGTGGTTTCTCCTCAACCTCTCGTCCCACTGTTTCAGTGGGGAAGGTGAGATCCTTTGAGTCTTAAGAGGTTTGTGCCTTTCGTTTTTCTTTCTGAAAAAGTATTTCTCAACTCCATACAAGTCCCTTTGAGAAGGGAAGGATATAAATGTAAATAAATAAAAATATGTCCAATAAACCCCCAAGGATGCGCCTGTGCTTGAGCCAGCTTGCTCACAACTTTATTTTCTTCACCAGAAGTCCAACTAATTCATCCCTCCTGTCTTTTAGGGAAAAATGAAATCATGGTTCTGGGACCAGGCTTTCAGACAGCAGGCATAATTAGCACTTTGGACATGGAATTTGACTGGAATGGTGATGTGGCTGTTAATACTGTAGTTATTGTTTTAATTAATGCTCTATTTATTGTTTTAATTGTTGTTTATATTGCCTTTGTTATATGTAGTGGCATTGAATTTTTAACAAATGTAAGCCATCCTGAGTCCCCCTTCAGGGGTTGAGAAGGACGGGGTAGAAATCCTGTAAATAAATAAATAATACATAAACGAATGAATGATTAGTTATTAAAGTAGCATTCCAATCCCTGATACAGATCCAGGTTTTAGAAGGTTAATAAAAACTTTAGAAGCACAAAATATCTTTACAATAGAGATCTAACAAATGGACCATGGTTTGATTGTAAAACAGATGCTTTGAATCGAAAAGGCTCCAGGTTCAATCCTTACATTTTTCTAGGTGGAACAGGAAAAGAAAATCCTTTCAAGAACCCTGAAGAGATCCATTGTCAATCAATGTTCACAGTATTAAGGAGATGGATCACTAGTCTGACTTAGCATAAAGCTATTTTCTAGTGTCACCTAATGAGTATGTTCATTGATAAAGAACACTGATTGACTAGGGAGATGCAGGGGATGCAGAGCACTCTGGGTTACATCATCAGAGGGTGGCGACACCAAATTACCGTATAATTTGTTTGTTCCACATATCAGCAGAAAATTTATTTATTTTATTAAGATATCCATGGTGCTGTGTCCAGCCAGACAAGCCTTCTGTCTTGTTCCTCTTCCACATGTAGGTTTTCAATGGCCCTCAAACTCATGCACTCTCCTCCCTATTCCACTAGCTGTGTTATGCCTTAAAGTCTGAATAACTGCTTCCTTTTTCTTTTTTCATAATATTTTCCTTCCTTAGCCCCATGCAAGTTGGGGTGAAGAGTTAATCGGATGAGTTACCACTCCGGGTGACACCAAACCAAGTAACCAACCCCACTGGACTGACTGGTATTGTGTGTGTATATGGGAGGAGATAGAAGAACAGAGGGAGAGGAATTAGAGTAGATTATTTTAAAAGCGAGTGTGTATTGACAGTGGGACACTGGAAAGGCATACTAAACATGCATTGCAGGTTTCACATGTAAAAGGAAAAAAGGAAGCAGGCAAAGGAAGACAAAAAGAAACAGGCAAAGACCCTACCACATGTTTCCTATGCTCCAGTTGGACTGTCTTTCTCACTTTTTTCCTTCTCTGGGATTATCACCATCAGCCCTTTGGAAAGAATTCCAGAGGTCAAATAGAGACAGGTAAAGGAAGTACCAGCCATCAGGTCTTACTATCTATCTGTCCCTTTGAGTTACTTGCTTACTATGATTTTAGGCAAGGAATACTGAGGAATTGTTTTCTCAGTTTTTTCCTCTGAAATGTAACCTGCAAATGGCAGTCTCCCATCCTAGTACTAAGCAGATTTCAAGATCAGATGGGATATGCCTTTAGTGCATTTAGATCTTCTGCTTCTACTACAATTTGTCAGTTTTCTCACTCAACACACAGATGGCCAGAAGAATATTGTGATTTTTTATTTTGATATACAGGCAGTCCCCAAGTTATGAAAAACATGGGTTCTGTAGAATTGCCGTTAAGTTTGTAAATCAGAATTTGTAAGTCAGAACAGATACATTTTTAAAGCCTAAATCCTGTCTGTCTGTCTATCTATCTATCTAAGCTCTGGATAGCATAGGAAAGGGTTAACATCCCTGTGATGTTTATTTTGCTGTCTGTGCCCCTGTTCAGAGATTTCACCTCACTTTCTATCCCTGTGATAATTGGATTTTGAAAAAGTTGACGTGGAAACAAGGATTGGTAATAAAGCTTCATTGGAGACACATTTCCCCCATGATAACTGGATTTCCCTTCCGAGAGGGTAGATGTCTCTCATTTCCTGTTGTCTCACCCTGTTCTTAACTATGAGTTGTTTGTAAGTCATACGTTTGTAGCTCAGGGACTGCCTGCAGTGCCACTTTGATTTCAACATCGTATCTTGACTAGCACTTGGGAAAGTTACTCTTTTGTTCCCAAGACATTTGACCAAGTATAAGCCATTGGATTTACTGACTAAGAGATTATGCTATTTTTAGTCCAAGAAATGTTATTCTTCTCAAAGGTTTGCTTATATGTTCCACTGGTATGTATTTTTAACACTTCCACTTGGAATAGTAATTATTCTAATGAGCCAATCCATAAATCTTCTTATAAGTTGTGGAGAAATAGCAAAACCATGAGGATTAGACACATTGTTTAATAAGAAGGCCGGTGTTATGAAAGGATTAACCAGACAGAAAGATAAAGCATGTCTTTCATTGAAGTTTTGGGTCAGAGAGGTACTGAATACAACTGTATGTATTTTCTGATAATTAGATGTTAAATAAAATTTATGAAGCCAGGTGTGAAGCTTTTATGCAGGAATCTAGAATCCCATAGCTACCCCATCCTACTTTTGCTTCTGAATTTCACAAGAGGAAGCTAATATATATTCCATCAATCTCCTTCATACCAATAGCAGCTTATCCCTCATGTCCAAAACAATCCCTCTTCTTTTTAATCTTTACACAATTAGCCCAACAGGATGCCTCCACTCAAAAAGAACATGCTAAACGTGATATCTTTCAGGAAACTCTCTCGCCTCTGTCTCTGAAAGCTGGTGAAGATATCTTGGCATGTATCTGTGTGTTTTATTATTTTTCCTTCATTTTATGGTTGAAGAGAAAAAACAAATTGGGTATAAATCCAAGGAGGGGCTGAAGCCATCGTTATGGAAAGTCTGCATGGTTCCAGAAGAAAAACCACCCACAACCCCTAGGAGCGATTCAATTTTCTCGGCAGGGATTGTTTCCGTCAATATTTTGATTGAAATTGGGCTGAGAGGGAAGACCAAAGGGAAGTTTAATCAGAAGGTTGTCAACACACCACTTTCGCTTAAGAATTAGTGGACAGCCAAGCCTCCTGCACACTGACACAGCGCATATGTTTCCTGTAGATAAATCTTTTGGGGAAGATTGGAAAATATTGCATGCTCTTTGTTTCTTCCCAGAAAACTGCTGGTGATTGCTTCCAGTTGTTTTTAAAATACAAATGGTCCATGCCAATAACTGGTTTTACTGTCAAAATGGCTTAAGGTTCCCTCCATGAATACATATGTTAATTATGCACTTGCAATACCATGAATATATGGTCTCCTTAAACATCTGTCTGTAGGTCTTTCTTTCTTGAGATGAATTTTAGGATTTCAGAGCTGTGAAGGGTAAAGATGCTTGATGAGATGTGTGACACATGTTAGTGATGCTCAAATCATATTGAAATTGGACATAATGATAATAATAATATACTTGATCAATTGGAACTTGTGCCACAAATACAATCTGCCCATGACAAAGAACTGGTGGGATCACAAGTCTAGAAAACTTACAGAAAATGAACACATCAAACTACTCTGGGACTTCTGAATTCAGACTGACAGAGTTTTAGAGCACAATACTCCTGACCTCATGATTGTGGGGAAAAAACAAAGTATGGATCATCGATGTTGCAATCACAGGTGACAGTAGGATTGGCGAGAAGCAAATTGAAAAGCTTACACAATATGAGGATTTAAAGATTTAACTTCAAATTCTCTTGCAAAAGCCAGTAAAGATGATCCCAGTGGTGATTGGTACACTGGGTGCAGTGCCTAAAGTTCTTGGCCTGCACTTAAAAATGACTGGCACTGACAAAATCACCATCTTTCAGCTGCAAAAGGCTACTCTACTCAGATCTGCACACATTATTCGCCGATACATCCCATTGTCCTAGACACTTGGGAAGTGTCCGATGTGTAACCCAATAAAACAGCAAACATAGTGACCTTGTTAGCTGTGTATTAATCCTGTTGTGTGTCTAATAATAATAAATACTTTATTTATAGACCACCCTCTCTCCCCAAGGAACTCAGAGCGGTTTACATACAAGAAGGCAAACATTCAATGCCGAGTGTTTGGGGTTCATATCCTAACTATTGGGTTTCATATTCTAACTAGCACATTCTACATTTCAGTGACACCCTAAGATGTAGTCAGCAGCAGCAGCTCTGAAGCAACCTTCATCAGTGGGATTAACAAGCTCAAACAAGTGAAAGGTGAAAGGTGCCAGGCTCAAGTGAAAGGTGACAGATCTTGGAAACCTATTCTAACTATTCAAACAGTTGAGTCTTTTATTCCAATGGCAGATTTTTTTGGTGACACAAGCAAAGGGATTTCTTTATAAGCCATAAGTGGAAGATGGATAAGTGATATCAATGGAAGGTCATTGAAATGTTTTCTGTTTCTAATTGTCTGATCTATGATCTGTGATCTGGCAGTCACAAATATTATCAACAGCTTACAAGATATAAACATACACAAAGATGGGAACATAATTTAGTATACACCAAACTGTCCAGTCAATTGAAATAATGATAAAACACATGGTGGAAAGTGAACTCAAGGAACAAAAATACACTATACCATAGTGTAGGCAAGACACCAAAAGCTAGGAGGCAAAAATGCACAAACTAGGAGAAGTTGCAGCAATTTTTTTTTGCCTGAGTTAATAAGTGCAAACTACACTTACATTTTGAATTCAGTTTGCAGCAACGAAAGTAATCAGAAGGTGGTAGTGGTGGTGGTGGGGATGTTTCAAAAGCTGCTGAAAAAAGTGAGGTGATAAAAGATTACTTGGGAGTAAACCACATTAGTTGAGGTCACAGCATTTTTAAAAAGGCTGGGCAGCCACCTGCTAGGAATGCTTTGCCTGGAATTCCTGCATTAAGCAGGAAATTACACTGGATGATCCATTCCAACTCTATGATTCTATTATTCTATGACAGATGCATGGCAAGGGGAAGGAGTTGCAGAAACAAGAAAAACAAGAAAAAATATAAGTAGACATGACCGGTGGCGCAGTGGGTTAAAGCACTTAGCTGCGGAGCTTGCTGTCTGAAAGGTCACAGGTTCGAATCCGGGGAGCTGCATGAGCTCCCACTGTTAGCCCCAGCTTCTACCACCCTAGCAGTTCAAAAACATATAAATATGAGTAGATCAATAGGTACTGCTCCGGCGGGAAGGTAACACGCTCCATGCAGTCATGGCAACTACATGACCTTGGAGGCATCTATGGACAAAGGTGTCTCTTCGGCTTAGAAATGGAGATGGGCACCAACCCTCAGACTCGGACATAACTGAACTTAATGTCAGGGAAAATATTTACCTTAGACATTACATCAAATTACTCCTGTGCATGTCACAAACCAGATTCCAGTCATTTTAAGTATATAAAGACTATACACAGTGTACAAAATGCTTCATGATTTTCCACTATGTAATGCCATTTTTCAGGATCTTGAGAAGTGACTCTTCTTTTTTCATTTGGTGGGTCTATTAGATGATATCTAGATTTTGTTTTTTCCTGAATTGGTGAGAGATGTTTTTGTTTCTATTTTGACTATGACTTAAGAATCTATATGTACTCCAAGAAATTGGCATATCTATAGATATTAGGCCTGTTTTCGAATGGAAAAATGCTTCTCGGAAGTCAATTCGGAAATTGGTTTTGTTCTGGCTTCGGATTTGAATTACTACTGATTTTTTAAGCGATTTTATTGAAATGGTTTCGGATGTATTCCGATAATCAGAAGTTCTCGAATATGTGGGGAATGCTTTTTCCATCCGTTTTTGACCGCTACTAGAGGAAAGCCTTGCTCAAAGCCGGTGAAACTCCTGCTTCGGGCAAGGCTTCCCTCCCCTCCAAGCCAGGAAGGAAAGCCATGGCATTTTGCCCACTTTCGCCGTGGCTTTCCTTCCTGCCTTGGAGGGGAGGGAAGCCTTGCCCAAACCGGAAATAACATTGGAAATAACACCCGAGACCTCTCCGAGAATGGCGATGGAGGTTTCGGAATAGCAATTCCACTTCCTGTTTGGGGCGCTGTTCTCGGATATCGCTTCAAATATCGGAAGTCCCAAAAAAACCTTCCAATATCATTTTATCCACTTCATGTTGAAGTATAATACAATTCACATTTAATAAATGAAAAAAGTTCATGCCATGATGAACATTACTGTATGTTAAATAACAGCGAAGAACATTTACTCAGGTTTCACAACATCCTGTAAAATTAGCTGGCAGCAAACACAGTTAGACTTTTCCTCCCAAGTAACCATGTGACATTTTGGCTAACAGTATGTGGAAGAAATATCTTATTAAGCTTAAATTAAATCCATGCTGACAGGATGTAATTCCATGTATTATAAGTGGGTAAAATCATTCAGAGTAAGTAAACAACATATTTCCTAAGCTTAAAAGAAAAGCCAGAGCCCAAAGTCTGTGTTCATTTCTTTCATGTTAGAAATCAGTCTATCTGTTTGCTTGCCTGCCTGTCTGTTGGGGGAAGATATTGTCTTATATTGTAGATTTTTAAATTAGTTTTAACATCTGTACAATTAAACTGTAAAATTCCCTGACTTCCTTTTAGAAAAAAGCATCCAAGTAATATAATTATTTTTAAAATAGCTTTGCGATACTATGTATGTTACTGAAATATGTTAGACAACATCATTTTTATGTCATTACACAGTTTGGTCCAGCTTATTTGCAAGACTGCGTCTCCCTGTATGTATCTGTCCGGGCCCTGAGATCCATTGGGGAGGCCCTTCTCAGGGTCCCACCTCTGTCACAAGCACAGCTGGTGGAGATGGGGGAAAGGTCCTTATCAGTGGTAGCCCCCCAGCTCTGGAACTCCCTCCACAATGTTAACAACCTTTAGGAAGCAGTTTAAATCATGGCTCTGGAAGCAGGCTTTTGAAAATGGGAAATTGTAATCAAGATGATAGAGGCTTGAAAAGAGACTAATTTTAACTGGATCTTATGGCCTTTTTAAAAAGTAGGTTTTGCAATGTTTTTAGTGCATCACATGTCTTAATTATCACATAGTTTTATACTTATGATTGATGTTTTGAGTTATTATGAACATGGTTTTGTGTTTTATTTAATCTAATGTATCATGATTTTTTTCTTCTAATTTTCTGTTTTAGTTTTAACTTTTTCTGGATCGTAAATGTGATTATTATGATTTACCTTGTTTTTCCTTGTTGCAAACCACTTCATGTCCCTTTGGAGAGAGGGGGTGGGATATAAATAAAGCAGTAGTAGTAGTAGTAGTAGTAGTATTTTAGGACTTGGATGAAATGTTCATTTAGATTCGAAGCAAGGACCCTGACATCCTGTGGATGTTTAGGACCAAAACCAGTCATAATCATTTATATTATTACTGTCTGGAGTTCCTAGGAGCTGAATGATTCACAAGGTGAAGAATATTACAGAAATAATGAAGCTAATAATGAATAAAACAAATTATTGTTCCATGCATTATTTGTGATATTCAATTTCTGGCTACAGTTCTGCTTAGCTCCAAGCAATCAACAAAAATATAGTGTCCAGATCAAGAAGATCAAGCAAGAGTCCAAAAGTGGCAGGTTAAAACCTGGAAACTCAATCAGTGGCAGATACCAGATAAGAAACTCCCTCTTGGGCAACTTGGAAGGCACTGAACAAAGTGTGCTCTGGCACCACGAGGTACAGAGCCAGTCTTGAGAAATGGAGCCACAAAGTGGAGTCTACATCATGTGAGCGTGGAGGAAGAGCAAACCACAGACAACTTTTTACAATGCAGCCTGAGCCTGCCACATGCACAATGGAGGAGCTTCTTACCACCAGAGGCACTCCAAGTGTCCAGCTTCTAGTCAAAGGAAATTTAGTATAATTCCAAGTTTTTAACTTTGTGGTTTTTCTATACATTATAACTGTATTCTCAATTTGCTTCCAACACGATAAATTACTAAAGTGGATTAGTAGTGCCACTCTATTCCTTTTTCTCCTGGAAAACTGCATGGACTTCTGGAAGCTGGAAGAAGCTGGAACATGTTCAGAGGAGAGTTTGAAACCAAGCCCTATGAGGAGTAGCTGAGGAACCTGATTATTTTTAACACGGAGAAAAGACTGAAAGGTGACATGCTACCCATATCGGAATATCTGCTAGGACATCTCAAAGAAGATGGAGTCACCTTTCTTTCTGCTGCTCCAGAAGCTGGAATATGAACAAATGAATTCAAATCACAGATAAAGAAATTCCACCTCAACATTAGGAAGAATGTTTTTACTGTAAGAACTATTTGACATGGAATACCTTGTCTCAGTGGTGGAGAAGAATGGATTCTCCAAAGTTTAAACAAGGATTGGATATGCACCTTTCAGAGGGGCATGGCAGGGGGTTGTATTTCATTCAATTCCACCTCTAAATGATCTTAATTTCTGAAGAAAACCTATTACTGTTAGGTTGTTTGGGTAGTATGACTATATCTCCCAAAGAGATTTTTTAAAGGCAATTGCTATTTTTTTTAAAAAGCAACCACTATTAGAAAAAGAAAAAGAAAACAATTCCGAGAACAATCCCACAATTGCACATTTTTCCATCCCCTTGGTGAACTTCTGAACATTTCCAGGAACTGCTCTAACATTTCTGATGTAAGCAGGCTTTTTATATAGCAGAGTTAATTGGGTGGAGGATAATTTGACATGAGGGATACAAAACCTGTCAGATTTAGCAGTGTTGTGGATTTTTGTTTAGCATTGTGAGTTTCCACATACTGTTGCCTAGCTTTAGGCCTAATCTCTTGGGTGATACAAACAGCCTCAAATATATTGTGCTCTTGGGGTGTAATTGTCTTAGATCATGGATGACATCATTGTCTGTTCATTTTTTTTAAAGGTTGGGCCAGGTGGAAACCTTAAGATCTGATACATTGCATTATACAAGCCACATGTGGTGATGGACATGAGCCAGCCCCAGGTATTTCAAGTACTTTTTTAAAGGGAAGGCAGCTCATCATTGGGGTGGAACGGCCTCTGCCGCGTTTTCCATCTGTTGTTCTGGCAAGATCCTGTTTCACCTTGAGTCACTGTGTGTAGAATAATGATCACCCGCTGCAGCAATTCCAGTGGAATAGCCTGAAATTTCTGACTGGATCTAGGCCAGCCGAGAAGGATAAATATATGGCTGTGCACCAAGTGATTACTCCCCATCATTGCTCCCAAGGTCTTGTATGTGATCAAGTTTCCTTTCCTTGAGGAGATTTGTCTGGCTAAGGAAGAAAATATATCTCACCTGGAGAGAAGAGTGTCAAAAATGGGATTGAGACATAAAACAACCAGCCCTGTTGAATTTTTATTTAGGCCACCAAGAACCACAGAGCTGTAAAAAGCAATTTATAATAACCACAATTACGATTTAATTCATGGCATCATTAGCATTGTGGTATATGTTACACATAAAAGCTACTTCCTGAACTCCATCTCTTTTGTCACCATCTATCATGCAGTAGCCCAGAGGTTTCCACTTGGGTTTGCAGAGGAAGGACCAAAACTCCCATCATCTTCAGAAAAGCCTGAGTCAAGTGCCCCATTTGCACCATAGATTAATTTGACTCTGGTTGTAAAAGAAAAGTAAATAAAACTTTACCCACTGCATTGCACAATGGATAAAAGGAGCAGCTCCCCCACAAAAGGCACCAGATCACATCTGATTTTGGATGTTAAACAGAGTCAGCCCTGATTAGTCCTTGGATGGGGGATTACTAATGAACCCCAGGTGCTCAACTGGCCCAACCACCTCGGAGCATTCATTGCCTAAGAAAATACTATGAATGTGAACCTGAAAAGGCCTTAGTTTCAGATTCATCTTTTTTCCCTGGGAGGGACCCTGGGGCCTGAGTATTTGCCATCCAGCTTTGTTGTCTGCTCAGCCCTGGACCTACCCACGAGGAGACCTGCAGACACACCCTCATTCCAGCTAGCAGCCTAAAAGGAGAGAACATGGTCCCTGCAGCTTCACCGCACTGTTACTTTAATTACTTGCCTGCCCACCGCCTTGCTGCAGGAACATCTCTGTGGGGTGCCTCAATGGCCCCCACAGCCTCATCATGCGAATACTTTAATGGATCCACCGCCCACCACCAGGCCACTAGAAGACCTGCACAGGGTGCCTCCATGGCGAGGCCTTGCCGCGCGGCTACTTTAATGGCCATGCCACTCATCATCCGGACATTGGAACCCCTTGTCCGGGTCCTCGTTTTCAGGTTTCCCCTGCCTCAGCTGTTGCCTGCTGCTTCTGGCCACTTAGTTCATCAGCCCACTTTAGCTGGGATTGAATGTTTACTTTTAAGCTGTTTATTGTATTTACTAGGCTTGTTTGATCAAGGAAAAATGGTTCAAAACTCATTTCAGATATAGGGGGCACTGGCGATTCAAATCTGAAATGATTTCCGAAATTTCCCGAAAAAAGTCAGAATTTTCCGAATTTTCTGAATCACTTCGTTAAGGGCGGGCAAATGGGACAGGAAAACTTGGGGGGAATCCCTTTATTTCAGTTTTAGACCACTACTGACAAAACTTGCCACAGTGGTAGAAAAGATTCTCCTCTGTCAGCATATTAACATTCAATGTGTATAGAAGATCCCTGAGGTTTTGACAATTTTAAAAGTAATTTCAGTAATTTAATAAGAAATATTACAAGAAGAAATGTGCTGTCTCCAGGATTATCTTGGAAAATTTAAATCTATCTGTTTTGCATATTTGTCTAGAGCACACCCCTCTGAATATGAGAAAATGCGGAGGCCAGGCCACTGTTCAACATTGCCCCATCCTCCCAGATCAGGATGGAGGAATCCCCAGAGTACCAATTGCTTGACCGCCCTGTGGACAGCAGTGTCCCACCCTGGCCCTCCAAGTTGTAGCTGCCCACCATTGGCCAGCGTTCCACCCTACCGTCCCAACCCTCAAAGAGCAGGAGGGATGAATCCCCCTGAGGACTGACCATTTGCCTTTCCTGTGGATGCCAGGGGTCCGCCCTGACCACCCCCTCTAGCAACTGGAGATGCAAGAAATTCCCCGAGGAATGGCCGTTTGCCTGCCCTGTGGATGCCAGCAGTCCTCCCCGACCACCTCCCCCAACTTCTCGAGGGGTGAAGAATCCCCACAAGGAATGTCTGTTTGCCTGCCCTGTGGATGGATGGCAGTGGTCGGGAGAGGAGGAGGGAAAAGGGGCCTTCAAAAGTTTTATTTTGTTGATTCCCAAGGATAAGATTCGATTAGTTGATTTCTAGTTTCCCAAACTACCATGTGTAACCCCAAGGCCTTGTGTAACCCCAAGGACTTCCAAAGGCCCTTAGAAGTTAGATTCCCTGTTTCAGGAAGGGAATTATTAACAGCAAAGAGGAATTTGTTCCCAACCCAGTCCTTCCCTTTCAAAGTGGTGGCGTGGCACCTTTCTCACCCAAGCAGCGTTCCCTAGCCTTTGTGCCCCCAGCTCGCAATGAGCCTACGAGGCACACACAGCTCTTTTTAGACGGCAATGCCTGCTGTGCCGAAACCCCGCTCCTCCCAAGGTGGTTTCCTCTCATTGGCTGGAGGCAAGCTTCGAAATTGCTTCGAAACTGGATTAATTCTGATTTCAGGGGAAAGAAAACAGTGATATTTTCATTCTCACATATGAATTCTGGGTACTCTCATCTGTGAGATTTCTTTGCTTCACTTCATTTTTTACTTGAAGAGGATCACTTCTACAACAGAATTCAAAAGGGAAGTGGAATCAAAAACCTTCTTAGAAACTATTAGGCAATAGGCATGGTTTCGAACCCAAAAATCGTGATTCTAAAATCAAATTGGGGGGTTTGATTAGTAATAGAAAGACTTACAAAAAGTTTTCCAAAAATTTCTAAAATGTAACGTAATAACTAACGAAATTCGTTAGTAGTTTGTATGCCAGCGCATGCGCATTCCAGATGGTCTTGGCCTACAACTCCCAGAAATCCTAACAGCTGGTAAATTGGCTGGGATTTCTGGGAGTTGTAGGCCAAAAACTTGAATAAACCACACTGAATTCTCGATGGGACTCTCCACATAGGACGGAGGGAGGGAGGGGGTATTCTATTCTTGGAAGCAGCAAAAAAAAAAGGAGGAGGAGCCCCCCTCGCTCCTCGCTGCCTCTCTCTCACCCCGATCCTGAGGGAGCAAGGGCCCAAGTTTGCCCAGGCTGGTCATATACCTACATTCCATGCACATGCAATAATACAGCAGTAATAACAATGGGTATAAGAAGAGGTAAAATTCAAACCGAAGTATTCTGACTGTGGTCCCTCCTCAAGCTGTGAAAACTGCAAACGGCTCTTCTCTATGAGCCCGGGAAAAGCCAAAAGCCCGGGCACAGCGTTTGCTGCCTGGGTGCACACACATACATATTCTTTGGGGGGGGGGGGGATTTGCTGCAGAATCCCGGGCTCATAGAGAAGATTCTGCAGCAAATTCCCCCCCCCCCAAGACTAGGTAGGTGTGTGCACCCAGGCAGCAAACGCTGTGCCGGGGCGGTTGGCTTTGCCCGCTCATAGAGGAGAGCCTTTTGCAGTTTGCACTGCTTGAGGAGGGAACCACAGTCAGAATACTTTGGTTTGAATTTTACCTCTTCTTATACCCATTGTTATTACTGCTGTATTATTGCATGTGCATGGAATGTAGGTATATGACCAGTTGGATTACTTATAATATTAGGCACTTACAGTAGCATTCATTCTATTATACATTAGGTTGGTTTCTCACCCCAATACTCTTTGATGCTTTAGATCCTGGCAGGCAGGAGAGGCAGGGAAGCCTGGAAAAATGTAAACAGAGAGGTTTACTCAGAAGTAAATCCACAAAGGAGGGCACTTCATCCAAAGTGCCCTCCTTTGCAGATTTACTTCTGAGTAAACCTCTGTTTACATTTTTCCAGGCTTCCAGCCGAAAGAAGGAGCGAGTTTAGGGCTTGCCTTGCCATAATACTTATTGGCAAGGGAGGCGGGAGGGTGGTGAGAGAGAAGGAGGGTGCCCCCTTACGACCTAATAACGACACTTAAGAAAATCCTGGCCCCCGAAGTTCTATAAAGAAAGTCCACTTCCTGGTTGGCGTTCCAGATGCGGAAATACTCAAAAGTAGCATTTCTTACAAATTTCTTACGAATCATTTCATTTTCATAACTTTTTTCTCATGCCTATTAGGCAATGTTGATGACCATTATGCTCACCTATGTATATGTGAAGTCTTGGCTCTGCCTTTTCCTCTTCTCTGCATTAGTTTCCCCTGTTTATAGGTTTTCCCAATAGTTTAGATACCTTCCTTTGTATTAGGTTTTGGGTGGAGCATAAAAAACTCCTAGAGGCCAACCTTGCTTAGTCTATTCCATTTGTCTGTATAGAGCTCTTTTGCTGGATTCCTCCCCATTTGCTGCAGTAGAGCTACAGTGAGCAGAGGCTTGGGCATTAACTGGTAATCCTAGGCCCAAGAAATCCAAACAAACCAGCAGTATTCTTATACTATCAGTCCCAGAGACAACAGAAGCTTTTGACCAGCTTAAGCTTCATAAGAAAGAAGATCGAGACAGTTTATAAGCACCAGTTGTAAACCATTGCTTACCACCACAGGCAGAAGACTATCAAAGACTCCAGAGAGATGACAGCAACAAGCAACATCTCTTTTTGTAATGTATAATAGTCCCAGGTGAAGTTAACCCTTCATTTTGTATTAGTAAACTCATTTTAGTTATCTTTTCACCTTGCCTAAAGTGCCTCTGTGTGTTAAGGGTCTTAATCTTAACAGAAAGTATACAGATAGCCCCCAAGTAAAGCCTGACACTATTTCCCAAAGGCTCAGGCATGCCATCACAGTATAGTACTTTCTGTTTATTTGTTTTCAACCAGAGTTTCCTGATAACAAACCCTACAGTCTCATTTCTGCTTTAATAAAAGCTGCAGTGTGACACAAATGGCCATGGTGTTTATTTCCTTTGGAGAGGTTACAGACATTAGAACACAATGGCAACTACAGAAACAATGAAGATATGTGCCTGTATTTATCCTGAAATCTAGCAGTTTGCTTCTTTCAGTTTTTGACCCTGAGAAAGGTCATCCTTGAAAGACATTAAAGTTAAAGTTGTTCTTTGTTTGGTCAATTCCGCTCACTGTTAGAGAAGAGAAAAATAATTGAATTTAAGAATGAAATAACTTATTAGTTTAATGTGTTTTAATGTATTAATATGTTGATTTTACTATTATGTGTGTTTTATACTGCTGTAAACTGCCCCGGGTTTCTAGACGGAGCGGTCTAGAAGTCAAAACAATAAATAAATAAATAAAATATTAGTTTCAAGATTTGGAAATTACCTAGCATTTTATAAGTGATAGGAGTGTTAATGGTCAACACCGAAAACAGATTGACTACATCCCTTGCAATCAAAGGTGGCGGACATCCATCCAGTCAGTGAAAACAAGACCTTGGGCTGACTGTAGTTGAGATCACAAACTTCTTATTGCTCAATTTGTAATAAGACTAAAGAGATCAGGGGAAATACACAGACAAGTTAGATATGATCTCACTAACATTCCTAGTGAATATGCAGTGGAAGTGAAGAACAGATTTATTTATTTATTTATCAATATCATTTCAATATGATAACCCACCCTTCCCGAGGCTCAGGGCGGTTTACATAAAAACAGCATATAAACACATAAAAACAGCATATAAAGGACTAAATTTAGTAAATAGAGTCTCAGAAGAACTATGGACAAAATTCCATGACATTGTTCAGGAGGCAACAACAAAGTACATCCCAAAGGAAAAGAAAACCAAGAAGGCAAAATGGTTGTCTGCTGAGACACTGGAAGTAGCCCAAGAAAGGAGGAAAGCAAAAGGAAACAGTGATAAGGGGAGATCTACCCAGTTAAATGCACAATTCCAGAGGTTAGCCAGCAGAGATAAGGAATTATTTTTAAACAAGCAATGCATGGAAGTGGAAGAAGACAACAGAATAGGAAGGACAAGAGACCTCTTCCAGAAAATTAGAAACATTGGAAGTAAATTTCAAGCAAAAATTGGCATGATAAAAAAACAAATATGGCAGGGACCTAACAGAAGCTGAAGAGATCAAGAGAAGGTGGTGAGGCTATACAGAAGATCTGTATAGGAAGGATAATAATACTGAGGATAGTTTTGATGGTGTGTTGAGTGAATTAGAACCAGACATCCTGATGAGTGAGGTTGAATGGGCCTTAAGAAGCATTGCTAACAACAAGGCAGCAGGAGACGACAGGATCCCAGCTGAACTGTTTAAAATCTTGAAAGATGATGCTGTCAAGGTGATGCATGCCATATGCCAGCAAATATGGAAAACATAAGAATGGCCATCAGACTGGGGGGGAAAACCTTATATCCCCATACCAAAAAATGGAAATGCTAAAGACTCAAACTTTTGTACAGTGGCACTTATTTCTCATGCCAGTAAGATAATTCTCAAGATACTGCAAGGAAGACTCAGGCAATACATGGAGAGAGAGAGAGAGTTGTCAGATGTACAAACTGGGTTTAGGAAAGGCAGAGGAACAAGAGACCAAATTGCCAATATCCGCTGAATAATGGAGAAAGGCAGGGAGATTCAGAATAACATCTTTTTTCTGTTTTATTGGCTATTCTAAAGCCTTTGACTGTGTGGGTCATAATAAATTGTGGCAAGTTCTTGGTGGTATGGGCATACCAAATCACCTTGTCTCTCTCCCGAGGAATCTGTATAAGCAACAGTAAGATCTGACCGTGGAACAACAGACTGGTTCAAGATTGGGAAAGGCATATGGCAGGGTTGTATACACTCACCCAGCCTATTCAACTTGCATGCAGAACAAATCATGCAATGTGTGGGGCTTGATGAATGCAAGGCTGGGGTTAAAATTGCTGGAAGAAACATTAACAACCTTAGATATGCAGATGATACCACTTTGATGGTTGAAAGTGAGGAGGATCTGAGGAGCCTTCTAACCAAGGTGAAAGAAGAAAGTGCAAAGGCTGGGTTGCAGCTAAACATAAAAAAACCAAGATCATGGCAACAAGAATGATTGATAACTGGCAAATAGAGGGAGAAAACATGGAGGCAGTGACAGATTTTACATTTCTACTAGCTGTACCCGGCACGCGTTGCTGTGCCCTATTTAGGAGATGTGAGAAAGTCTGAGTATGTAAGGGTTGGAAATGATGTTACTTACGGTCTTGGTGGGGTCATGTAGGCATGAATTGCACACTTTCTATGTGTGCTCCAAATGATGTCATCTGGAAGCATGCGTTGTATTGTTTTATATAGCGGAGGAAATGTTTTGATTCTGGAGCGTCTCCACTCAGCAAACTCTGTAGTGGTTGTGGAGGAGTGGCAAGTGGTGGTAGAGAGACTTTACCGGCTAAGCAGCACATTCCCAGTGTTTCTGCTGGGTATTTCAGGGCTTTGCAGTGTGTGCAGATGTGCGTTAGGGTGCCAATGTCGGCCTCTGGCGCCATGCTGTAGTCTTCTGCAGTGTTGTATCTGAAGGCTAGGTGGTGGAATTGGTTGTGGTGTTTTTGAAGTTTGTTTTCTGTGTTGCGACGTCGTGTTTCTGCGCTCCTTGCGTGCTGCTGTTGTGTTGCATTTCTGCGTCTTTGTTGTTCCTGGCTGCGCGCTGCTTCTTGTCGTGCAGTTCTTTGCATTTGGTTCTCAGCTGTGCGTCGTGCAGTGACCTGTTGTCTGTGTTTCTGCTGCGCAGTGTGTTTCTATTCTGGCATTTGTTCTGCCCTTTTTTGTTTGATGTATGTAGCGTTGCAAGTGTGTCGTCCGATGCTGTTATTTTTAGAAGGCATGGCATGTCTTTTGGGTCAGTTTCTGTCTGTGTGGAAGGAAGGAATGGTTTTTGTTTGTGGTGGTGGTAGGTGTTGTGTGTACGGGGTCCCGTAAGGTTGATGGGATGGGTTGTGATTGGAAGTTGTGTTGTGTTGTGTGGGTAGGAATTGCTGGAGAATTGCTCTCTCATAGAGTTTGGTTTTGACATTTTAACCCTCAAACAACAACTGACAACTTAAATCTCTCAGCATTCTATCCTAGCCTTGGATGGCTCTGGCCAGCGTTGCTATGGTTACTCATCCTCCCTGCATTTTGTGTGGACCGATGTCAGCCAATGGCATTCACTGGCAGCCGCGGAGGATGCTGGGAAATGTAGTGTTTTCTTTACTCGTTGTTTTGGGGGCCTTTTAGGTTTGGGGGGGGAAGTTTCTTTGCTACAAACGTACCTTGCTTGAGGCCTATTTCTGTTGGCAAGTTTGGTGTTTCTGCGTTGTAAGGTTTCTCTGTTTGGGACTGTCGTTCCATGATGAGAACCCCTTTATATAATAGATATGCAAAGATTACTGCAGATGCAGACTGCTGCCAGGAAATTAAAAGACGCTTACTTCTTGGGAAGAGAGCAATGACCAATCTCGATAATATAATGAAGAGTAGAGACATCACACTGACAACAAAGATCCTCATAGTAAAAGCAATGGTATTCCCCGTAGTCACCTATGGATGTGAGAGCTGGACCATAGGGAAGGCTGAGCGAAGGAAGATAGATACTTTAGAATTGTGGTGTTGGAGGAAAGTTCTGAAAATGCCTTGGACCGCAAGAAGATCCAACCAGTCCATACTTCAGGAAATAAAGCCCAACTGCTCATTGGAGGGAAGGATATTAGAGGAAAGATGAAGTATTTTGGCCACATCATGGGAAGACAGGAAAGCTTAGAGAGGACAATTATGCTGGGGGAAATGGAAGGAAAAGGAAGAGGGGCTGACCAAGGGCAAGATGGATGGGTGGCATCTTTGAAATGACTGGCTTGACCTTGAAGGAGCTGGGGGTGGTGATGGCCGAAAGGGAGCTCTGGCGTGGGCTGATTCATGAGGTCACGAAGAGTCAGAAGCGACTGAATGAATGAATGAACGAACAAGGAGAGTTAATACCTCTAGCAGGGCCGTAGCCAGGATTTTGTTTCGGGGGGGGGGCTGAGTTTGTTTCGGGGGGCTGAGACTGGGTGGAAGAGGGTCTACCCTAGCAAACCTTTTGTATTGTTATCCCAATAACCCCATTAATGTGGGCTATAATGAGCATGGTGATCAGATCATGATATGAATAAACATAACAGTTTAAATAATGTACCAGTAAGGCCTTTTTGTGGACCACCCTGAGAATTGGGGGCTGAAGCCCCTTAGCCCCCCCTGGCTACATGCCTGACCTCTAGCCTAACCACCTGTAAAAGAGTTATATGGCTATGTGGAAGGGCCCTGATTTCTAGCTTCAAGAACATTTATTATACCCTCTTGACTTCAGAGAGTTGAAGTCGAATACAATTGGAAGGCCGGAATTTGAGAATCACTGATCTAAAGCAGTCGCTCCCTTCAGGTGCTGTTGGAAATCCCAGAAGCCAACACAGCATGGCTGATTGTCAGGAATTCTGAACATTGTAGGCCAATATCTGAAGATCCACAATTGAAAACCACTGACTCAAAAGATACATTGGGAAAATATATCTTTTATTGTATTATTTGTCTACCAATCTGCCTGCCTGCCCTCCCCATATATCTCCCTCTCCCTCTCCCTCTCCCTCTCCCTCTCCCTCTCCCTCTCCCTCTCCCTCTCCCTCTCCCTCTCCCTCTCCCTCTCCCTCTCCCTCTCCCTCTCCCTCTCCCTCTCCCTCTCCCTCTCCCTCTCTCTCTCCCTCTCCCCCTCCCTCTCTCTCTCCCTCCCCCCCCCCCCCCCCCCCCCCCCCCCCCCCCCCCTCCCCCCCCCCCCCCCCCCGGAGGGGACAACGCCCATGTAACATCCTTCTGCTTCTCATAGAGCTTTCTGGGAATTGTAGTCCAAATAAATATATACACACAATATATATAGCTATCTATCTATATATGTCTACTACATACATATCTATCTAGATAAGTTCACAAAGACTATATCTATCTGTATGGACCCTCCTTTCAAAGTTTCCTCACACCTACAAAGAAGATACAACATCTATACACACACACACACACACACACACACACACTGTATCTATATCTATCTTTATGTCTCTCTCTTTGTCTCTCTCTATATCTATCTCTATCTATCTATATATAAACACACACACACACAGTACTTCTCCCTCTCCTCAAGGCACACCCTTACAGGAGCAGTACAGCCCATCTCCTTTCACCACGGGTGGTTAAGCCCGACCGAGGAGAAACAACAACCAACACCAGAGGGGGAAACATAAGAACATAAGAACATAAGAAGAGCCATGCTGAATCGGGCCTCAGCCCATCTAGTCCAGCATTCTGTGTCACACAGTGGCCCACTAGTTGTACACAGGGATCTCTAGCAGAAAGGAGGGCAAAACCCTCACCTGCTCCCGACCCCCCCACAACCAGTACCCGGGGAAAATCCTGCCTGCCTCCATCAACACAGAGGTGGCACTTGGATGTCCATTTCAGTAACTACTGATTCCCTTGGTATCCATGAATCTGTCTAATCCTGCCTTGAAGCTGTCCAGGCTGACAGCTGTCACAACCTCCTCTGGAAGTGAGTTCCATAACCCAATGACCCTCTGGGTGAAGAAATATTTCCCTTTATTAGTCCTAACTTTCCTACCTTGGAGCTTTAGGGAGTGCCCCCTAGTCCTAGTGTTGTGTGACAGAGAAAATCACCTCTTAAACGCCGTCTTTCAAGGCTGAAAAGACCAAGGCGTTGCAACCTGATTTCATAAGGGAGCTGCTCCATCCCTTGGATCATTTTTGGTGCCCTTCTTTGTACCTTTTCCAGTTCCGTTATATCCTTCTTGAGGTGTGGTGACCAGAATTTTACACAGTACTCCAGATGTGGCCTCACATCTGGAATATGTGAGGGGTGGCGAAAGCCATGCCCACGGCATGTGGGATGCCACACCCACTTCAATTCCCCTCTCGAGCAGCTCTCAATGGCTGATGGTGGCAAGCCCCGTCCACCATGCCTACATCAACAAAAAGGCAGTCCCACATGGTCCTATGGGAAATGTAGTTGATTCCGATCCTGGTGGGCTTCTGCGGTTTTTTTCACACACACACACACATATATATATTCTCATGCACTGGGGGCAGGGCCATTTGCGCATGCAATGTAAGTTATTTTGGGGGTTGGGGGGGGGGTTAAAGTTATTTCTGCTGAATTTTTAAAAGTTTTTTTACTGAAAGACGTAGATTGGATTAGTATGGGTTTTGTGTCCAAATTTGGTGACATTTAGTCCAGTGGTTTTGAGCTCCTTAGCCATGTAATTCTTCACAAATTGTATTTGGAGAAAGCAATAATGACTTTTCACATTTTTCTTCTGTCACTGAGAAAATCTTCACAAAATGTGTGCATTGTTGTTTTACATAGAAAACACCAGTTTATCCTTTGGAAACAGCCTTTTCAACATAGAAAATAGTATTTATGTGCAGCCCCTCTCAAAATCGTGACAGGAAATTATGTCATGTCACTTCTGGTTACCATTCTCAGAAGGACTGAAGGCATTTTGGAATAATATGGGGTCCTGTGCGGTTGCAAGGATAAAATGTATTTATTTGTACATGTTTACATGAATGTGAGGGATTTTCTATATGCCTCAGGGCGTGGCAGTTTGGACTATATGGGAGCTACAAGAGCCAAAAAAATGGTGTTTGGGGCTACATGCCACATGCAGGCTGCACTATACCCATCCCAATGAGATATTTTCCCCACCTCATTATCCCAGATCCAGGAGGAAAATGGACTCCACATAATGCAGAGCACATTGTAGACACCTGTCTCTGCTGAAGCACAGTAAAGAACCTAGAACAGGGACTGACAAGAAACATTTTTGAGCATGAGACAGCTAATTGACCCCTGGTCCTCTCTTTAACTGCTGCGCCCTCCTCCTTTCTAAATCCTGTTTGCCTTTGGTGCACTGGTATGCATCTGCAAGGAAATGGAAACAATTCTGCACAGTTTTTTGAGGTCAGGATCTATGGTGAGTGCAGTTACCCACTCAAACCAGTTCCAGACCTGTCAATCTAATCACCCACCAGCAAAATCAGTTTCAACTGCATTATAATGTCAGTGTAGAAGCACCCTCTGATATTTTGGTTCAATCCTGGAGAAATATAGATCATCTTGTCTGGTTTAGGTTGCCTGTCATTGCTTTTGCAGGAATGTGTGCCTGGCCAGTCATAATACATAGCTAGCAGGCTGCATCTTGCTTGGTGAGTCACAACTGTAAAACTTGTAACAGGCCAAAACCACACATCACAAGTAATGTGTGACTTTTGCAGAGCATTCCCTCTTCCTTATGCCTCCTTGATAATGTCTTAAAAAGAGATTGATGGCGTAATTTCATGATAATATGCCCAATCCTGATTAGCTTCCATCTGATTGAGAACACAGCAGCATTGAAAGCGAATGTTCCCAATATTTGGCCAAATGGATTGTTGTGAACCTAGTTAAATATTGTGAAGGGAAACTGAGGATGATGATATCATACTACAAATATTTTAAAACATAATGTTATTAGGGATGCATTGGGAACATAGTGAGCCATTTATGATACTGTCCCTTATAATCTGTAGTTGGATCTTTTTATATTTACCTTCCAGAACTGTCACCACCATTCTTGTGCTAAATCCTTCATCCTTTTACCCTTTTTGTTTTACTATACTAGCAGGTTAGATGAGAATCAGGACACACCCATGTTTCACTCTTCCCCCAATAATTATGTTGTCTTAATATTATACAGGTTGCAATCCTTCAAAGCGGAATGCTAGTAAACTCATAAACTCATATTTGGCCGACAGATTCAATGATTGTTTCCTTAATTCCCTCCAGGCTTCCCATACTTGATGTTTGTTCTTTCGCATGCACATTTCCACATTCAGGGATTTCTTTCCCATGTACAGTTAAGATGGTGTATAAATTAGAGCTTCTTTTGGAGGATTAAATGAAATGTCGTAAACCACATTTTTTCCTATTCTCAAAGTCACACTGACCTCTAGAGGGGTAAGACTTGTACAGCAAGGCACAAAATAAAATTAATTGAGATAATAAGGCCATAATCCTGTTAGTGACCTTGTGCATGTATATTTTCACCTTTGGTAATAATTATAAATTTCTACACAATACCAAAAGTTTGCATTAATGTGGAAGTGGCATTGCATAGGCTGGGAAACCATAAATAAAGATGTCAACTGTGCATGCTGTGCTATGTCCAATACACACTGTGCATGGATGTCTCTCTGGCATTACTTCGCGAATGAAGATTCTTAGGAAGAACTCACCCCATGGTTTTTACAATCACATTGATGACTAAGGAGGTTGGATGTGCAGTGGATTTTTCTGGTGGAGCACAGCGTGCATAGCACTGGCCTCACCCTTTAAACCAAAGGTTCTTCTGCTGGGACCTAGCAAGCTTAGGACGGTGGCAACGAGGTCCTCAGGTCATAGGTTTGATTTGAGTTTCCATCTCTAGATGGTTGACCTTACAGGGTTAAACGAGCACCATCTGCCCGGGTTTGAAATTAGAGTTTTCCTTCTCTTAAGATGGTTGCCAAAAGGCTAGAGAGCCAATCCTGCCCATTGACGCTCTTTGTCAGACCCTTCAGTTGTGACTTGTCTGGCATGGGAGGCCCTATCGGTGGCTATGCCACCGACAGCATAGCTCACAACTTCATTAGGATATGCAAGACTCTCCCCCATGACAAGGGGCTGCCAATGGAAAGACATGGATATACATAATAGCAAATGGAGGTGTTGTGCACATTTGATTGTACATTAGATTCCATATATGATATCATGGTACAGTTGTGCACCACGGCCACTCATCCCAAGGGTTGCATAGCACAATTAATGTAGAACTCTATATATCAAAATTGTCACTATGTAAGCCCAATGTGACCCACAAAGTGAAAGCCTACGGAGTAAGAAAAAAAATCCTCTCAGCTTTCTGAAGTCTGTGAGCACACTTACTCCAAAAGAACAAATTGGATCATAGAAGCCATTACACAGCTTAGGAAGGCATTCCTTCTGCTTTTGGATAAGATATAGATACACATACCTGTGCACATGCTAGAACTTAGAAACATTACTTTTCCCTCTATAATCAGATAAATATGATTTACAGCAATGCGACACACTTGGAGTGCTTCCACATGAAATGTGGTGCTGGAGAAGAGTTCTGCGGACTGCTAAAAAGATACATAAATAAATTGGTTCTAGAACAAATGAAGCCTGAATGCTCCCTAGATGCCATTATAACTAAACTGATGTTGTCATAAGAAAACAAAAATGCTTGTTAAGGTATTATTTATTTATTTATTTACTGTATTTCTAACCCGCCTTTCTCAACCCGGGGGAGACTCAAGGCAGCTTATAAGGCACAATTAGATGCCGGCAACAATACACAATATAAAACACTAATACAACAAGATTAAAACATCAACATTAAAACATTAGCTATCCAGTTCATTTAAAATTCTATCTATACAATGCACATTCAAATAATCAATCAATGGCGGAAGACGTGTTTCATGTCTGTCGTTAAAACAGTCCATTCCAAATAAAGTGCTGCAGTTACTGTGCAAAGGCCTGGCCCCACAACCATGATTTTACTTTCTTCTTGAAAGCTAGGAGGGATGGGGTTGATCGTGTTTTGCTTGGAAGCACATTCCACAGGAGGGGGACCACAGCCGAGAAGGTAGAAGGCAGTAGGAAAAAACAAAGGCTGCACTACAGTTGCATAGACTTTTATTAGGGCCTCATCACACTTGAGGATTTTCCCACTTCAATCCACTTTAAATGGTGTGACTTCCTCCTACAGAATTCTGGGGCTTGTAGTTTAGAACAGCCCAAGGCTTCTCTGGATGAGCAGGTTAAAGGCCCCTCCTTAAACTACAAACTTCAGAATTGTGCAGGAGGCAGTCACAACATTTACAATGGATTGAAGTGGGAAAATGCTCAAGTGTGATGAAGCCCTTAATCAAAGAAGTCTGCAAGAACCATACAGGTCTGCTGAAGATAGGGTGATTTTGAAGTCCATTAGTTGAAATCAACTAGATATCAGTTAACAACAAGAAATTAAATACTCATTGCATGTGTTTTTAAAGCGAAAATTGAACCAAGTCAATTCCATTCAATTATATTTATTTATTTTTCAGATGTAACCACACAGACTGCCTTCACTTTTCATTAAGAACTTCGACAGGTTTGAACAACATTCCCTTGGAATCACAGGAAAGTTCCTTATCCCTTGACCTAGAAACTACTGATGACATTCTGGGTTGTTCTGGAGTAATACCTATCATGAGACCTTTTTTTTTACTTTTTCCTGATGAGAAAGTGCAAGATGTGTGCACTGGTTAATGTCACCAAGGAAGATGGCAAGGTGGCAATTGTGTTCTGAAATGTATATCTGGTAGGGATAATGAACAGTAAAATCACAGTCATGTTTGGAATCAGTGTTTGGAGAGCATTTGATGCAACTATGTTATAGCTAAGAAGCACAGCTATCTGTTTGGAACTATGTGTATTCATCTGGTTCTATTTACACTTTATTGGGACTGTTTATAGATTTCTGTTATAATATGTTTAGTAGGCATGAGAAAAAAGTTATGAAAATGAAATGATTCGTAAGAAATTCGTAAGAAATGCTACTTTTGAGTATTTCCGCACCTGGAACGCCAACCAGGAAGTGGACTTTCTTTATAGAACTTCGGGGCCAGGATTTTCTTAAGTGTCGTTATTAGGTCGTGAGGGGGCACCCTCCTTCTCTCTCACCACCCTCCCGCCTCCCTTGCCAATAAGTATTATGGCAAGGCAAGCCCTAAACTCGCTCCTTCTTTTGGCTGGAAGCCTGGAAAAAATGTAAACAGAGAGGTTTACTCAGAAGTAAATCTGCAAAAGAGGGCACTTTGGATGAAGTGCCCTCCTTTGTGGATTTACTTCTGAGTAAACCTCTCTGTTTACATTTTTTCCAGGCTTCCCTGCCTCTCCTGCCTGCCAGGATCTAAAGCATCAAAGAGTATTGGGGTAAGAAACCAACCTAATGTATAATAGAATGAATGCTACTGTAAGTGCCTAATATTATAAGTAATCCAACTGGTCATACCTACATTCCATGCACATGCAATAATACAGCAGTAATAACAATAACAAGAGGTAAAATTCAAACCGAGAGTATTCTGACTGGTCCCTGCCTCATGCGGTGCAAGCGGGCTCTTCTCTATTAGCCCGGGAAAAGCCAGCGTTTTCTGCTTGGGTGCACACACATACATATTCTTGGGGGATTTGCTGCAGAATCCGGGCTCATAGAGAAGATTCTGCAGCAAATCCCCCCAAAGAATATGTATGTGTGTGCACCCAAGCAGAAAACGCTTTGAGCTCAGAGAAGAGCCCGTTTACTGCATGAGGAGGACCAGTCAGAATACTTTGGTTTGAATTTTACCTCTTCTACCCATTGTTATTACTGCTGTATTATTGCATGTGCATGGAATGTAGGTATATGACCAGCCTGGGCAAACTTGGGCCCTTGCTCCCTCAGGATCGGGGTGAGAGAGAGGCAGCGAGGAGCGAGGGGCTCCTCCTCCTTTTTTGCTGCTTCCAAGAATAGAATACCGCTCCCTCCCTCCTTCCCTCCCTCCTTCCTATTTGGAGAGTCCCATCTAGAATTCAGTGTGATTTATTCAAGTTTTGGCCTACAACTCCCAGAAATCCCAGCCAATTTACCAGCTGTTAGGATTTCTGGGAGTTGTAGGCCAAAACCATCTGGAATGCGCATGCGCTGGCATACGAACTACTAACAAATTTCGTTAGTAATTAAGTTACATTTTAGTAATTTTTGGAAATTTTTTTGTAAGTCTTTCTATTACTAATCAAAAAAATCCCCCCCCCCTTTAGATTTTCGATTCGCTATTTTTGGGTTCTAAACCATGCCTAATGTTTAGTGAGCACCCTTCTGGAGATAATCTTTGTCTCAATACTTTTTTTCTTGGCTTTTCTTTGCAAACGAAGATTCAGGAAGGACTCATCCCACACTTTCTACAAGCGCATTGATGATTCGGAGGTTGGATGTGTCCTTCGAGCCTGTGCGATGGATTTTTCTGGTGTGAAGTGTGCACAGAACTGGCCTCACCCTTTAAACCAAAGGTTCGTCTGCTGGGGCCTAGCAAGCTTAGGACAGTGGCAGCGAGGTCCTCAGGTCATAGGTTTGATTCGAGCTTCCTTCTCTAGATGGTTGACCTTACAGGGTTAAACGAGCACCATCTGTCCGGGTTTAAAATCAGAGTTTTCCTTCTCCTAGGATGGTTGCCAAAAGACTAGAGAGCCCATCCTGCCCGTTGGCACTCTTTGTCAGACCCTTCGGTTGTGACCTGTTTGGCATGGGAGGCCCTACCAGTGACTATTATGCCACCGCCAGCATAGCTCACAATTTCATTAGGGTACGCAAGCCTCTCCCCCATAACAAGGGGGCGCCAATGGAGAGGACTACAGTTCAAGCAATGGTGGGACAGTGATGATATTTGGTGCATGATATTAAGAGCAAAATATTCAGGATGAAATTCTAGCTTAGGTTTTCATCCAATTGAATTATTTGATGTGTATTCCTTTTATGGTGTTGCTGGATGTCAAGTCCATGAAAAAGTAGACAATCAATCAATCAATCAGTTTATTTGACAGTGGTGGAGCAGTAAGACAACCTAACGTGTTGTGGAGAGGGCTAATATTAGCATAGTTGGCACAGCAGGCAAATAAGTCCTTTGACAACTACAAATTGAAGATTATGATTTCAGATGAAATCAATGGTGTCAGCCAACACAAATGTTTCTCCTACATACTCCATGGAAACTGTGCAGCTTCCTGTATTCACAGGGGATACAATATTTAACTTATAGTGGAAACAGGAAACCATGGGTAATAGTGAACCATATTAAAATGAGCAACTTCCACTAGAAGAGTAATTCCCAACCTCTTTTTGACCAGGGACCACTTTGACCAGGGACCACTTTGACCAGGGACCACTCTCCAAAATCAGTACCAAAGGGGTTATGAATCAGTTTTTTGTCAACTTTAGATTTGGTTTGGTTATTTTGGGTGCTGTTTCAGAAAATTGCATTAGATAGACCACATCAGTTCTAGTTTCTGATACAGAATATATGCCATTCAGTAGTTGCCATCTACTCGCCCACAGAAAACCATATTTAATACTCTAGATCTGATATGGTCTATTCAAGGGGATGGGGCTGGTCAGCGACAGGGAAGGAGTGGCAGGTGGCATAAAATAAAATAAAGAGGAAGGCGGATTTTTGTCCTCACGACCCACTGGTGATCCACAGCCCACAGGTTAAGAATCACTGCACTAGAAGTTACCATATAGTAGTGCTGAAGGACTCTCCAGCAGAAGCATACTATAGACCTTACAATCTGTGCAATCTGCACAACTTCCACTAGAAGTAACTATATAGTAATGCTGTAAGACTCTCTAGCAGAAGCATACCATAGAACTGAAAATCCATTTACTTCTAGAATTACATTAGGATTTCTTTTTCTGGTGCATGGTAGAACTTTTTCTGGTGTATTGCAGAGTCCATTCCTGGAGGTAAATTCCTTTTGAAAATGTTTTAGTGGCTGTGACCTGGTTATAGAGCTTAGTTTTAGTGGCACTGATAATTATCACCGATTTTAGGCTTATAGAGGAATAGATTCTGGGCCCTTTTGATAGATTGGATCATGACACTTCTGTTCAATTATTATGGACAGTTGATTAGTGTGCCTGAGTTTATAGTACAGAAAATTAGAGTCATAGAATCATAGAGTTGGAAGAGACCACAAGGGTCATCCAGTCCAACCTCCTGCCATGCAGACATACACAATCAAAATTATTGTAATGAATTAAAATACAAAGGTGTTGTGTGGTTTCTGGGCTGTATGTCCATGTTATAGTAGCATTTTCTCCTGATTTTTCACCTGCATCTATGGCTGGCATTTTCAGAGCATCTGGAGTGCTGTGTAGTTTCGAAGCTGTATGGCCATGCTCTAGCAGCATTTTCTCTTGGTGTTTTACCTGCATCTGTGGCTGGCATCTTCAGAGGATTTGGAGTGTTGTGTTGTTTTTGAGTTGTATGACCATGCGGCTAGAACATGGCCATACACCTCAGAGGCGACACAGCACTCCAGTGATTCTGGCCGTGAAAGCCTGTGACAGTAAATTACAATACACTTTGGGTGGGAATATTGCTTTCTGGAGAGCTGGCATGCTTCCTATCACAGGGATCAGAATTATCATTCCCAAGGCTACCTGAAAAAATGAAGACAAGTCATACAGTTCCCTGCATTCCCATGTCATAATATGACACAGTGATGGTTACAGTTGACAGACAAATCCTCTCTCTGTAATTATGACAGCTTGGGGTTTTTGGAATTGTAGTCCAAAAAAACCTTTTTCCAAGTTATATCCAGCTAACATTCCTGTAACACAGGCCTCTAACACATGACATCCATAGCCTTAACCTGAAGCTCATTCTATCACATGCACATTACAGAAAATATCATAGTTTTGAAAGACATTTCCATTCCAAGGTGAGAAAAGAGTGGCAAAAAACTTGCGAAAGAGAAAATAGCCAAATGATAAATCAGGATGGAGCTCTGTTGACATTAAATCTAGTGTCACATTCAAAATAACAGGCCTTTTCATATTTGCCTCGCTGCTTTCCAAATAGTGCTGTCAACGTATCCGATGAATACACATGGGTGAATGTGCTCAGGGAGGGTATCCCAGACAACGTCAGCCTTTCCCATGGCAACTGGCCACGGGGATGTTTAGCAAAGTGTAAACAAGGACTTTCATGGCACAGTGCAGAGAACAAGAACTCCCACAGTGCTGACTTGCTGCAGTTCCGAACCTTGTAATGGTCTCTTCACATAGCCTATTAGTCAGACTGAGAGTGTTCCTTAGTTTTTGTTAAGGGTTGTCACTACTTCTATGCATAATGCAACTTTTTAAGTCCCTTTATTTAAGCCAAGACCACTTAACAGAGATACCATTTGAATGTGACTAAGGAGAATCCACACGTCTTTATCTGTCTGACCATATCTCCCGCTATGAACCACCTAAGACCTTAAGATCGTCCGGGGAGGTCCTGCTTGCTGTCTCCCCACCATCACAATCACAGTTGGTGGGGATGAGAGACAGGGCCTTCTCTGTGGTGACCCCTTGGCTATGGAATTCCCTCCCAAGTGAAATTAGATTTGCTCCATCCCTCCTGATGTTCTGGAAAAAAGTGAAATCCTGGCTCGGAGATCAGGCCTTTGTGGGTTAATCTGACTTGATGGCAGAGCTATGGTTTTAATGGGCTTTGATGGATGGTGACTTAAATTGGTTATTGTTTTAATGTTTTTATAATGTTTTATGTTGTTTTTAACTTGATATTTATGCCTATTCTTTTGTTGTTAGCCATCCTGAGTCCCTCTGCAGAGATTGAGATAGGACAAGATATAAATGTCCTAAATAAATAAATAAATTTGCAGAGATTTCAAACCATAAGAGACTATGTTTGGGTTAAAAATTATCCTGTTTCCATGACATTTCAAGGAAGACTTTTAAAATGGCAATAAATTGCAACGCCAAGCATAATTCAAGTAGAAAGGTGGTCCATGATTTTTTTAAAAAAAGGATAATACCTTTAATACTGCCACCAAACATTATTGAGCAATGCAGTCAGTCCTCCACATCTGCAGAGGTCACAGGAACCTGCAAAACCCCCCAAAAAGTTAAATATAAGCCCAATTTTATTTTACTGGAGAAAATACCTCTTTATGCATTTGTAGCTCCTCTAGCATGATTCTAGATACACAATGCTGGTTCTGATTAAAGATCCTACATTTTAGCAGGTAAGTTTCTTTGTTCAATTCCTTTAAATGATATTTCTTTCTACAACAGTCTCCAGGACAGTCAAGCCCGATACAATTATGTTGTCAGAAGCAGATCCCATATATGTTTTGAGAAAATACAAAATCTAGTAAGATTTTAAAAATGCATTTACATTGATTATCAGCATTTGTTAATAGTTCCCAGAACCCAAGCCATTTTGGAGGTTTCAAAAGGGATAAAGACTAATTAATTCTAGTTATAAAAATATTAGCTCACATCCTGTTAATAATATACACATGTGTAAGCCCAATAGGGGCATGTAAATATTTCTAAGGAGTTCATAATTCTCTCCTTCCTTGTGCTACGATCCTTAACTTGCCTACCTTCCTGTCACACATATACTCTCCATGGACATTTAGTCAACAGTGCACAATGGGGAATACTTGAGCAGGGTTCCCAGAGTAAAAACAAAATGACTGAGAGCTAAGTAGCCCTCTCAAAAAAAGATGGTGAGATTGTCTCCATGTCACCTAGAGGGCTTTTGGGCTAAATCTTTATGGGAGTGGGTGACCTCAGGGAGTTAGCATTCCAAGGTCTGATGAAGGACTAATATGGTTCCTACATTCTATAATTGCCACTCCTGTGGTAGAACAATGATTATTAGTATACCTATCTGCATATAATAGAGATTCTTTTTCTCTTCCTATGTATGCTTACTTGGAAATAACCTCTTGTCTATATTGACTTGTCTACCCTGGCAATTTATATATACCTCAAATGGACCAATGGTTGGTTATCAGCACTGGGTTTCCAGTGAGCATAATGTTTTTGGGGGTGGAACACTGGACACTGAAACAATATTAAATCATATTGCTCTGCTTTAGGCAAAATTGGGAATACCTTGGAATTTGCTAGACTCTGGATTATCCCACAGCTTTAGAATAATTTGGACAGTAAATCTGGTTCCAATTTGGTTTCTACTGTCCAGTCTGGCCACTGAAACATTACTCCTTCCCAGTGCTAACCCTCTTTCTTGCTGTTGTACAGTCACTGTTTGCTGACATCAGCAGAAACACAGACCACAAATTGAACATGAATCAACAGAATGATCTGGCAGCTAGAAAAGCCAATGAGATTCTTGGCAACATCGATAGGAATATAGAGTCTAGACTAAGGGCAGTCATAGTCCCACTCTATTCTGCTTTGGTTAGACCTCATCTGGAATGCTGTGTTCAGTTCTGGGCACCACAATTCAAGAAGGACATTTGCAAACTAGAATGTGTCCAGAAAAGAGCACCCAAAATGGTTAAAAGTTTGGTAGCCAAGCCCTAGGAGGAATGACTGACGGAGCTGGGTAGGTTTACTGTGGAGAAAAGAAGGTTGAGAGGGGGTATAATAGCCATGTTGATGGAGTATTATATCCCCTCTCAATATATTATTGAGGGGCAGGCTTGTTTTCTTTTGCTCTAGTCTAGAGACTAGGACACAGAGCAATGGATTCAAATTGAACAAAAAGATATTCTCCCTAATCCTTAGGAAGACCTTCCTGACAGTAAGAGCTGTTCAACAGTGGAATATGCTGCCTCTGAGTGTGGTGGAGCCTCTTCCTCTGGAGGTTTTTAAGCAGAAGTTGGATGGCCAGATGTTGGGAGTGTTTTGATAGTGTGTTTCTGGATGGCAGGGGAGTGTGGACTAAATGGTCCGTGTGGTCTCTTCTAATTCTATCAGTCTGCATGCAATGGCCAGGATGGAGCTTTATGGCTGGTTCAGAGCAGCAGCAACATAAAACGCGTGAGATACAGGCCATCCCAGCAGAACAGATGCACTTCTAGGCTGTTTAGACCAGGGGTGCTCAGAATGGTGATCTCGATCACCAGGGTGATCTTTGGGCCTCATCCTGGTGATCTTCAGACCCCTGACCAGGTTTTTTGCTGTTGGTCCTCTTCACGCGCCCCTGCACGCTGCAAAGAAGTCCTCTGTCGTTGCTCCTCCCGCTCCCTGCTCGCGCGCCACCTCCAAAAGCTCCCGAGTCCAAGAGGCAGAATGGGCCCCCTCTTTTGGATTCCTCCTCCTCCCTCCGTCCTTCTCCAGCCACTCAGAGTCGTAGGAGACCAAAGGGGGTGGGCCTGGATGACACGATGCATGGCTGGCCCCGCGCACATGCGCAGAAGCGCCCATTCTGCCTCTCGGACTTCTCATGAGCTCTTGGAGGCGGCACGCATGCTGGCGGCATGGAAATAGGAGCAACGACAGAGAAGAAGAAGAAGGATGCTTTGGGGTAATTTCCTTACCGCATCTCAAAGGTCGGTCTTTTTACTTTGGGGTGGGTGCTTGATTGTTCTGTGGCATGTCTCTTTGTTTATTTTTAGTGTTTAAAAATGGCATTTTAGCTCCAAAGCCTCTCTGCTTGCTTTGTTCCTTGAGAAATATATGTTGGGGAATATGGAAATGTGGGAGAAATGGGGTGGTTGCTTGATTGTACTGTGGCATGTCTCTTTGTTTCCTTTTATTTTAAAAATGGCCTTTTAGATCCAAAGCCTCTCTGCTTGCTTTGTTCCTTGAGAAATACTGTATATGTTGGGGAATATGGAACTGTGGGAGAAATGGGGTGGTTGGATGTATTTTTGCATGCCCCTTTGTTTACCTTGCTGAGTATTAAATGGCCTTGCAATTCAAAAGCCTCTCTTCTTACTTTCTGGCTGATAATATGTGTGGTAATATGGCAGTGTGTGAGAAATGGGGTGGTTGGATGTATTTTTATGCTCTGTTTTATATTGTTGTTATTAAATTGAAATGTTGATGTTTTATAACTTCATTTTATGTAAACTGCCCCGAGCCTGCTGGAAGGAGCGGTACATAAAAATGAATAATAAATATAAATAAATAAATAAGAAAATAGTTATACGTTTTACATTTCTGGGTAGGTGATCTTTGGGACTTGGTTTTTTAATCAGTAGCTCCCATGCTGAAAAAGTGTGAGCACCCCTGGTTTAGACAATGGCTCTAGACTCAGAACAAATATTCTGAATTCAGTGCTGGCCAAGGGCAGATTTACACTGGGCTAAACTTCCATGTGTAGATGAGCTCTGAATTCATAACCTCTTATCTCTGAGCAGGGATGCATCGATTCAGCTTGTAAAACATGGTTCACTGTGTGTTTGTCTAACAAAGAGTCACTTACAGCCCTGTGAAGTCCAGTCTTTAGATCTTAATTAGCAATGTGATTCTTTCACTGTACAAAGTGACAACTTGGCTTCTTTGATTTCTATGTTTATTGAATTTCAGCAAATTGTCCTGGACACAAACACAAAACACCCAAACACAGAAAGCAAAGGAGTGCCACACTAGAACATTATATTCTGGTTACTAACTCAAAAACAAAGAATAGAGCCACTTCCCTCATAATCTCCTCCTGCTTCACGTGGTCTCACTTTTCTTCACTGCCAGTATGGAAAAAAATATTTTAAACTATTTGAAAAATTGTTGAAAAGCAAACAAAAGAACCAAATAAAGAAAGGAAAGAAGTTCTGCACTTAAATGCTGAGAAACCCTGGATTGACATTAATTTTATGGCTCAAGGATCTATTTTATGCAACATTTGTAGTGTGACCTTTGGGAAGAAAACATCATTTTCAATGCAGAAAATAATATTTTATTCATATTGCAATGAAGAAAATGTTGGGAATGATATACCAAATTAATCTGAGTTTTAAAAATACTTGTGAAAGCAGCTGTTTTCTCAGCTGAAAATACAATTTTCTGCACAAATATACCACATGAAAATTTCCCACAGAATAACTCCTGAACTGAAAGTCTAAAATTTTATTCCACTGAGAAGTAAATTGCTAAAATTAGATGTTGCTTCCTTTACATCTCAGATCACCAATATTTATATCTGTGTTTGGATGACATAAAAGGATGGCATGTATTTACTTTTGTTATTACTCTGAGGTTTATTTTTACTAGAGTAATGATAGAATAGGGACTTGTGGGATTTTCCTCATCAGATATCAAAATAAACTGGCTGTCTTTGGCCTGTATGAGTGTGCACATTTCTGCTTGGCCTCAGGCAATCTTCCTCTGGAGGATTGTGAAAATAGAAGTTTGAAAGTAGTATTCTGACTGTAGGCCATCTACTTTCATAGTGATGATGGACACGGTAACCACATGAAATTGGAAAAAACAGCAAACTCAAAACCTGCATTTTTAATTTTTTTTGCCAAGGATGACATCCTTTTAGGAATGTCTAAGTCCTCCAACACATTGACCATGAGTCATGCAGGACTCATGCCTACAGAAAATAGATCTAATATATCTACAGAAAATATATCTAATCAGCAAATAATGAAATCCATAAATGTTAAACCCACTGTAGCCTCCAAAACCTCACTTTTCTAAACTGCCGTTAAAGCAGTCATGCAAATTCCAACTATTTTAGATTCTGTACAAAGTAGAAGTGGAAAGTAGAAGTGGACCTTTCCATCCTGCAAAAGTCTAAGCTCTGCTTCTTCGTGCTGAGCCTTCTTTGTTGCACCTGAACTCAGCAAAGATTAGGACAATTGTTGCTTTGCATAACCGGTCTTGTAATTGCTTCAAATTGCAGGATGGAAAAGATTAACTCTTTGCATTGTTTATTCCCAATGGATTAAAAGTTAATTGCCAAAATACCTTAATTACAACTCTCTAACGTTATGTGCTTTCTATGATTTTCCTGGATATAGTTCTGTTTCATTAACTTTGTGGGGAAAGGTAGGGGATAGGAAAGAAGGGGGTGGGGTGGAAGAAAACTAGCTGGCTAACACAATTTTATCTTTTTAAAATCAGTTTGGTTTAGAATGCTAATCTTTCTCTAACTTGCACCTGGATATACAGATCAAACCAATTTGAAACACAGAAATGTTGGCTGAGATCTGGTCTCAAAAAGATCGAGTTTAACTTTACACTCATAAAATTATCTGCATTACAAATGCGCAAATAAATATGAAATATAGGATTGCAATGCTCAATGCATATCTGTCTGTGCAATGAACAATGGCACTGTATGTATCATAACACTGCATGTTCAGATCTTCACTTTTAAGGTTAATTGCAACTCCTAGTTATAATTAGGCAAAAATCAGCAAAACTAGAGAACACCAAACATCATTATAAAAAATGAGCATTTCATAGAAAGAGAATTCATTTTTAGCAGGAATTGGCCAAATGTAGCCCTGGACTATATGTTCTCAGCCAAAGATGGTTTCTCATCCCTCAGCACCTTCAGAACCCCCTGACCTACTTTTTTTCTTTTCCCTGTAGACTAGGACATGGAGCAATGGCTTCAATTTATTTATTTATTTATTTATTTATTTATTTATTTCCTCGATCTTGTATACTGCTCCTTCCAGCAGGCTCGGGGCGGTTTACATACAGCCGAGATAACAGTCCTTCGGCAAGATTAAAATTGCATTAAAGTGCAACAGTTACATAAAAGCAGTAAAATACAGGGGATACACAAGACTTCTTACAGGAAAAAAGATTCCACCTGAACATGAGGAAGAGCCTCCTAACTGTGAGAGGTGTTCAGCAGTGGAACACTCTGCCCCGGAGTGTAGTGGAGGCTCCTTCTTTGAGGGCTTTTAAACAGAGCCTGGATGGCCATATGTTGGGGGTGCTTTGAATGCCATTTTCCTGCTTCTTGGCAGGGGGTTGTCAGGTTACATGTCCCAATCAAAAAAAGTTATCTATTCATATATCTTGGTCTGAAAGAGATTCTTCCAAAAAGAACAAGATGATATTGTGAATGTTAGATAGTATATTTCCTTATTTTCCAGCACATGTACTTTTAGCCTGATATTCATGAGCATAACCATTTAGCTGGTATGACTTATATGTTTAAAAAAATTCTGTCTGTTGCCATGTTGCCATGGGAATGAAATGAGTCCATATGAGACTGACATTTAATACTTGGTAGAACTGGATCAGGTAGACATTATACTTGGATAGGAAATAATTCGGGCTTCCCAAAGACACATACTCCATGATAAGGTGTACATGTTTTTCTCCTTATTTATTACAGTGACTTCACCATCACCATAATAACTGTACCATCCTTGATATTGCATCCTCAATGCTTTTTAATATCTACATGAAACTTCTGGGAAAGATCATCCATAGGCATGGGGGAAGATGTTATCAGTATGCTGATGACACCCATATATATTTTTCCATGCCTTCAAAAACAGCCTCAGGTAAGGATAGTGTGTCTCCTATGAATGAACGCCTGGAGGAGGTAGTGGGTTGGATGAGAAAACGCAAATTGAAACTGAATCTAGACAAAACAGAGGTGCTTGCCATCAAGGGTCCTGATTTGGAGTTGGAGGTATGTCAACCATTCCTGGATGGGATTATATTCCACTTGAAATACTGTGTTCACAGTTTGAGAGTGTTCCTGGATCCATCTCTCCAAATGTCAGCCCAGGTAGATGCGACGGTCAGGAGTGCTTATTACTTTGGCTGATATGCCAGCTATGCCCCTTCCTAGATTTGGAGGACCTAAAGGTGGTATTGCACATGCTGATAACCTCAAGGTCGAACTTCTGTAATGCGCTTTACATTGGGCTACTAAAGCGGTTTTGGCACTTTCTTTGTAGGAGTAAGGTCAGAAAGCGATGCTGCACACGTGTAGAGCCTAGAAAAGTGGGTTTCTGTGCCAAGAATCAGGCAGGCACAAGCTCCGTGAATGTAACACTATGATTGGTGCTTCTAGCACAGGCAGTGATTTGCCAAAGTACACCCCGTGCCTAGCGTAAGATAACGTAGGCTCAGATTGGTCTAGCAGTGCAAAGCATGAGGTTTGTTTACCTTGATGCCAAATGGGTGAGAACTGCGCATGAGCAGAGGTGGCCCCTCCGTTGCTGGCAAGGAGAAGCCAAATGTTGCAAACTGGGAACACAAGAGTCCCAGCCACTGATAGTTGCACTGTGAGAAAGACTAACATAGAAATGTTCATTGTTCTAACATATAGGAGGGGATTAAGATGTGATGCAAATGAAAATGTTATGTTTAATTGGATTAATGAAATGTTCTGTAACACCAGCCAATGATGTTTGTGAAATGTTCATGAAGGAGGGCGGGCTTTTGTGGATGCCGCCATGAGGGGTATAAATGCTTTGTGTTAAGGATGACCGGGGCCGTTTGCCCTGATAGCAGCTTGTTCTGTGGGCAAACCCCACCAGCTGGTGTTAGACTCAATAAATCTCTTTGATTTCACGTTGAGCAGTGAAGTTGTTGCGTGATTCCTCATCCCTGCGCCCGCACGTCCATGCCGCCGTTTGGTAAGAGATAATACTTGCCACTTGGAGTTCCATAACTCCCAATTTGCTGCTACACTACCTTTGTACTAAGTTTGGAAACTCCAACTGTTTCAAACTACAGCAGCTAGATTGGTCACAGGAACATCCAAGAATGAGCATATTATAACTAGCCTAAATTCACTCTACTGGCAAAGTACAAGGTGTTGGTTTTGATCTTTAAAGCCTACTTGGTTTGGATCCAGGTTACCTACAGGATCACCTTCTCCTTTACAACCTTTCCCACTCACTTAGGTCCTCTGAGGGGCAGCTATTCCAACCAGCCAGAATCCAACTGGCAACCGTCACCCAGAGGATCTTTTGATTGGCTGCCCCAAGACTGTGGAATGATCTGTAGAAGAGCTCAGACAGCTAGATCAGCAGGGGTCTAACTACTACTTCTTTTAAACAGGATGGAAAATTAATCTCCCTGAGAGACGCATTAATCATTTGTTGTACCTGAGGTAAATTACATCTCCTCCCTGGTCAACTAGCCAAGAGGAACAGAGATCAAGAAGCAGGTTATCCGCCTTACTAGCCCCAGCAGCTTGTCCACATCTACATAACTCATCAAGTTGCTTCTGACATGAAAAAAAACCCAACCAAATTGAAACTGACTGATCCAATGTAATCCCACTCACAGAGTTGCAGGACACTTTGTTGCTAACCTATGATCCAGTGACAGTATCTAAATTGGCTGTTATGTGAGAAATTTTATCTGTGAATTTTTATCTGAGAAATGGGTACATTGAGATGATGTCAAGTGGATTATGTGGTTGCAGTCAGGTAAGATTTTGAAAGATTTTAAAGAAAGACTGCTCACCAGGAATATAGTTCAAGTTCTGGCTGATTAAAGTAGCTACTTTTTTGTGTGGTGACTTTGGAAATTGCCACCCCAGAAAAGCATGGGTATATTCTTTAAGTGCACATCCACATCAAAGCATATTAGGTAATACGACATATTATTTGGTATCGTATGATACCAAAGCTTCACTGATCAGCCATTGTGTTGAAGATTGTCTTTGCGTTCATTTTTATACAAAACCCATTATACGTATTTAGTGCAAAGACAACTTCATGAAATTATCCCAAAAATCACAAAACGTAAACTTTTAAAAATGTACAGCAACTCTTGGGCTTTTACTCAGTGGGAAAAATATTTGAGAGCTTTCATTCTTGTGTGGAGCTATTTGATTCTCAAATTTGGAGTCATTTAGCAGTGGGAGGAGGATACTGGCATTCTCAGAGAGTTCAGGGAATAGAAGACATATATATCTGGATAGCTCTAATGCAAACTGTAAATGTAATGCTAATATACTGGAATCCTAATAGCATAAAACATTGTCCTACAATCCTCTAAATCCATTTTTTTAAATGCTAATACATGGAAGTTAAAGGTAAAAATAGTTAAAGGGTTCTCCTTCCCTTCCAGTCTCCATGCATCAGTTTTGCCTAATGAATGAGCTTGACAGCATTGGCTACTGTTTAGACTAATTGTTAATCCAGCCCTGGTGAATAGAAATATCATATCAGCATGAGCTCATAATTTATTTTTGACCATTGAGTAGGGTGGAATATGTTTGAGTCAGATCTCACTTCCGTAGGCAGCTTGCCCTCTCACTGTTTCAGAATGGCAATACTTAATGAGCCTAGGGCTTTCAGAAGCAGCAACCAAATTTCTTCTAGAGGCACATTATCAACTTATCATCACTATATCACATCAGTGCCAGCTGGCTAAAACTGTGAGCAAATGGTGCATTGCTATTTCCAGCATCCAAAAAGAGCAAGAGCCGAGTTCACAGTAGCTGTGTTTTCAGTCTGTTGTGCAGATTTGTTTCAATTTCTTTAAAGTGGTGCAGTAGCTATACCAACTGGCATTTACCTGCCTGATTTGCGTCATTCCTGGGACGTCTTGAATGTTCTACCTTAGACATGCTGATATCACTGGGATATTTATAGGCTTCCCGTATGTGTCCTAGAGACGCAGTTAGAGTAAACAAGCTCCATGAGTCACTGGAAGAAGAAAGATGATATTTTGAATGATAGAAAAACAAGGTGTGGTTGAGAATGAAATGTATAATTTCAGTTCTCTCAGCTGGTTATTCATCCTTAGTGTGATCACATATGTGTAAAAATAATGCACAATTGCTATATTCTATATCTTGGAAAGTTATTTTAAAATACTATGATAAAAAATCAATAGTTGGATCATAGTAAGACAATGTTCTAAACCCCATTGCATCATTCTAATATAGAGCCACCATGTATGCATAAAGAACTATGTGGATACATGAAGTACTAGTAGTAGAGGTAGATAAGTTAATATGAGTATCACATTTTTATTTTTTAATTTATTTATCACATTTCTATACTACCCCACTCAGCCCAAAGGCGACTCGAGGCAGTTTACACAAGGCAGTCTCTGCCCTCCAATCAAAACACGAGCAAAACAAAACAAACAATAACCAAATAACACAACAATTAGTAGTTAAAACATACAATTACAATCTCAGCATCATGTTGAAATCACTTTTCGTCACATCGTCGTCATTCCATATATCTAATTAAACCGTTATATTTCATCAGCAAATGCCTGCTCAAACAGCCAGGTCTTGACTTTCTTGCGAAATGTCAGGACCCTGTTGGAAAGCTTTTCGCACCCTGTTAGAAAGCTCTCTTTCCTAGACATGTACAGTGCCTTGCAGAAGTATTCCACATTTTATTGTGCTATAGCTCATGATTAAAATGGATTGTTTTGGTAATCACAACAATTTGAAGGTACAAGATTCTTGTATTGTGGGACAAAAGTAGAGTGAACAAAAATGATCTGGCATTTGTTCCCTGCACACACTGACATACCTTGAGCCCCTACGGACACACATATCATTAGGAAGCAATCAAATTTGTGAGTACGTATTTGCTCTTCCTAATCCTGAAATGCTTGCCCAGCTTTCACAGCAAAATGGCTCCAGCTCTGTCAGGTTGGATGGAGACCACTGGGAAACAGCAACTTTCAAGTCTTATAATAAATTCTCAATTAGTTTGAGGTCTGAGCTTTGAATGGACCACTCTAAGATATTTTGTTTCTGAACCACTCCAGTGTTACTTTTGTGGTACATTTAGGACCATTATCATGCTGAAAAGTGAATGTCTACTGAAGTCCCAAAAAAACCATTAAAATGAAGGTATCTTCCTCATCTGATCACTTAGTTTTGGTGGACCATTTTCTCTAGACAGAGTGCATTTGTACAGCTAAAACAAGTGCTAACTAATGAACAAGATCTCGTTCAAGATGTCCTTGTAGCTGAGCCCATAGGTACCAGTGACCATAACACAATAACCTTCAACCTAAGTTTGGATAGCAAACTGTCAGTGAAAACTAACACGGAGACATTAAACTTTCACAAAGGGAATTTCACCAAAATGAGAAAAATTGTAAAGAACAAACTAAAAGGAGCAGTAAAAAAAATCAAATCCCTCCAAAATGCTTGGAAACTGTTTTAAAATACCTTAAAACAGGCCGAACTAAAATGCATTCCAATAAAAAGAAAGAGGCATGGAAAGTCCAAAAGGACACCAGTATGGCTCACAAATGAAGTAAAAGATGTGATTGGAAAGAAGAAAAACTCATTTAAGAAATGGAAGGCTCTTCCTATCGAGGAGAACAGAAAGGAACACAAGCTCTGGCAAAGCAACAGTCAGGAAAGCCAAGAGAGATTTTGAGGCACATATAGCAAAGAATATTTTAAAAAATAACAAAAACTTCTTTAAGTACATCAGAAGCAGGAACCCAACTAGAAAAGCAGTTGGGCCACTCCACGACAATGGTCAGAAAGGGAAAATCAGCGAAGACAAGGAGATTGCTGAGCGGCTAAATGACTTCTTTGCCTCCGTTTTCACACAGGAGGACAGACAACATATGCCTGCAGCTGAGTCAGTTTTTCAGGGAGGGAATTAAAAGAATTAAAACAGATAGAGATAAACAAGGAGGATGTTCTTATATGCCTTACTAAACTAAATGTCAACAAATCACCAGGTCCAGACAGCATCCACCCCAGAGTTCTTAAGGAACTCAAGTGTGAAATTGCTGAACTTCTAGCTAAGATATATAACCTTTCTCTAAGATCAGGCACTGTACCCGAGGACTGGAGGGAGGCAAATGTAACACCGATCTTCAAGAAAGGATCCAGAGGTGATCCAGGAAATTATAGACCAGTCAGTTTAACCTCAGTTCCAGGCAAAGTGATGGAAACCATTATTAAAGAAAATATTACTAGGCACATAGAAGAACAGGCATTGCTGAAAGAAAATCAACATGGTTTATGCAAAGGCAAATCATGTCTTACTAACTTGTTAGAATTCTTTGAGGGTGTAAATAAACACATAGATAAAGGGGACCCAATTGATATTGTTTACCTTGACTTTCAAAAGGCTTTTGACAAAGTCCCTCACCAAAGGCTCCTAAATAAGCTCTTCAGCCATGGAATCAGAGGACAGGTCTTGTCCTGGATTGGAACCTGGCTAAACTGTAGGAAACAAAGGGTGGTAATAAACGGACATTTCTCTGGGTGGAAAGAGGTGAGAAGTGGCGTACCCCAAGGTTCAGTTTTGGGTCCGTTACTTTTTAATTTATTCATTAATGATCTGGATGTAGGAGTGAATTCTGAGGTAGCAAAGTTTGCAGACGACACTAAATTGTTCAGGGTAGTTAAAAATGAAACTGATTGTAAAGAGCTCCAGAAAGATCTCTCGAAATTGAGTGAATGGGCAACAAAGTGGCAAATGCATTTTAACCTAAACAAGTGTAAAGTCATGCACATCGGGGCAAAGAACCCCAACTACACCTACAAATTGATGGGGTCAAAGCTTTCTGAGACAAACCAGGAAAGGGATCTTGGGGTCTTGGTGGACAGCTCAATGAAGATGTCAACCCAGTGCGCAGCAGCAATGAAAAAAGCAAATTCTATGCTAGGCATGATCAGAAAGGGAATCGAAAATAGGTCAGCAAATGTTGTATTACCTCTCTACAAATCGATGGTAAAGCCACATTTGGAGTACTGTGTACAATTCTGGTCTCCGCACCTTAAGAAGGATATAACTGAACTGGAAAAGGTACAGAAAAGGGCAACAAGAATGATCCAAGGGATGGAGCGGCTCCCTTATGAAACCAGGTTGCAACGCCTTGGTCTTTTCAGCCTTGAAAGACGGCGTTTAAGAGGTGACTTGATCAAAGTGTATAAAATCATGCATGGGATAGAAAAGGTGAATAAAGAAAAATTATTTTCTTTGTCACAAAACACTAGGACTAGAGGGCACTCCCTGAAGCTCCAAGGTAGGAAAATTAGGACTAATAAAGGGAAATATTTCTTCACCCAGAGGGTCATTGGGCTATGGAACTCACTTCCAGAAGAGGTTGTGACAGCTGTCAGCCTGAACAACTTCAAGGCAGGATTAGACAGATTCATGGATACCAAGTGTATCGGTAGTTACTAAAAAGGACATTCAAGTGCCACCTCGGAGTTGGTTGAGGTAGGCAGGATTTCCCTGGGTACTGGTTGTGGGGGTTCGGGAGCAGGTCAGGGTTTTGCCCTCCCTTCTGCTCGAGATCCCCGTGTACAACTGGTGGGCCACTGTGTGATACAGAATGCTGGACTAGATGGGCTGAGGTCTGATTCAGCATGGCTCTTCTTATGTTCTTATGCACCAGCTGACCAGGGTCAGTTATAGGGACCATATAACTCCCTTGTTCAAACCGCTTTACTGGCTACTTGTTTCTTTCCAAGAACAACTGATAGTACTGCTCATTAAAAAAAAGCTTCATGCAGTCTAGGCCCAGACTACCTGAAAGACTGCATCTACCTAGAAGAACCTGCCAGCTAGTGAGTTTTGCCCCTCACTAAAACCTGTGATTTAGTGCTGTCCATGAGCATCCTAAGTGGCTGCTCCCACCCTCTTCCTTCCATGAGAGACTTTCTTGACCCCCTCCTTGCTTTCTTTCCCCTACAGATGTAGTCATCTATATTAAAACAAGTTTTTAACATGTTAACACAGGCTTTTAACATGTAAATATGTAAAAAAAATGTATATTTCTGAATTTTAATATGTTTTATCTTGGCACTCATTTGGAAGAAGCACCAAGGAGCCTCTGCTGCCACCAATTCCCTGCCTATGCATTCAAAAAGAGCATAAATGGCACTGTGATGGAGAAAGGAGTTTGGGTCAATGTTTCTATTAGGTTTTCCTGGGACAGGCTAAGCTTTTGTTTTTTGCCAGTCCACTAAGAGAAGGAGGTGATTTCTTTTCTTCTTCTTTTAAAATAAGAGTTAAGGTACAGAATCCACATTGATCTGTGGATAAGTCAGTCCAAATTTTTGAGTCTCTTTTTTGCCTAAACTTTATAGACTTAGACATTAGTATATGCAGTAAGCCAGAGACTGCTTGCAGGTACATGACAATGAAGAGGCAATAAAGGAAGTGTAGATCTCCACCGTCAGCCTTTAATTATAGGCTTTTCCCCACACAGATATAAAATGCACAAACTGTACCTCTGTTCTAGTCTCAATTGGAAACTCGTAGAAATGCATATTTCTCCTTAAAGTGGAGAAATCTTTTTTATATTTTTTTAAAAACAGATATGCACAAACGTAGTGCACATTATCTCCTGTTCTCAAAGAGAAAACATCAACAGAGTCTACATTAAACAAAAGTGCCTGTGGCAACCACAGCTGCAGGAGCACGCAGCTGAGAAATAAAAACCCTTGGCATCATTAAGGAAAGCATGAAAAGAAGAAAGGAAAAAGGAAATGATGACAACAACATAGAAATGGGGTCATTTCAGTTGCAGGGCATGGAGAGAGACTGCATTAGGATTAGGGATGTTTGTAGATGGATTTTTATAGTTGTTTGGGAAGCTGCAGCTGTTTAGTTCTTGTGAGACATTGAGTCTATTTGGAACCAGAAACCACCTGTGCGAATGATCCATTGGCCCAATAAGGAAACATATGTTCTGCATTTCTAGTTTGCTCCCTTATCAGTTATTCTAACCAGTCAGCAATGAAGAAAATACAAATCACAGAGCTAAAAGAAGCTGCAAAGGCTATCTAACCCCATCATCCAAGAAACTACTAGTGCTGCAAACTTGAGAGGTGACCACTTAAACTCTGTTCCCAAACAGTGCTTAACATTGGAAAGTTCTTCCTGTTATTTAATTAGAATCTCTTATCTTGGATTTTGAATCATTGGTTTTGGTCCAACCCTTTGGAGCAGCAGCTAACAAATTAGGTCAATTTTCGACAGGACAAGTCTGCTATTTGAACAGGTCCAGAATCAACACCCAAAACTCCTTTTGGATCTGGAGCAAGAGACTTTCCATCCCATATTGGAGCAGGCAAAGGTCAGTCTCATAACCTTCAGCACTTCAAAGATTCAAATGGAACACATGTGGCCAAGGTACATCCAAGTGTGATCAAGATATCAAAAGTTATTAATGAAGAACACAGATGATAGTGTCCTCACTAGTGCTAGTGGTTTCAGCTAACTGCAAAAAAGCGGTTTCGAGCCCAGTGCACTTTGCTATCACCAATGAGTCAGATTAAAGACATGAACTGAGTCTGAAAGCATGAGGAACAGAGGTTTATTACTATCAAGCTTGAAAGGATGCCAGATACACAGTCTTCACTCTCAAAGGAAATAACATAAAGCATGCAGCAAAGTACAGAACATTTTGTTCACTTTGACAGCCATTCAAAATACCCACGTCCTCTCCTGATTGGCTGAAAGGCCAGCCCAGCTAGGATTCAATCATTTGTTGGCTCAGGATTCCTTCTAATGTTATTGGTGGTTGGGTTTCCTCCATGGAAGGGGGGGAAACCAGCTGTTATTGTAGATTTGAAGTTTGGGTCATTTGGAAGGTCCGCTCTGAGAAAGGTGCAGACTGGTAGAATGCAGTGGGGCAATATGTAAAGCAGTTAATGGTGAGATTAATTGCCAATTTTGGTTTACACAAAGGGTGAACTCAAGAAAACACAGTGGGTATTTATGTAAATACTAGCCACCCCCTGCCACGCGTTGCTGTGGCCGTCTGGTGATCTTGAAAATAAACTAATGAGAAAGTGGTTTCTAATATATGTAATTTTTTATGTTTGTAGGTAAACAGTATTTCTTGCTGTTTCTTTGTCAGTGTTGATGTGGAGATTGTCTGGTTTGCCTACTCTGGAAAATGCAATATATAACTGTCCTTCTTTAGGGGTCCCTTTCAAATCTATGATACTATATCTTTCTCTGTGTGTGAATCATATATATCTATCTATAGCTATGGCTGGATGGCTCTTTGTTAGGAGGGCTTTGATTACGTTTTCTTGCCCTAGTGAAGGGAGTTGGACTGGATGGCCTTAAGTATTTTCTATTGGTCATGGGGGTTCTGTGTGGGAAGTTTGCCCCAATTCTGTTGTTGGTGAGGTTCAGAATGCTCTTTCATTGTAGGTGAACTATAAATCCCAGTAACTACAACTCCCAAATGTCAAGTTCTATTTCCCCTAAACTCCATGTGTGTGCATATTTGGGCATATGGAATATCTGTGTCAAGTTTGGCCCAGATCCATCATTGTTTGAGTCCATAGTGCTCTTTGGATGTAGGTGAACTACAACTCCAGAACTCAAGATCAATGCCCACCAAATCCTTTTAGTGTTTTCTGTTGGTCATGGGAGTCCTGTGTGCCAAGTTGGTTCAATTCTATCATTGGTGAAGTTCAGAATACTCTTTGATTGTAAGTTAACTATAAATCCCAGCAACTACAACTCCCAAATTACAAAATCAATTTTTTAAGTGATGGTCACTCCTTGGGTTTGTAGGAGTCTTGTGGCCAAATTTGGTGGCAATTCGTCCAGTGGTTTTTGAGTTATGTTAATCCCACAAATGAACATTACATTTTTATTTACATAGATAAACATTTTCAATGAAAAGTATGCAGAGTTAACCTGTGTGTTGATGTCTGGCAATGACTCATCTCTAAAACCCTAAAATAACTGGAAATCTTCTTTACACTATGACATTATCTTAACATGCTGGCATTGTCCCTTCCTGATGGTCCCAGTCTAACAGTAGGCGGGACAAAAAAAAATTCTTCACATTTTTTATTTAGTTTCATAGATAAACATTTTCAATGAAAAGTGTTGCAGAGTTGTCACTGAAAATGAGGCAAAATGTGAGGAAGAGGAATGCTACTTTTTCAGAATTGTGCAACTTGCTAAAATGTAAAATAAAATAAAATTCATATTTGACTTTAGAATTCATGTCAAGTCCATCTTTTGAGAGGGGGTTCCAGTTTTTGATAACACTAGGAAAAACTGCAGCAGTTTCCTTTTACCCAAAGTGCATCTTACACTGGAGAATTAATGCAGTTTGACACTACTTTAACTGCCATGGCTCAATGTTTATGGAATCATGAGAGTTGTAATTCTACACAGTCCTTAACCTTCTCTGACAAAGCTTCTAGTGCTACACCAAACTATAAATACTATAATCCCATAGCATTCAGCCAATATGGCTAAAGTGGTGTCAAACTCTACATAGATGCATCCTGAGCCTAGAGAACAGAGCAAGATTCTGCCCAGTCCTGTACTTTCCCCACAGAATTACCTGAGTGTAAAGTCCTTTTTTTAACATAAAACTCAATTAAAATAAGATTTGACAAATAAGAAAGTGAAAGGAGGAGAAAGAAACTGGAACATTTTAAAAGCAGCTAAAAAGTGGAACATCAGAGGATTCACTGTTCAAATGAAGCAGAGAGTATTTGAAGATTGGGACATTTGTAAGGAGACCAAGATGCTTGTTTATACCTGAAAACCGATGCCCTCACTGTGGAAGAACATGTGGGTCAAGAATTGGTTGCTACAGTCACCTACGAACCCACTGCCAATACCCTACACATGGAAGGCAACCATACTCGGCCTCAAGTGATTGCCTATGATGATGACATTGTCATCTCATGCAGTTTCATTATGCAGCTTAACTTCATTGAGTTGCATTATATGACAGTGTAGACTTTTATAATGCAGTTCGGTTGCATTATATAGTAGTGTAGATGGGGCTCAAGAGTCACAATCAAACATTTACAGCACTCCCTTTGTTTGCCAGGGACATGACACCAACTAGCTCAGTATTTAGAGGCTACAAGAGCAAAAAGTCCTGCAAAACAAGGGAAATGCTGACATCTTGTGGAAGTAGGAGATATTTATGGAGTTTTATGTGATTCATTTTCAGCTTGTTGGCCATACAATAAAATACAACAAAATCTAAAATAACAAAAAAATAATTTTTGAGGCTTCACGGGCAGTTTCATCAGGCAAAGATTCTAAAAATCACAAAGGAGAACAAAAGAGAATATTAACTGCAGACTTGCATATTACCTTAGATACTATTACATTGTCAGTGAAGGTTGTCTATGGATATATCAATTGAGGCATAGGCCACTCTACTTCTTCAGCATATGGAGATGAGAGATAAAAGGCAATAAAAAGCAGAGGATTAAAAGTCAACTTCATTACCAACAGAAAAGTAACTTTCCTTGAGATTTAGGTTGCCCACTGAGTTTGAATTTCCAATAGGTATTGTGAGGTAAATTGGGTTAGTCCAGTTTAGTCCTATGTTAAGAAAAGTTGGTATATGGGCTGGGGGAAACACTGTAGCAACTCTGGCTTCAGGCAGTGCAGACAGCAGAACCAGGTCTGATTCAGTTTGGTCCAATGTCCACATGGGGCACCACCATTGTCTCCTTTTCCCTGTGCTCCTCAGTGCAAGGAAAGGAGGACAGATCATGCCTGTGTCACTTCTGTCACTCTTCGTATTCACACACAAAATTCCATATGAACTCCTTTCTATGTAACCAGAAAAATGGGGAACAACTCCCTTCTTGTTCTTGGTTGCACAGGTGCCTCTACTTATGTCATCATTGGATGGTCAGGAGCTGTAATGGAGCTCTTCAACTGTTTAGGATCAGTGACAGCAATTAAGTAGACATTAGAGAACGGCAATGTGGTCTTGGCCCAGCTGAACTGTGGACTCTAACTCATTGCCACTATGGATTCGGAAAAGCACATGTATGTCTGGGGCCATTTCTGCTGTGGACTCACCCAGATTATCAAGCTAGCGTAGGATTGAACCACTGCTCAGCTATGAAAATGCACTGGATGACTTTAGACAAGTCACATATTCTTAGGCTCAGAAAACCATATGATAGCCTTAGAATCACTAAAAATTGGAAATGATTTGAAGGCATACAACAAAACAACTTCTGGATAGGTAAAACTATTTCCAGTTGTTGAAAGTAAAACCTCAAAGAATGAGTCCCAGTCTATCGCTCTGTCTTTACTCAGTTGTGGAAAAATTCATTGTCTTTCATTCCAAGAGCTGTATTCAGGGGTAGCTGTATTGGCCATGCATAAAGGATATCTCAAAATAGTAGGGTTGCTTTATAAAATACGAAACAGGGCATTTGTCATGGTTGGTTAGAAGATGGAATTTCAGCTTGTAAAGACTATATGTCAAGAAACATCAGCTGAAATTCCCTCTTTTGTACAGGTACATGAATCCTGTCCCTTATTTCACCTGGCATTCCTACAAAAGAGCCAACTTTGACCAGGAAAGTTTAAGATCAAAACATTGAATATGTGTGGTGGGTCAGAGAGCCCTAATGATTACCCATAGAGATTGGTTGAGTATATGCTTGTTGAGTATTTCAACAAGCACATACTCAACCAATCTCTACGGGCAATCATGAGGGCTCCCTAAGGGCCCTTTTACACTGCAGAAAATGGGTAGGGAACTCATTATCATGCCTGGATGTTTTTCCTTGCTCCAGTGTGCCTCTAAATGACATAACAGAGCTTTCATAGGGATATTCCCCCATCCTCTCTCGAATCCTCTGCTGTTTAAAGGTGAAACAGAGTAAGGGAAAGCCTCAAAGTACAGTAAGGAGCCTATTTTTACACGTTTCAAGTACCAAAGAGAGAGGGCTGCTTGAGCCCACAGAGGCAGAATGGGTGTAAGGACTGCTCCTGGGATCATGCACGGTTATCCCAGGAGCAGTGCTCGCAGGTCCCACACCTGCAAGGATTCAGACCTTTCTGAAAGGTCCAGATCTTTGCAGGTGTTTAAAAACCAGAAAAATAAACATGGATTTCCAGATTTATTCTGGGTTCATATGCATTATTACAAGGTATTAACAGATATGATAACTGTAGAAAAGTAACAGCTTGACCAAAGAATGGGACTACTCATGAATTAAACGTATCAAAATCTATATCTTATTTTCCATGCTAATTTGTCATCATATCAAGTGCAAGATATACACATATACATACAATTAAAGTGCATCAAGTACACATATATAAACAATAAAGATAATTCACAGGCATGGTACACATTCTAGAACCAAACGGAAGGGGGATCTTCGGGATAGAGATGTAGGGAAAAGGGTATTACAAAGTGTCATTTGGATGCCTCATAATAATGCACCTCTTATGCTTCATTAAATGGCAGTGTAGATGGGGCATGACCCACTGCACCTATACAGCAGTAGTATGGGTGTTTTGGCACCTTGTTTACATTGCTAGGTTATTAAAAGAGCAAATAACATTGTAGAAATTATACTGCTTTGAGACATGATGGAAGAGTATCCATAATTTCTCAGATAATGTCTCTGTGGCCCAATCTACACTGCCACATAGTGCTGTTTTGTAATGTAATGTAACTGTATTATATGAGTCTACACTGCCATGTAATGCAGTTCAATGCAGTTAAGCTACATTTTGAAATGGCATTATATGACCATGAAGATGGGCCAAAGCCAAAGGAAAGATTGCAGCCACTCAGATGGGACTCTGCTACCACCATTACTGAAGCAAAAGTGGTAGAAAGGGAACGAGGAGAAGAAAACTGTTGCTGCTATCAGAGCATGGAAATGTTCTTTTTTTACTATAAGACTCCAAATCCACCGGCTGATATGGCTAGTGACTATGCTCACTGTGTGATTTTGGAGCTCACAGTTAAATAAAATAACTTTACCAAGTTCAGACAAATCACACCAGCAAATGCCTATGAAGTTTTGACCACTCTGTGGCCTTCCTCAAATTTCAAGCCCTTAATGTCAAGATACATGTTTTTTCAAAACTCTCACAGCCAGGGCCGTAGCCAGGATTTTGGTTGGGGGGGGCTGAGTTTGGTTCGGGGGCTGAGACTGGGTGGAAGAGGGTCTACCCTAGCAAACCTTTTGTATTGTTATCCCAATAACCCCATTAATGTGGGATATAATGAGCATGGTGATCAGATCATGATATGAATAAACATAACAGTTTAAATAATGTACCAGTAAGGCCTTTTCGCGGACCACCCTGAGAATTTTGGGGGGGCTGAAGCCCCCTTAGCCCCCTGGCTACATGCCTGCTCACAGCATAAATGTATGGTTGGAGTGAAAAAAATTCTGAGCTCTAAGACACAATACTTCCAGGCACGGAGCTGGATCCTGACACCAGGAATGAAGGCCTTGACCTCTGGATACTCAGCTTTAAATATTCATATAGCTTAGAATGAATATTGAATGAAGGGTGAAGGGATTTTCAGTGGCTTGGTGACATGGATTCATTAAAGAAAATGAGCAAGCCAGATGGATGCAGCGGATAACATGTTTTTTTAGACTGTAGCTGTTAGAAAAAGATTAAGATATTTTTTCCTGTCCAACTAATATGTCCATTCCTGTCCAGGATTTCATTATATATTTAAACCATTCTAATTTGTACCAATAAAGCAATCTAGCAAATGAAGGCTGGGATTCATTTGGTTAGCCCAAACTAGAGTACCTCTGGCCTATGATATCTATAGGGTTTATTATATATAGGCCTATAATGCCATGCAAAAACAGCACTTTTATATTCAAATCCCATTTAACTACTTGGGTATATTTCAAGGCCAGGCAAACATTGGTCTGCCAGATGTTCATAATACTTCATCATTGGCTAATTTGCCTATAGCTGCTAATAGTGGTAGACAAAAACATGTAGAGAGAGTTGCAGTTGCCCAAGGGCCACCACCTAAACTTCCATTTATTTACTGCATTTATATATTTACTGCATTTATATACTGCTTTTCTCATCCCTGGGGGGACCCAAAGCTGTGTACATCAAGTAATGGCAAGATTCAATGCCAACATACATATAAGACCAAAGCATAATAACTAAAATGATGACATACTGTATACAGTTTTCCCTCACTTATTGCAGGTGTTACGTTTCAGGACCACCAGCGAAAAGTGAAAATCCATGAAGTAGGGATGCTATATACTGTATATATCGCATTCCGAGGGTGAGGCAGAAGTGAGGAGTAGATTTAAAGGCACCGCACACCTTTTTTTTCACTAGCTATAAGGAAGGGGCTATAAGGCCATGATTTACATAATGCTTTGTATCTCCTCTCTCTTTTTATGATTGGTTGCCTCTCTCCCGAGGGGAGGGTGAAACCCCCTACCACGCTTCATCATTGCCAGGAGGCAAAAACCCGTGAAACAGCAAGTCCGCAAAAAGTGAACCACAAAGTAGCAAGGGAATACTGTAACTATAAATTAAAACCATTAAAATCATATTAAACATAGAACATAAACAAACATTTAGACAATTAAAACATTTCCATATGACAGCCTGAGCGATATAATGGCCATTGAACATCTAATAATCCAGAGACTGCAAATATTCAGTAAAGCAATTATCTTTCTGTCTTACCCTGTCAAGAAATGGCATGCAAGGTGATCTTTGACACATTTTCTTGAATTGCAAAGGTTCTCAACCTTTGCAGAAGTGGCTAGCAAATACGCTTCCCATGTTTAACATTCACAAGTCAGAGGTATGTGCTCTGTAAGCAGAGAGATCAAATTAAAGGATTCAGCAGTCTTGACAGCCTTATCACCAATCATTTTTGGAGTTGCTGGAAGGAGATTGAGGAAGTAAGAAAGTCTTTAAGAGATGGAATGGCTTATTTCTTAATTGGGGTGCACAGCTCTTGCCCACAAGACATTTGGTTGTTGTTGTTTTTTGCCTACAGCAACAAGCAATCCTAACCAGCAAAGCCAGCAGTGAGAGATTTTGGGAGTTGAAATTCAAAAACATCTGGAGAGGGAAAGAAAAGGGTTATTTCTTGCTAGAAGTAGCATGCTTCAAAAGACTGAGTGCTTACTGAATGCTGAAAAATATCCACAGTTCAACCTTCTGTGTTCCCCCAAACCTTAAGAACTGGGCTCTGTGACTGAATCAATGCTATGGACAAAAATTCAACAGGTATAGCTTTCTCACTTACTCCACCTTTAAATGAGGGGCTGTACTCATGCAGCCACATTAAACATGCAAGGAGATGGATTTCAAATGCAAAAGATCCATAACTCAAACTTGATTGGAAAAAAATTAAACCCATTTGTTCAAAGGAGGTTCGGGGGCTTGAGTAGGGATCTAGAAAGCCTGTATTTGTTTCAACTATCCAAGGAAGACTATAGGGATTTCCTGGTGTCAGGACAAAGATTCTCACCACATGCTTAAGGGCATCCCTTATTCTTTAGCATTAATTCACATTGTATTATATAAAAAGAGAATGGCATTACAGGGAGCTGGAAAGACATGGTGCCATTGCATTTAGAACTGCTAAGTTTCTTCTCTCCTTCCATTTCTGGAGGTAAATGTCTCTTCCTTTCATTTCCATTTCAGTATGGGCAGATGCTGCAAGTAATAGTTGCATCCAGCATCTAATAGGAGCTTCAGATGAGGAGTTTGATCTTTGCAACATGGAATGGTACATATGAAACAGAATCCTATTGGTGGCATATATGTGCATAACACTGGCTTATAATATGCACATGTAAGTGTATATTTGCATGGGTAGCAATGATATTTTAATCTAAACCTCCCCTACACATGTCACAGTCTGAGGGGGCTACAGTACTTATTAATGGGGAAGGGATGGACAGGGAGGCATTTCAAAGGAAGAAAAAGTGGCTGATCTTGATTCCAAGGGGAAAGAAAAATCCCACCTGGGACTGAATCCTTATTTTGCCCCTACAAACTTAGTTTAGCTGTTATTTCCCTCTCTTAATTGTCTCTCCCTCCCAATAAGTCAGCAATTACAGCAGGCCCTTCTGAGACATGAAAGCTAGTAGGGAGAGGGAAAACATGGGAGCATTTTGGTAGAGCATTTTGCTAGACCCAGTGAATGGAGAATATAAATAAGATCATCATCATCAACAACAACAACAGCTCCAGTGCAAATTTAAAGACTTCTAGAGAGACCTCTCATTTCCATAGTACCTGTGGGAGCATGGAAGTGGTATTTTTGAGGCAGTGAAGCAGAATTTTTTTCAATGGATCCCCGAGTGCCAAGGAATCTGCATTAACATAAGAGAAGCTGGACCTGTAAGCAGGGCCTTCTGTCTTGATGCAAAAAAGAGCACTCTGTTCTTTATGCCCAAGAACACTCGCTTTGCCAGGCTGCTTTCAAAGATATGATTCAGCGATGTGAAAGAAAGTGAGTGAATGTGCCTAAGCTGAAGCAATGGACAGGAGGAGGCAAGAGGAATATTTTCAAGGATTCACCCAAGAGTGTGAATGAATGAATAAATAAATTATTTGGTAGTCACAGGATAAGTTGATTTTGAGCATATACAAAATATATTTCCTTCCCACCCTTTGTCCACTGTCCCTCAAGAATCAGAATGATAGCATTGAAGCCCAATGGCCTAGTGCACTTTTGTTATCCGTGCCTTTAGTTTTGGTGCATTGTTACTTTCCTTTCTCAAAATACCATATTTCATTGCATAATAATCACACTTTTACCCCCCCCCCCCATTTGGGAGGCTGCAGCTATTATGTGATTGCAACTTTTACATGATGAAAGAATCTCCTGTGGGAGTTTTTCCCCTTAAGCAACTGAACTGTGGGCCCATCCACACTGCCCCTATATCCTAGGATCTGATGCCAGATTACCTGTTTATCCCAGGTTATTTGGCAATGGGGACTCATATATTCAAGTTTAAAGCAGCTAATCAGTAGGGCTGTTTGATCAAAAAAACCAAAAATGTTTCAAAACTCGTTTTGGATCTAGGGGGCACTGGCGCTTCGTATCTGATAGACTTCCACATATTTCCATTAAAATTTCAACATTTATTTGGATGAATTCTGAAATTTTGGAATGACTTTTTAAATGGCGGACACACATCTCTTTAACCCAGTTAGGACTGGGGGACAGGGAGGGAAGAAATTGGCGCTGAGCAAGAGGAGGGGCCGAGATTCGGAGGAGACTTCCTCCTGTTCCCAAAGGCTCCCCCTCCACTTGTGAGGGAGAGCCTGGGGAACAGGAGGAAATCTCAGTCGTGGCTGCTTCCAAATGGTGCTTTGGATGTGGCTGCTTCCAAATCTCAGCTGTGGCTGCTTCCAAATCGCGCCTCCCCCACCTCCTTATCACATAGCTGCCTGCCCTCAGTATGTTTCCAGCTTATCAATCTCTCCCTGAAACTAAGGAGGTGATGCACTCAATTGTTCTTACACTTTTACAGTCCCATGTTAGGAGCTTCTTTCACCATGTAATGTGCCACAATTGGTTAAACCCTTGTGCTGGCAGGACTGAAGACCGACAGGTCATACTTCACTCACCCATGGGGGTGCTTCTTTAAAGGGGCATCTGTGAAAGTGAATAAAGAGTCACCCTCATTCCCTTCCAGCTGAGTCAAGCCCTACATCATCAACATGGTAATAATACCCTTAATTCTCTTGTCTAGGCAAGTGAACCAAGAGTGTGACTATTATGTGCTGTAAGACAAAGATACCATTCTGCCTTCTCCAAAAGGGTGTGTGTGCAAGTAATATACATTGGCAACTGTTATATGATGAAGTATACTTATTTTTAAGACCTTCTTTAGATAATACAAAGTTTAAAAGTGGTCTCACCCCACCGCAACATCGACTATAAAACAGAGAGAGTAATCTGTCTTATATTGGCTTTTAACCATTTCAAAGTGCTGCTTTTGAGCTTTAACGCCCTGTATGGGTTAGGTCCAGGTTATTTGAAGGTCTGTCTCTCTTTCTATGAACCTGTCAGATATCTATGAACATCTGGGGAGGGTTGTCTCTCTGTCCCACCTCCTGCTCAAATGCATGTGGTGGGAATAAAGGAGAGGGCCTTTACAGTGGCTGCTCCCAGACTTGGGAACACAATTCCTAGAGAGACTAGGATGGCCCCACCACTGCTTTCCTTTGTCAAGCAGGTCAAGACTTTTGTACCATTTGGGGGAGGATGAGGGGCATACTGATGGGGAAGTTATGAGTGGCATTTTTTGAGGGGAGTGAGTTTTAAATGTAGTTTTAATTACATTTATTGCATTTTAATGTTATCCACACAATACTGTTTTATTGTTTTTTTAAATTTTATTTTTTGTATTTGCTTTATTTCAAATTGTTATTAGTTTATGAGCTTGTTAGCCACCTTGAATCCCTACAGGGAGAAAGGCAGGATATAAATAAGATCAACCACCACCACAACAACAATAACAATAACAACACCTCCAGTGTAGATTGAAAGACTTCTAGAGAGGGCTTCTGTATCTTTAATAGTTGTGAAGAAGAGGGAATTTCAGCAGGCATTGCATGTCACCTAACCAGGCAATGCGCAACACCTGCAAGAATTCTCTCTTCCACACAACTGGAACCCTCTCCAGTTTCCATCTGAAAACTATAAACATACATACATTCTTTTGGGGAGATGGGATAATGTCCACATCCTTTGTTTCTTTTAAATAAGCCAAGATCCTGCATCAATCAGGCAAAGTAATGCTGTACCCATGCAGTTCTGTGTCCTCCTTTAATTCTGGCAGTCATCAAGTCTTGGGAGGGTTGGCTGTTGTTACTGGAAAAGAGAGAGGAGCAGAAGAGGGAGAAGCCACTGATCTTACCTCATTCAGACAGAAAGGAGATGCAACTGATCTTGGTTCAATGGGGGAAGAAATGAGGATACACTTGCACATGGAGTGTACCCCAATTTTCCCCTCCTAATAGTCACAGCAGCTCCATCTTCATTTGTCTGCATTGCTTTCCTTCCTCCTGCTCCTCCCATGGAAAGTACCAGGAGCCCCTACCAGGCTACCAAGGAGGTTAAGAATGGGGAGCAAAAGGCTAGAGAATAACCTCCTGTACCCCATCCAGAAAGTGACATCTATATGTGTAAGCTGTGTGCATACTTGTAAGTATATTGCTATCATGGATATATTCTTTTGAGATGGCTCATAATAAAGCCAAAACACACATTTTAAGCATGCATCATTATGTGAAACAGTAATTCAGTTCACTTGCAAACCAACTCCTTACAAGATATATGGACACATACATAAAATGTAAAAAATGAAAAGATACAGCATATCTCATATACCTTTCATTTATATCTTTAAGAATATATGATTTCTTTTTTCATATAGACTCAGATGTTGCTCATTACATTCTCATGACACTCCTACACACTGTAGTCAGAACTCTAACTAGTAACTACACACAGTTTAGAAAGCTCTGGAATAAAATATGGACCAGATGCCAGGAGATGGGTATGCTAGACTATTATTCTGCTTTAAACAATTCTGTCTGAGTAGCTGAGCAAAACACATCTGTCATAATGAATAGATACTAATTTTACAGAAGACATTAAGTATTTCAAAAGTAGCAGAGTATGCTGTCTGATTTCCCAAACCCAAATAATCTCTGTGACAAGCACTCATATGTTGACATTAAGAGATCTCCAAGTTTTTCTGGATGTATTGTGTCACTATAGAAATCTTCAGAATAGTGTGAATCAAAACTTATTAATTGTGAGGGTTTAAAAAATATATCTTCAAAGAGTTTTGTTCTGTTTTTAATGGATGTTTTGTACATTGCCACAAGGGCCCTAGCAGACTGGAGAGGCACTAAAGAAATTTGGGAATAAATAAATAAATAAAATTAATCAGCACTAATTTAAAATCAAACCAAACAAAAACATATGTACCCACATTCACTGTATTTGCTCACAGCAGCTGAGAAATCTTAGGTCTTAGACTTAATGATTTTCCCTTAACTCCAAAAGACATATTTGCATATTATAGTAAGACCCTGGTATCCACAGGGGACACATTCTCAACCAAATTGAAAATATGTGTATCCTGGGAGGGTAGTAGGAGAGAGGGAAAGTCCTTCCCAAAAATTGTAAGACTCAAGTAGGCTCATATGTGGAGATATGGTCTTTCAAATAGACTTTATTTTTAACAGTTTAAAACCATAATATATTATCAAGATGACAGGAATAAATTTGAGTTTGCTTCTGTTTCTCTCGGTTCGTAATCTTGGCCATTCTTCACAACCGCAGATTCAGGCAGGACTCCTCCCACGCTTTCTACAAGCGTGTTGAGGACTAAATAGGTCAATCTGAGATAGGCAAGTCCAGTTGCAGAAAGCACAGCTGAAAGTCTCCTTGGGTGATGCTGTTTCCAGGTTGCGGTTCTTTCTGCGTTGTCATTTCTCTTTGAGATTCATTTGGCGTGACTTCTCGAATGAGGCCACAGCATTGTGGATAGTGCATCTCCATGTCTCCCGAAGTGAGGTGATCAATCTGGCCGAGCCTGAGATGTTGTTTCAGGGTGTCCTTATATCTCTTTTTTGGGACGCTTTTGCGCTGACCCATGGCGAGTTCACCATAGAGTAGTATCTTTGGGAGGTGGAGGTCCTCCATCCTTCCTGTGGTGCGGGCTGGTAGAGAAGTTCCGTTTTCTTCAGGCTGACTTCCAGCCCAAACAGCTCTGCAGCTGTTGCAAAGCAGGATGTTAGGCACTGCAGGGCTGCTTCTGTGTGGGCAACAAGGGCAGCATCGTCAGCAAAAAGCAGCTCACGGACTAAATAGTTTAGAGTCTTAGTGCGATCCCTCAGACGGCTTAAGTTGAACAAGCTACCATCAGTACGATAGCATATATATGCCGTCTTCTTCTTCTTCGAGATCTGCTGTAGCCCTTTGGAGCATCATGCTGAAGAAAATTGTAAATAGGGTTGGTGCAAGAACACAACCTTGTTTCACTCCATTAGTTATTAGAAAGGGCTCTGAGAGAGCATCGCTGTATCTGACTTGACCGTGCTGGCCCTCATGTAGCAGGATAATCATTTTGAGGAATTTGGGGGGACATCCTAGACGTTCCAGGGTCTGCCAGAGATCTTATCTACTCAGTGTCAAGGGCTTTGGTGAGGTCGACAAATGTTACATAGAGTCCTTTGTTCTGCTCTCTACGTTTCTCTTGCAGTTGTCTAAGGGCAAATACCATATCAGTGGTGCTCCTATTAGCTCTGAAGCTGCATTGGCTTTCAGGGAGACGTTCTTCTGCAATAGCAGGAACTAATCTGTTTAGGAGTATCCTTGCAAGGATTTTTCCAGCAACGGAGAGCAGTGTTATACCTCAATAGTTTGAGCAATCAGATTTTGTTCCTTTTTTCTTATACAGGGTGATGATAATTGATGGCAGTTCACCTTTTGCCCAGCAACTCACAAGGAGCTAATGAAGTTGTGAGCTATGCTGGTGGTGGCATAATAGTCACCGGTATGGCCTCCCATGCCAGACAGGTCACAACCCAAAGGACTGAAAAGAGCGTTAATGGGCAGGATGGGCTCTCTAGCCTTTTGGCAACCATCCTAAGAGACATTAAACTCTAAATTAATTTTATTCAGGTAAATAGAATTTAAAAAGTAAAGGTTTCTCCTGACATTAAGTCTAGTCGTTTCTGACTCTGGGAAATGGTGCTTATCTCCTTTTCTAAGATGAAGAGCCATAGTTGTCCATAAATGCCTCCAAGGTCATGTGGCCAGCATGACTGCATGGAGCAGAGTTACCTTCCCACCTGAGTGGTACCTATTGATCTATTCACATTTGCATGTTTTCAAACAGCTAGGTTGGCAGAAGCTTGACCTAAACAGTGGGAGCTCACCAGGTTCCCAGATTCAAACTGCCAACATTTCAGACAGCAATTTCAGCAGGTCAGTGGTCTAACCTGCTGCACCACCAAGGAAATATATTTTCTGTTTCTGTATGCAAACACAGATTCACATATTCTCCCCATATCAGGGCCATGTGGGAATCTATATTAGGCAGAATGTAATACCAGCCTCAAGTGGTAGGGCACCAGAAGTGTCAACTTGAATTATTCTTCCTGCCTTTCCCCCATTGGCAAAGCACCCATTGAGTAGTGGTCCCACCATTGAGGTGCTAGAGCTAACTAGTCTCCAAATGCCTAGCCCTGCGGAGTCCACAGAGATAGTTCTTGTCACAGGATAGAACAGTGGTAATTAAAGTGTTATAAATTAATATGCCTAGGAAGCACTGTACAACTAATGAGAACAGAACTAATTTCCAAATGTCTCTATATTTAGTTGAGTATTAGAGCCTCTGACAACTAAGGTAGTAGCTGTGCTTCACAAAGCTGTGCTAACAGAGATTGTATACAAAGGCACCTCATCTTTGGACAATCAGAAGTCTTTAGATGACCAGATATTTGTATCTGTGTTTCCCCATGTCTGAGAACAATTCTGTCCACACAGCTTCTACTTTCCTTTATTTCAAAATTACTTTTAATATAATAAAATAAAACATAATTCTGACTGTAGGTGGTGCTAAAATCTTTCTGAGCCTCATAGTATTACAGTTTATGGACATTTTATTTTCCCTCAAGCTGTAAGAAGTTAGGCAAGTACTATCATCTGTTGCAAAATTACAACCTTGCAAATATTCACTTCCAGTTATCTCAGGCTTGGTGTTTCAAATTGGTCTCCCTCAACAATCTATAGTCCATACCCTACGGAGCAAAAAACATCCATTAATATTACTTCATTAGAATTTTTATATCCTGCCTTTTATTATGGGTGCTGTATGGGTAAAACAATAAACAGTTTGAAACATTCCCAGACTGAAATGATAAAATAGCTTAAACAGCCAATAAAACAAATTAAACATGACAAGAAGTTAGAACAACTTAACAGGCGACAACAATTGAAACTATGTTTTATACCTCTCCCTAAAGGATAAACCCCCAAACCACCACCCCCACCCCCCCAGCTGCCAAGACAAGTATTTTCTTGACATGGGGCTGGAAAGAGATAAATATTGGATTGATCAAACCTCTAAGAAAAAAAACCTTCTATAATTGGGGTACAACAGCCAAGAAGGTTTCTTCCCATGTCTGACTACAGTGTATTTTACCAGTATTGCAGGAGAAGGGTAGCTCCTGGAAATCTTCAGGCTGCCATATACATGGAGAAATGCTTTTTCAAGTATTTTACTTTACCCACTTACTTACTTAGGCGATCCCTTGTTGCCAGAGTATGATGGCCTTCCAAGTGTAGTGTCTTGGCGGTGGATACAAAGGTGACTGTGGACCTAATGTTCGTCCACAGTGAAGGCATTGTTTTCCAGGTGGAAGATGGTCCCAGTCAAAGTTGGTTTGATGTGCCTTCCTCTTGGCACATTTCTTCCTTTTGCCCTCCATTTGTGCCCCTTCAAATTCCACAGCACTGCTGGTTACAGCTGCCCTTTAGTCAGAGCACTCAGACTTCCCAATTCTTGGTGTTTATGCCACAGTTTTTAGGGTTAGCTTTAAGCCATCTTTAAAGCCGCTCTGAGTCCCCCTCCGCAGGGGTTGAGAAGGGCGGGGTATAAATGCTGTAAATAAAAATAAATAAATAAATCTCTTTTCCTGTCCACCAACATTCCGTTTTCCATTCTTGAGTTGGGAGTATAGTAACTGCTTTGGGAGTTTCAGACAACGTAGTCAGTCCAGCAAAGTTGATGGCATAAGAGCATCGCTTCAATGCTGGTGGTCTTTGCTTCTTCCAGCATGCTGATATTTGTCTTCCCATCTTTCCAAGAGATTTGCAGGATTTTTTGGAGATAACACTGCTGGAATTATTCCAGGAGTGTGCCATCTCTAGACAAACCACTTTTTGTGAGCGTATAACAAGGTTGGAGGTATCAGACAGTGTTGTATTTCAGTGGCAATGTTGAGTTTTGTGGAGAGGTGGCTGCCAAGGTAGCAGAAATGGTTAACATTTTCTAATTTTACACAATTAAGTTGTATTTCTGGTAATGTAGAGGGAGTGGCTGGTGACTGCTGGAAGAGCACTTTAGTTTTCTTGATGTCCAATGAGAGGCTGAGCTTTTCGTATGCTTTTGCAAAAGTGTTTAGAGTAGCTTCTTCTGAATGTGCACAGACTACATTATCATCAGCGTATTGCAGTTATATAACACATGCTGTAAGGATCCGTCGATTAGAGCAAAGAGTGCTCTAATCTTAGAACCTTCCAACAGAAGTAATCCTGACCAGGTGTGGCCTTGAAGACGCACAGAGCTGGAAATGGGCCTTGAGCCACACCACACCAACGTGAGAAGCCCTGGCATGGTCATTGCTGACTCAGAAGGGATATGAGGAAATATCCACTGGACATTGTGTAACTGGGTCAAATGGGATATGATGCAATCTCTGTTAGGTATTGCAAGCCAGGGGGATTGGTCTTTGGGATGATTGACAGGTGATGGGGGCGTGTTTTGTATATAAATTAAGTTTGTTGCTGATAAAGCCAGTTCTGGCTTTATAGGTGCTGATACCTGGATTAAATCTTGTGAGATTGAATTGCTGCCTGCGCGTCATCTTTATGGATATCCGGTGTTCATTACAGAAGCCAGAACTACAAAGAAACCTATCGTGGAAGGCTTTCCACTGAGGGTGTGTGAGTGAGCTCTGCAGTGGCGGAAGATCCGAAGATGAGACCCTATTCAAGAGTGGAATGGGTGAGTCCCACTGACTTTTGGGGAGATGATGAGGAAGAAGAGTATCAGTGGGACTATTCCGGTGAAGACTGCGAAGGGGAATATGAGGAGGGCTTTAGAGAAACCCCTATTCCCTATGGAGGTGGCAGATGGGGATCTAGAAGAGAAGATGCCCCATTCCAAGCCTCTAAGAGCTCACAAGCTGCGGCAGGAAGGAGTGGTGAGTGGTGGAGGGCTGTCGGTTAGAAGGGTCCTGTGAAGATGGGTACGTCAGGAGTTGCCCTGGCCACATATTGGTACCCCAACAAGACCTCAAGAGCTGCTGGAGGGGCGAGCAGAGAGTCTGGAGGCTCTGATGAAGATGGGACCGGACGAAAGCAACCAAGGCCCAAGAGCCAACACCGCCGTGGTGGAAGGAGTAGCGGAACAAGCCTGCCAAAGCTAGTAGGTGCCATGGTGATTCAAGAGGCCCGAGTGAGGTGGAGCAGCAGCAGGCTAGGAGGATCCTGCAAGGCTTGTTCCCTCATTGGGTGATGGAAGAATCCGTGGATGGTGCCCCTTCTTGGGAGAGGAAGGAGGAAAAGGGGCTCAGAGGAGCAGAATGCGCCCAGGGGGCTATCGAGAGGCTGAGGGGCCTTGCTCGAAGAAGTGGGAACCAGAGAAGCTGTGCGGATGGACACGCCGGCTCAGGTGGATCCAGATGTATGTGGGACCAGGAAACTGCGCCAAAGGACAGGCCAGTTTCGTGGCTGTGTCGAAGGACAGACCAGTGCCGGTGGACCCTGTTGTGGGTGAAAGGGCTGTGCAGAAGGAAGCCCAGTCCCCTTATTGGACCAAGGAAGAGGTGGTCCAAGAGTTACGAAGAGAGGCTTTTTGCGAGCTGCAAAAGTTGAAGGAAGCCATGCACGATGGGCAGGAAGACGTGGGAGTGTTGCTGAGGAAAATGGAAGCTTTAGAGGAGAAAGTTCGGAGGTTTCAGGAACTTATGGTATGTTTCCCAGCAGAATGTTATAATGATGCTCCGGAGTGGGAGGAAGTCCAGCCGGAGGTGTGGAGCACGCGTGGAGCGGAAAGTGGGGTTAAAACCCTTGCAAAGACTGCCTTACCGAGTGAAATCGAGTGGGTGGTTGAAGATGCCTTGGAGGAAGACGCCTTTGCCCTGGTGGGAGAGGGCCGGTCGGCTGTCTTGGAAACGGAGCTTCCTGGAGGAGAAGTGGCAGAGGAGTGCCTGTCCTTCAATGTCCCTGCCTGCAGTGAAGAGAGAAGCGAGACTGTGTTGGCTGTGGCAGCCCTGGGAAGTTTGCTAGTTTGGGGAGTGATTTTGCTGTCCCTTGAAAGGGAATGGAGGTTGCTGTGGAGAAGAAGCTCCTCTGTAATGGCTGTATTGCTGAAGTGGAGGAGGGTGCTTTACCGGTGAAAATCGAGTGGGCGTCTGAAGTCTTTGAAGTGTATTCTACAAAGAGGAGAGGGGAAGAGGCCCTTGTTCCAGTGAAGGATGGGGCTGTTGGAATAAGGAGTTGGAGAGATAAAGGTGGAATGCCTCCCCTCCTGAAAAGTGAAGTTGCTAAAGAGAAAGAAAGTGTGGAGGAGGCTTTTCAGACGGAGAAGGGGCCAGAAGACCCCTTCCTTCGAGGCCTCTCTGTTATGCTTGCTTGGTCCGCTGCTTTATGGTGCCTGTGGCTGGAAGAGGGGAGTGGGAATTCCCATCAAGTTTGGAGGCTCCCAGAAGAGCAAGTTGCCGTGGAGACAGGGCTGCAGCAAGATAAGCTTGGAATGCCAGCGGCTCAGGAAATGAAAGTGGGAGAAGAGTGCAGTTTTCCGGTGGAGAAGTGGGTGAAGATTCCCATCCGAAAGCAGAGGTGCTTGCTTTGCAGACTGGTGGAGGTGGGAGTGAAAAGGTCCAGGAGTTGGTTGCACAAGCAGGAGCCGAAGGATTCCAGTTGAGAAGTCCCCTGTTGCTGGAAGCCTTTCCTTTGGAGAGGGTTTTCCCCTGTGTGAAAGTTGTGGTTTGGTTAGTGCCTCTTGCCACGCAGTAGAGGGAGTTGTAGTTTTCTGGGCGTTTTCCCCAAGTGAGGGTGTAGTGGTTTGTCTAGAGGAATGTGTGCTGGGATGGCGTGTTGGAGTAAGAGGGTCGTGTGGATGTGTGTAATGGCTAGATAGCTTAGAGAGCTGTGTTTGCCGCATGGGAGAGTGGTATATGCCTTATGCCAAGATGTATTCTTTCGTGTGATTGGCTGGACACAGTTGACATAGTCCTGTGTAATGGGTTCAGCTTATTAGTGAAGACTAGGTTGGTGTGGTATATGATGGATGGTGTAGTGGTTGGCTGTTCAGGGACTTGTAGTTTTGGTCGGTTTCCCGAGTGCCTTTTGCCAGGGTGGCAAGGATAGTGGGTTTCTTTTGTATTTGATTGTATAGGAGATTGTGGTGTGAGTGGTACCTCCTGCCATAGCAGTTGAGGGGATGGTAGGTTTCCTATGAGCCGGTTGCCAGGGTGGTAAGGATAGTGGAGTTGTGTGGATGCAGATTGTTTTAGGTTCCCAAGTGGAATGATTTGGTTGGAGGATTGGCTTCAGGGCTAGTTTAGTAGGGGATGATGTGATTTCCTGTTGAGTCTGCCAGGAGAGAGTTGGTTGAGAATTGTATGGGTTCAGGAGTAGATATGTGCAGGATACCTGGACGCAGATGCTCATACCTGCGTCCAGGGGCCGGTTTGTTGTTGAATTGGAATTGGTGTATAGCCTAGTAGGATAGGTATGGTGTAGTTTGTGCCTGTGGCCTCCTGTTTTTTCAGTGGTAGGTTTTGGGAGTTATGGGGTTTGGAAGTTTGATTGTGTGGTTTTGATTTATATCCTAAGGATGCGCAGTTGATTTGTCCTTGTGCAATGTGGTGTTGGGATTTGTAGATTACAAATAGTAGTTACAGGAGAGATATAGTTTGTGAGTTAGCCCTTCTGCTATGGCAGTGAAGGGAGGGAGTTGTTTAGATTTAGGTGTGGTAGCTGGAGATAGGATTTGGCCTTGAACAAGCTGGACATTTGTGAGAAGGGAGTGTCTGATTGTTTGAGAGTGGCTGAGATGGCTGCCTATTATGGAGTGTATCCCAGCTTTTGGTTAGTGTTAAAATGACATTTGGATGTTATGATTGAATAATATTCTTGGGTCCTTTTTCTCCCAGGGGGGAGGGAGGAGAGTATTTTGTAAGGATCCGTCGATTAGAGCAAAGAGTGCTCTAATCTTAGAACCTTCCAACAGAAGTAATTCTGACCAGGTGTGGCCTTGAAGACGCACAGAGCTGGAAATGGGCCTTGAGCCACACCACACCAACGTGAGAAGCCCTGGCATGGTCATTGCTGACTCAGAAGGGATATGAGGAAATATCCACTGGACATTGTGTAACTGGGTCAAAGGGGATATGATGCAATCTCTGTTAGGTATTGCAAGCCAGGGGGATTGGTCTTTGGGATGATTGACAGGTGATGGGGGGCGTGTTTTGTATATAAGTTAAGTTTGTTGCTGATAAAGCCAGTTCTGGCTTTATAGGTGCTGATACCTGGATTAAATCTTGTGAAATTGAATTGCTGCCTGCGCGTCATCTTTATGGATATCCGGTGTTCATTACACATGCTGTTGTGACCTTGATTTTGGCTTTCTAAATCCCAAGCCATTTAGAGTTTCAGTGCCATCTCAAGCAAGCTGATTTAACTGCTTTATATCAAAATACCTCATGTTTGGCCCATTCATTCTCTAGTTAAAAGATGCTGGAATCAATTTTTCACTCAAATCATGAACTATGAAGTGGCAGTAGTATCTGATAGATAATAATAAGTTACTTATTGGAATGAAAGCAAGAGCTGTCTCTGCCCACTAGGTTTGAAGTATTTTATTGGCATGCCAATGTATTTACTGTCTTAAGGTAAATCCAGTTAAGTTGGAACTGAATAAAATCTTGGACCATACTATAGTTTGAGTAGTCATCAGGCAGGTGCAAATGGTGATAATACTTTTATTTTATTTATTTACTTTATTTATACCCGGCCTTTCTCCCCGTAGAGACTTCCAGCCTCTACAAATGCTCATATTAATGCCTCATTTTTTTGTTGAACTTGGTTAACTGGACTTTGTCAGGTAAAATAAATGCTAGGTGGTTAGATATAAAGGCTGTGATGTCAACTAGAGGCAAATGAGTAAAATAACTATGCATTTTATTATACAGAAACTATGTTTTAGGGACCAGATCAGTCTTTGGGGGAATTTTGAACATTGTAATGGTGCATCAGGCATGGTTGATATGTTCTCCTTACCAAAATCCAGCAAGTCATCTTGAAGGTCTGCACCAATGTTAATACATATAAAATCTGTCAATATAGTTAAGTTATGCAACTCATTGGTCTGAGGAGCTTTGGTTGCCCTCTCCCTTTTCTTTCTCTCTACAGCAAGAACACAGCTATTTAAGTAGACTTTTGTTTTATGAGGTGGATAAGATTTGAGGCATTGCATTTGTTTTATCTCCTGCAGCTGTCTTATCTTATAGTGTGTATATGAGGGTGTTAGAAGGAAGGTTGTTGGAATGATATTTTATGGTTGGCTTTAACTGTTATTACTGTCCCTGAATGGTGTGTAAGCTCCAGAAACGCGAGTTATAACTGTTCATGTAGCTAAATAACTAAATTAATGGACCCAGCATAAGGAAGCTGTCTAGCACCTGCACACACACATCTTCATACTGTCTACTCACTTTGTCTGAGGGAATTGTAGTAAACTATTTTTGATATTTTTAAAGAAGTAAACCTTACGCATGCTTAGCAAAGAAACAGTTAACACACTTTTGAGCATTTATCATTTTACCAGATGCTACATGTCCCTCTTTGGGGGTGATAAGGGCGGGATTCAAGTGTATGAATAAATAAATAACCAACATTATATGCATTTAAGATTCCCTGTCCCTCCAAGTCAACGAGAAGACTAGTGATCAGTGGATAGCAACTGATGATGATAGCAGTAGCTAGCAGGAGAAATCACCTGGCAATAAGAAGAATACACTTCACTATCCAACATGTTGGAGAGTGGAGCAACTTTGTCTCCTCCCCGGAGAAGAGATTGGTTGATTTCGCAGAATGTACTGGAAGGGAGGAGGGGCTGGCATAGTGTGCTGCCAGCCCCTTTTCCCTCATTCTGCTCTTGAGCATCGCCCACCACTCCCGCCCATGGATAGTATAATAATGATCGCTCAAATGGTTTCACATTTGGGGGTCGGATAGGAATTCGCCCACAGGGTTTTGCCTATCCTATACTGTCTATTAGGGGCTTAGATGGTTTGGTCGGCTAGTAAACTAGCTAAGCGTAAATAGTTGAGTTATTCAAAGGTTTGTATACACTTAAGGCACCCCTTAAGGGTGTGGGACATTATGCAAACACTCACCTAGACTGTTAATTTTAGAGGTGAGGTGATGATGAATGTTCCAGGAGCTGGGAGAGTCTAGTCTCAAAAGTTGAGAGAGATTTCTCCTGATGTTTCCCTTACGGGTTGCTCGTGTTGAAATATACAGGGGACCCAGGTAGTATGCCTGAATTGCTGAGGGGTAGACTTTAGGAGACGCTACTTCAGCTTGCACACACCAAGTTAAAACTGACACCAACAAGTTAGTTGAGTTACAAGTTAAATAGGTAACTATTTTAATAAAAGTTGCCCAAATTTTGAATCCATATATTTGTGTCTGTCTCTTTATTTCGGGGGGTTGGCAGACAAAATATTGAAGGAAATAATAGGAAAAGTATACACAGTGAAGCACTGCTGATGTATTACCTGGAAGTGCAAAGTCCTGTGCAGAAAAAAGAAATCCCGCACAGAGAGAGAAAGGAAAAGAGTTGATGCAGTGAAGAAATATAGAGATGAGAAGCAGAAAGAGCCAAAAATACAAAAAAAGAAGCTAGCAAAATGCTATTAGGTGAATTTAGAATTGATTTACAGATCAATCCAAAGGGTGCTTACCAATGGCTCCTCTTTATTCTGGAGAGAAGGGACCACTGGGCATGACAGGCTTGTATTTGGATAATGAAATAGAGGACAAGCATGGCCATCTGTTGGGGTGGCATTGATTGTGCATCCCTGCATGGGAGAGGTTAGACTGCATGGCCCTTGTGATTCCTTCCAAAGCTATAATTTTATGAAGAAGTGGATGAATGAGTGGACATAAGAAATTGAGAGAGAGCACACAGAAAAAGAGGAATCAGAGGAGGAATGGATAGATGGTTTATTGTGACAGAGTACAGAAGACCAATCCTTGTTTTATATACTTGCTTAAACAGTTTCTTCTGAATGTTTGCCCTGTTTTCTTTTATATGAAAGCCGCCCGAGTGCCTTCAGAGAGAGAGAGGTGTGGGTTAGAACTAAAATATATGATGATGATTGCTTCTTATTTAGCATTTGGTGTAGCTTATGGGAATCATTAATCATGGGCAACACCCTAGAGCTTGAGTGTTCATCTCTATTTCTTTGACTGCTGAAATGTACATATTGTCTCGGTTGCCCTTGAGAGATTAAACCTTTCCTGGTTGACCACCAAACCCAATATTCCATATCAAAGAAAAAAGTAAGTGGGGTGCTTGCAGGCCCATTCAAAGTGAATTTCATGTACATCAAATAGCCTCATGTTAAGTCAAAATATCCCAAACATCTCCAGATTTGCTGAAAATCCATCCAGCTGTTTATGTGTAATATGGTAAAAGGTAGAAAAAAGGCAGAAACTTAGAACAGCATCCTGATGGTGAATGATGGCTCATAGAAATCTATCAAGTGATGTGTATGAATGCAAACAGCATTGCGATGATCCCAGGACATTCCAAAATGAATGTTGTATAAGTGATATGGCCTATCACCATGGAAATGAGCCCCCAATTTGGTGGCATCTAATGAAATAATTACTGAGGTCCCCCACAGCTCCTCTCATCACTGGCTTCATGCTGGGCTCTAGTAGACTCTAAACCACAAAGGACATATACTGCATGAGTTTAGTTGAAGACAATAATGTAAATATATTCAACAAATTCTCATAGGCTGATATATCGGCTGGAAATTCCACATATCATATTATATATTAGCATATAGCGAAATACAGCTTAATGTCGGACCCAAATTCCAAATCACGACCAAATCATAATAAGAGGGTACACAAGGGAAAATTGCAGAGGGAACAATATACAGACCGGAGTGTAGGGAAGGTCATCGAGGAGCAGTCATTGTCAACCGCTGTGCCTCGGCACACCAGTGTGCCGTGAGCGATCAGCTGGTGTGCCGCAAGAAAACCTCTTCCCCCCGCCTTTCTTCCCCCACCAACTGATTGTGGAACAGCGGTTGGGGAACCCAACCCTCTCTAGGGACCTAGACCTAGAGAGGCAGGGAGGCTCAGGAGGGGGGGGGGGGCGGGCGACGCTCCCCTCCTCCTCCGAAAGTGAGCCCACAGGAACCTGGGCGCCTTGGGGAGCCGAGGGGAAGGGAGGGGAGAGAAGAAGAGGAGGAGGCCAGGGAAGGAGGGAGCAAGCGTCGTCGCCGAGCCTGCCTCTTCCCCCCCCCCAGCAAGCGCGCGCTCGCAGCTCCCTTCCTCCTCCAATCACGGCGCAATGTCAGCGCCGTGTGCGAGTGAGTTGGGCGCTCCTGAATGGAGGAGGAAGGCAGCTGCCTGCGCCCCCCTCTCCTCGCACGCGGCGCCGACATTGCACTCATGATTGGAGGAGGAAGGGAGCTGCGCGCGTGCTTGCTGGCGGGGGAAAGAGGCAGGCTCGGCGGCATGCTTCAGAGGGGACGCAGAAGCAGCAACCCTGAATGCCGCCTCCTCTGCTCTGCTGGGACCTCCATCTCCCTGTCTTTCGCCCTCTATGTGGGTTTCTCTCTCTCACTCCCTCTCCTTGCCGTCACCCCCTGAGCTTTGCCTTGGGCTGCTCCTCCTTCCTCCTAGCATTCCCTCCCCCACTCTTTTTGACTGGGTTAAGAAGGAGGGGAGAAAAGGATCCACGGCGAGAGGTTGGCAGGGGCGGCAAAAGGTGCCTGGCTTGATTTCCTTCTTTTGGGTCGCTCGCCCGCCCGCACCTTCCTCTCCCCAGTCCTTCCCACTTCCTCCCTTCCCACCTCAGTTCCCCCCCTTTTCCAACACCCCTTTCCCACCCCGTCTTCCCTTTTTCTAGTTTTACCCTTGCCTTCTCCCAATCCCCCCCACACACACACACCAGACTGGAGTCTTTCCCACTTTTCAGCCCCTTTCCATCCCAACCTGTATGCCAAGCTTATTCAATTCCATTTTTGTTGGAATTCAGAATGCTCTTGGATGGCAGAGGAACTATAAATCCCAGCAACTGCAACTCCCAAATGTCAAAATTCATTTTCTCTAAACTCCAACCATTGATCAATTTTGGGCATATTGAGTATTTATGCTAAGTTTGGTCCAGATTAATAGTCATTTGGGTTCACAGTGCTTTCCTGATGTAGGCGAACTACTTCTCCCATAAATCACTGTCAATTCCTCCCAACTTCCTCCAGTATTCTCTGTTGGTCATGGGACTTCTGTGTGCCAAGTTTGGTCTAGGTCTGTCATTCGTGGGGAATCTCAGTGGTCTGTGGAAGTCAGAGCTGAATTGGTTGAAGGTACTGCAAATCCCATCATCCGTTGCCCATACTCCCCAAACATAATTGTTTTTGTGATTAATCACTAGGCTTTAATTATGTTCAATGTGTAGCAATGAAAATACATCCTGCATATTAGAGATTTGCATTAGAATTCGTAAGAGTAGCAAAATTATTTATGAAGTAGCAACGGAAATATGGTTGGGTGTCACCGCAACACGAGGAACCTTATTTAGGGGTCACAGCATTAGAAAGGTTGAGAACCACTGTGTTAGTGTCATTTTGTGTCATTTTGGTTGGTAGTGTGCCCCAGGATTGTGTAAATGTGAAAAGTGTGCCGTGGCTCAAAAAAGGTTGAGAAACACTGGTTTAGAGGTTACTTCTCTGCACTTACTATTTGTGTATATATAGGGCTCCTAGTAGAGGCATGCTGTTTTCTTTATTTGTCTCCCCCACCCCATTCTCATTGTTTTTCCTTATTTATATTTATTTCCATATCTGTATTTCTGTGTAGACATTTTAGCTCAGCAATGTAATTTACTCCCGCTGCAACCCTCAAATAAACACACTTTCTCCTACTCTTTAGTTTTTCCTAAGTATGTTCTCTCTACAGGTTATCTATAGGAGAGGAAAATGTGTGTTTGTTACATGCTCCAAACTTTTACCCTTGACTTTTGCATGATGACAACTTATAGATGAGGATATGCAGATAATTTTTTTTAAAAAAAAATTCTTATTGGAGTGGGCTGTGTAGAAAAGACTGAGCAACTTTATTAACCATTGCACATCAACCATATCAAACTCTGCAGGGGTGGTATATGGTATTGCTTTACACAACAATAGTCATAAATAAAAAACAGAGCCCTCTAGACACTGATTCTATGGTCAGATTTCCATTACTTCTTTTAAACAGAGAAAACACATTCAAAAGGATTATCAAATATGACTCAGACCTTCATTTTCCTTGTAAATCTGAATCAGTTCAAGGCTATTATTTTAGGGAAGGAAATGAATTTGTCAATTCCCAGGCATATTTTAAATGTCAGTGATAAATGCCTTGGGACTCCTGATGTTTTTTCGCACATATGCATAGGCTTGAATATACTGGAAGTCACTGGTGAAGATCACTTGGTGTCAAAACAGGATTGGTCTCTATGGTCATCAACTTCCCTGACCCCACCATATGTAGGGGGTTAAAGCCCACATTCTTTCTAGTTGAGAGCAAGTGAGTGGAGGGAAAAAGTCTAACAGAGCAAGAACCTAAGCTTGTGAAAGTTGGGTTTTTGGACTGCCACTACCAAGCTCCCCCAGCCAGCAGGTCACAGGGAAAACTGGGAAAACATGTTGGATAAAATAATAAGTGGACGAGGAGCCTGGAGTTTGCAGTCCAAAAAGGTCTTTTGACATGATCTAGAGAAGAACAAAGTACTTTATCACACAAGGCAGCGTGGTGTCATTCCTATCGTACAACACCATATACATTCCACTGCCAGGATAGGTATTAGTGTTGTGCAAAGTTATTGCTACTCCTAGTAAATCAGATCAAATTCATTAAATTCATGCATACAAATAAGTATTAAAAACATGCAGGAAAGAGGCAGGGGGAATTTAGAATCGAAATACTCACCAATGATTTTATTTATTTATTTATTTGTCGAATTTCTAGGCCGCCACTCCCGGGAGGCTCGGGGCGGCTCACAACAGGGCAATACACAATAAAACACATAAACACATACAGCACTCTAAAATATCCATACATCAAAAACACAATGCACTGTACTAAATACAAAACGCACAGCATAATACAGTATAAAAGATAAAATCAACAGGCAAGACTGGGATACTGATGGCGTCTTATAAGCCAAAGGCCTGTTGAAAGAGGAAGGTCTTACAGGACTTCCTAAAGGACCTATAAGATCTTGATGTTCTCTGAGGATTCAGTAACTTCAGTCCCAAAGTCAGTTTAATTTTCAGTATAAGCATTAAGCTGGGAAAAGATGCTATTACAAGCGTGCTCCATAAAGTTTGGGGACAGGACTTGCTAACTCACACAGCATTCTGGAAAATGTAGTCCCAGAATGTAGTGCTCTCAGAAAGCACCAATTACAAATCCAGACATTTAGTTAGCCTGATTGCACAATGCCCTGTCTTGACAAGGGGACATGAGAGAAGCCTCCCTAAAGGATGGTAAAACATCAAAGCATCTGGGCATCCCCTGGGCAATGTCCTTCAGATGCCTAATTCTCTCACACCACAAGAGACTTGCAGTTTCTCAAGTGACTCCCAACATGAAAAAAAAAAATTGAATCTCCAAAGAGGTCTAAAGTAATTAGGTAATAGTATAAATCTGTGCTAAGTTGAAGTTATGTGGTCAATTGTGTGCCATATAGACACACTGTTAGACAGCATTGAAGGAGATTGCTGTTGCAGCTTTTTTATGGGGAGGGATGTTTTTGTCTAAACTTTTAAAAATCCCGTCAAATCAGTAGATGTGTGAATCTTTCTGAAAACTGGGTCATCAATGCCCTGCTTATTTTGTTCATTGTATATAAAATTTAATGAGATAGCTCTTGTAGTATTTTTTTTTAAAAAAATGTAAAAAAATCAACAATTCCCCATAAATTAGTCAATGAGTGCAATTTTCTAAAACATGGTAGGCTAACAGTGGAAAATGTGTGGTACAATTATAGAAAGTTTCATCACAATAGCTCTAAAATGAGGGAGAAACAAACCCATGAAGTTTTCCGACTTGCTCAATTACCTAATGAAAGAAATAAAAACACTTCATTACTGTCGTTATAGTAATGAAATTTTTACTAACAATGCTTTAGAAACACTTTAGAAGTGAAATTCTGACACCCCCTAATTTTGTAATGGATTTTGAATTATTTTTCATCAAGAACACACGGCCCTAGTAAATATTGATGGGAAAAACCTTCAATAGCTCACAAATCCACACTATTACTATCACTGAGCTTGTGTGATGGGTCCATTCTACTTTTGTGCCATAAAGTAACATAAGTGAGTGGAATTCTCCTCCTTCCCATTCCCACCTTCCTCTCTCTTCCTTGCTATTCCCATGCTGCCTGTGTTCTGTGTGTGTATGGGTGGGTTTTTTCTTTGCTGAAATTATGAAATTGCTCTAAAAATAAAATACAGAGCAATGCTAAAATACCAGCCTTGGTCTTAATTTAAACACTAGCAATAGCATCTTTCACTTTTATAATACAAGCAACTAGTACTTATGGTAGAGAGCACCTTTAATCCTCCCCTTTACAGCCCCCACTTTGAAAGAATACACTCAGCCTTGTCATTTGTCAATAAAACAAATTGTCTTGTCCAGTTGGCTACCCTGAATGTGCTGCATCAGAGAGGATTATATTCGGATTGGCAGTGAATAGGAGAAATGGCTAGCAAGCAAGAGAGGAGCACAAAGTTTCACACTGCCCTTGCTTCACACTTGATGAAATGTGGTTCCAAAAGAATTACTTGCTTCATGGCTGGAAAAAGTTAACAACAGCAGGAGTATAGTCTTTCTTCGACTGTTGCTATGAGTGCTGGTCTGTAGGGGTGTAGCTTTCCTCTTGGGTTTCTTTGTTTGTTTTGCATATTCCTCTCTCCTCTTCTCTCCTGGCAGAGTTCCTTTTTATTATGGTCAGGTGAGCAAGACAACGCAAGCTGTCAGCATGGAGCACCTGAGTGAAACAAAGGTTGAGAAATGGGGGTAAGTGCAGAAAAAACCTGACCTGATATAGTGATGCTGGGACAACTGCCGTTTGCCCGGAGGTTGCCAATTATTAAGTGATCATAAATAACAAAGTGAGGGCATATGTGAGCCAAAGCGAATCTGTTGACAAGTCCCATTGATTCCAAGAATGAACCATGGGCAGATTTAACACTATTATGTTGGAATACATTGTATTTAGAGTCTAAAAGCAGCCAAAACTGCATCATTACAATGTTAATAAATTATCTTCTTGGGTGAAAAATGCAAAATATGTCTTATGAATTTTATGAACTTGGTTACCGTGCTACCACCTCACTTGTTGTTTTTTGTAGTCTGCAAGAAATTTTGAAAAGTTGTGTTTGTCTGCTATCAGTGACAATTTAGCTGCAAGTTAAGCATGGGGATAGTGACTCCATGGCTTTCTTTATTTGCTCCGATGTAGAAGAAGAGAAATTGGCTTGCACTTTCCAGACCATATCCTGTGATCTAATATAATTGTGGTGGTTGTAAAAAGATCTTGTTGGATTTTGAACAAGCATAATGAAAATAAAGGACAGTGTTTCAATGACACTAAAGAGCTTATAGTTCACTATTTTGCTCCCTATCTGTCACCCAAAATTCCAATCATACTTTTGGAGTCAGCTTGAAATCAAAGAATCACAGCTAAAATCTCACGGTGAAATGGGAATGGAGAATTCAGGAAGCTCTCCAAGACCTGGAATGAACAGGGTTCACGAGAAGTTTCAAGATCAATTCTGGGAAGGCTTTGCTTCTTTTTCGAAGTGGTATTCTTCTAATTTGCTTTTGATTTTGTGCTGTACTTAGTCAAGAGAGGTTTGCCTCAGTGTTTATTATCATGTTGAGTTTGGTATATAATCCAAACTGGTTCTTATCTCACTCATCTGCATTGAATTGTGTTCCGAAGCACAGTGAAGAGGGCGGTTTTGAAGATCTGCAATGAATCCCTGTAGCTAATAAAATAAGCACCCACTTGGCCGGGAACATCAATTTGCAGCCACAATGGCAGCACCAAGTTGAATGGCATTAACTGATCCTGTTTTATAATCCTATAATCTCGATACACTTTGATATGCATGCAGGAAATGTTTGAAGCTGTATTGGACTATGAGATAAAAAAGAACAAGGCAGGAGAGCTTATGTTATTAAGGCAGCCATAAACTTTCAACTGCACAATGTCCCCCATTTTTAAAGGAGTTTAAATTTTTGTAGAATTGCAATTTTCTCATTTTTAAAAAAATACTGTCCTGCTGGGTTGACATTGGTTTAGGTGAATACTTAATATGGTGAGAGTTTTGATTTAGGACTAAAGTTGTGCTGAGTGTTCTTCAGCGTCATTTACGGTTAGAAGCAAGCAATTTCAGTCAGGAAGGCATTTACCTCTTAAAAATACCTAGATGGTATGAGTGTTGGCCTTGTTAAAAGCTCCTGCTTCTAGCATTCTTTTCCTAGGTACGGCCATTTCTCTGCAATCTCTTCTCCAATATTCTATGCTGTCAATTTAGGGTGAAGGTAGGTATATAACATTACTGAAGATTTTTGAAGCCATAGGCAAAGTGGAACCATGAGAGAGATAAAATGAAATACTGCAATCCTGTACATTCAACTCAAACTTCTTTTACTGATTTAACAACGAATTTATTTGGATGTAAAATTGTATGATTTGGATATTTATGAAAATTAAAACAATATATCAACAAATGTGTGTCTATTGTAATAAACAAATAAATATTACACCCAATATGTAAACTTTAACTATCTACATGAAAAATTATAACTATACCATTACTATAAAAGAGCTACAAGCTATTGTACCCTATTATACCTCTGTGTGTGTGTGTGTGTGTGAAATAGAGGAAGTATATCACAGAGCACAAATATCCTAATAGTTGAATGAAGTGTATTGTTTGGAGAGAAAGAGTCTCACGCAGTCACAGTCTTAAAAATTAAGATTGCTGCATATTTGGTTATTAAGTTTAATGCATAGCATACTGGGCTGTTTATTAAGTTCTATCACAAGTAATGAAATTTCCACAGTATGCTGCTCTCATAAAGATAACTGTATGCACTACATGCACATTTCCTTTTTTCTATGAACTTTGTATATGCACAGGAATTATTGTTCTTTGTTTTTGAACAGTTCCTGAAATTCTGAAGGGGCAAGACCATATCTTAAAAAGAGCTTGCTTCATCCCCAAAATAAAGTATTTCACCAGATTTTGTTTTATGTTCCCAAGAGTTTCCAATTTTGGATATGGGGGTTATTCCTCCTTGCAAATTTTTTGGAAGATGGGGAAACTTCCACTGTATGTGTAAATGAATACATAAAATAATCAAGGGTCACCCCCAAACAACATATTCATGTAAGGGCTAGGATCCTATTGGGACAAACTAGATAAAGGATCCTATTGGGGCAAACTAGGTAAAGGTAAAGGTTTTCCCCTGGCATTAAGCTCAGTCGTGTCTGTCTCTGAAAGTTGGTGCTCATCTCCATTTCTAAACCAAAAAGCCATCGTTGTCCTTAGATGTCTCCAAGTTCATGTAGCCAGCATGACTGCATGGAGAGCACTTACCTTCTCACTGAAGGTACCTATTGATCTACTCACATTTGCATGTTTTTGAATTGCTAGGTTGGCAGAAGCTGGGACTAACAGCGGGATTCGAACCTGTGACTTTCAAACAGCAGGTTCAGCAGCTCAAGTGCTTTAATCCACTGCACCACTAGGGGCAAACTACGGTTTCTTAAAAATGGACCCAATTTGAAATTGCTATAACTCTCCAACTATGAACCCACTTAAAAGTCCCCACTGAGAGATAGGGCAGGATACAAATAAAGTTTATTATTGTTGTAAAAGGGTGGGGCGTAGAGTTTGAAACTATTACTGTTAGATGCCTCTCTCAGCACACAAGCATCTCCTAGCCTCGGTCATTCGCAAGATGGTGCCCTCACAATATAAGGCCTAGGGCCCTTCCACACAGCCATGTAACCCAGAATATCAAGGCAGATACTCCACAATATCTGCTTTGAACTGGGTGATCTGAGTCCACACTGCCATATAACCCAGTTCAAAACAGATAATGTGTGATTTTATCCAGCTGTGTGGAAGTGACCCCAATGATATATTCTCCATTTGCAGGGTTATTTTTTAAGATTTCTTTCTGATTCAAAATGGTTAGTAAAACCTATTAACTTGGTAGCTCATGAAACTGTGTGTAACTTTTTGTGTAATTATATCTTGCCATTGCCATATCTTGCCAATGATCTCACGCCTCTGAGGCTGCTTGCCATAGATGCAGGCAAAACATCAGGAGATAATGCTTCTAGAGCATAGCCATATAGCCCGAAAAACCTACAACAACTCAAATGTTATTATTATTACAAGCAGTTTGATCATTTCGATGCTTGTGCTAGCAGGAGAATAACATAACCATTGGATATCATGGGAATAGGTCACTGAGTTGCCAGCTACATGAATTTCTGGTTTTGAGGGTCCTTAAGAGGTGACTTTCCTTTTTATGAACCTCATCACACCTACCAAATCAAGCGTCCTACAATGTTTTCAGCCTGCTTCTGGGATGGAGCCCTACACCTGACATCACATGACACGGTGTGACTTCTAGTGGAGGTCCTACCCCCAACTGGGAAGAAAGCATCCTTGGACACTTCCCTCCAAACACGGGAGCCTTTCCGGTTTGAGCGACATTCCTCCATGTGATGGGGTAAGCGTCACCATGCCTAACTCATGTGAGAGGTCACAGAGTCACCCTGCATGTCTACCATTTCACCTGTCTTGCTGGCCAAATGGAACTGGGGGGAGGGTCCCCCATATGATAAGGTCACATTTGTCCTTGGAGACTCTGCAGTCAGGCATTCATAGAATCATTGGTTGATAGTATATCATCTCTGACTCCAATCTCATGCTTCATCTTCCCCTTGCTTCTGGTTCCTCCTCCTTTTTCACACTGCTGTCTCCAGCACTACTATTCCAACAGAGAAAGAAGATCTCAGCTGTTGATAATAGCCTTAGTTATATTTATTGTGCCATATATAGAAGTAAAAAGTTGTCTACAATGTAAGTTATTGGAATATGATGTGCCACTTGCAGGAACCATCAAATCACTTTGCACAGGTATCTTATGGTTTCCTTCTTGTTGGACAGAGCTTTAAATTCTTCAGATCTCACCATTGCCTAATAAACTGCATTTTGTAAAATTTACTGCAACATTCTTGTAAAATAAAATCCTGCTGTTTACAGCCTTACTTGGTGGCAGTGAAATTGCATTTCTGTTTACCATTTCTGCAGTCATTCTTCCTGTGTGTGCAGTCATGTGTCATTCTTACTGGTGATTAAAGTAGCTTTATGGGGTAGGTAAGGCAGAGATACATTGACTTATCTATGTAGTGAACCATACATTCAACTGATGATTTTATGAGTTTATTTATTTAAAACTTTTATATCCCAATCTTCTCGACCTCCGTAGAGGGACTCAGACCGGCAGTTTCCCACCACAAACACACCAGTGTTCTAAAGTGTTTGTCAACCATACAAAGGTCTCAAGGGCAACATCAGGGAAGTGTTATGTTAGTGCTCTAGATGTTGAAGGATGTGGAATCCAGCTCCCTGTATTCATTGCACCATTGCTCACTGGCATGAGGGAGCTGGATTCATCATCCCCACTTGCTAGACCCACAGAATCCACTCCCTGAGATTGGATGCCTGGATTTCATAGTGGATTTGAGAAAGGGTGAGGATAAGGAGATGCAGTATACCATGGCACTGTAGCTATGTATCTGATGTAGAATCTCCCCCATGTTTGTGTGAGTGTGGAAAAAATCCTGTGGGTTTTGTGCAAAAACGATGTTATGTAAAGAAATGCATAGCATGTTTTTCTGTGTAGAATAATTCCTCTATAACCCATTGGAATATGGCAGAGGGGATCACAACACTTTCTTTGGTGTATTATGCTTCCCAATGGGGTTTCCTAGTAAATAATATTCTTCTTCATCTCTGGGGAGGGCAAAGTAATCAATTTGTGCTTCATGTCCATTTCACGTCTATCCAGTCATTCTACCCAATGTCCACATCACTGAACAAAAATATTGCTTTCTAAAAATGTTATTATCTGTACTGATATCTTGCCTTTTTTCTAATGTTCTCGGAGAAGCATGCATGTCTCTGTCTCCCTCTCTGCTTTGTCCTCAAAACAACAAACTTTTGAGGTAGGTCAAGCTGAAAGCTTATGACAGCCAATGAATTCCATGGCAAAATGATAGCTAGAATCTGTTTCTCAAAATGTTGCAGATCAAAACACTAGCATAGGCATGAGCATCACAGCAGATTTGGCACTAGTATTCTCTTCCAGCACTCTAGGGCTTACAGAGACTGCTATAATGTTCCCCAAATGGTAAAAAAGGGAATTGGGACAAATCCACTTCTGGTTTTGAAATGCAAACCAATTTAAATAATGAACTCCTGGAGAGTTATAGATCATCAGATAACCTTACCCAGAGCCATACAGGTCATAACTAGAACTTTGCTCAGAAACAAGCTGGTAGCCAGTGAAGCTGTTTCAACAAGTTATTTATATATTTACAGTATTTATATTCTGCCCTTCTCATCCTGCAGGGGACTCAGGGCGGATTACAATGTACATGTACTTGGCAAACCATCAATGCCATAAACACACAACATATATAGACAGACAGAGGCTCCCCCTGGTGGCCAGAGGCTGGAATGTCAAATTGCTTCTGAATGTCTGTCTATATATGTTGTATGTCTATGGCATTGAATGTTTGCCTGTATATGTGCATTGTGATCCGCCCTCAGTCCCCTGCGGGGTGAGAAGGGTGGAATATAAATGATGTATATAAATAAATAATTTAACATTCCAGCTTTTTGATGAGGGTATTCTGGCCACCAGGGGAGCTGTTGCTTCACCATCCATCTGTGACACTGATGAAGTACTACCTCATTATTTGCGTGCTTGGTAGAGATTTGTATGGTGTCGTAAATTAGTTAAATTACCTTTCCCGCATACGCAGTACCTAAATTTCCCACTGTCTTTCAGGCTGCAAAGGTCGACAGCAAGCTGCACAATTTGGTTGGAAGCTCACTCCGACCCCGGCTGGCTTCAAACTCATAACCTTTCAGTCAGTAGTGATCTTAATGCAGCTGACTCCCAGCCAGCTGCACCACAGTACCACTGCAAGGGATTTATATGCCCCCACACTACATAAATTCAGCTCAAACCTACTGGCATGTAAATAAATTGTTTGAATATTATGACAGTGAGTTTACCTGAAATATCTGCATCTATTCTTGATTCCTTTTGTGGAGATGACCTTTCAAAACAAAGTTAATAAGTACCTGATAAAGAGGAGACATTTTGAGACTCAGTAGGAAATAAAAAGGAACAAAACTTCAAAAGCAGTCAGTTGGAAACAAAATAAAGGCTTAATAGAGCACGCGATGGACGTGCCATGGTGGGGAGAAAAGAGAGAGGGGGAAAATGAAAGATTGCTTGCAAAATTATTTCAAAACTTCTTCATCAGCATACACTCCGGGAAGAGATTTATCCAATCACCATAAAAAATAACAAGAGGGATAACGAGGGCAGGAAGAAAGCAAGATAACTAAATGACATAAATGGGAAAATGATAAACCAGGTGTTCAGCACTGCATTTGGAATATTAAAAAGAAGCTTTCCTCCAAATCCTTGGGCATAGCCCAAACTGGCAGAGCTGTTGACAAAGTTTGTAATTACCTGGTTTGGAATACAAATTTCTCCATTAGTAATCCTCAGACATATTACAAATCACACACACACTCACACACAAAATCTTCTTTGGCTCAGAATGCAAAACAGTATTTTGAATATGCAAGGCCACTCCACTTGGGGTGCATCTACGTTTTATTTATTTATTACTGCCTTTATTTATTTACATACTAATATTATTTATTTACATACTGCCTTTCTCACCCCAGGGACTCAAGGCAGTTTACAATATGCCCCTGGTGGCGCAGTGGGTTAAATCGCTGAGCAGCTAAACTTGTTGACCAAAAGATCACAGATTTGAAAACATGTAAATGTGAGTAGATCAATAGGTACCACTCCGGCGGAAAGGTAACAACACTCCTTGCAGTCATACCAGCCACATGACCTTGGAGGTGTCTACGGACAATGTTGGCTCTTCAGCTTAGAAATAGAGATGAACATCAACCCCCAGAGTCAGACACGATTGGACTTAATGTCAGGGGAAAACCTTTATCTTTAATGGCAAAAATCAATGTATAATTAATGTAGTTTGGCACCTTAATTTCTATAATTTGGTACTATGGAATCCTGGGAGTTGTAGTTAGTGAGGTACTGGAACCCTTTGTCAGAGAAGGCTACAACACTGGTTAAACTATAAGCCCCATAATTCCATAGCATTGTGCCAGGGCAGTTAAAGCCATGTCAAACTGCATTTATTCAATAATATAGATGTGCCCTAGCATATCTCTTCTCTGCTCAGATGAGAGTTGGATAACTTGTTGTCCATCAGTTCTTGTCATTTCCTGCAAAAGCTATGTGGTCAGGCTTTATGGAGTTGAAGTCCATCTGCATATCGATAACTGCCCTCAGTCTAGTAGAGAGTACTCTGCTGCTCAGTCAAGGGTCTTATCCATTAGCTGCTTTTTACCTTTATTAAACTGGAAATGTCAGGAATGAATTTCAGAACTTTTGCATGCAAAGCAAGCATTCTACCACAGTGGTATGCAATCTCAAGTCAGCAGTTTTGCCGGTGCATGCACAGAACTCTTGACTATGGTCTTTCATCTTGATTAAGCTCTTTGGTAGTTGCTATGCAATTATGTTGATACAAGGGTACTTGATTTAAAAAGGCATTTTAAAAGGATCAACTGCTTTATGTGTTTGCTCTGTGCTTTCCATATCTAAGAACCATTTCTTGTTCTCAGGTGTAATTTTGGTTTGTTGTTTGTTTTGATTGTGGGGTTGAGTGTCATAAATAACTCAGTGAGGAATGCAACTAGGTGAGTTGAAACAGTCCAGAAGTCAGATAAAGTCCGTCCAAGAGAAGCAAATTAGACAGAGAGTTGCACAAATGTTCAGAAAAATTGTTGCCAGAAGTCACAAGACTCAAAATATGGAGATGTCTTCCATAAATGGTGCCTAATATTGTTTCTAGCAATAACCATCTAGACCAGTGGTTTTCAATCTCTGAGTCCCTAGGTGTTTTGGTCTACAACTTCCAGAAATCCTAGCCAGGTTACCAGCCATTAGGATTTCTGGGAGTTGAAAGCCAAAACATCTGGGGACCCACAGGTTGAGAACCACTGTTATAGTCCATCTTTTCTTCACAGGCTGAGTATGGATCAGGAAAATCCTGAACTTCTCTCATTGTGCAACAGCTGTTTGCCTCTGTACTGGCAATTCGCCAAACCCTTGGCCGTGTCCACTTCTTGGACTTCTTCACATGCACGGCAGGAATTGCTGAGGATCTCCACAGATCATGGTGATTTTGGCAGTGCCCGCCCAGGGGACGTGGAGACCTGTTGCTCTGTACTGCCCTGGCTTCCCCCCCCCCCCAACCTCATCACACAGAGTGTTTTGCATGGATCTTTGAGGGGGAAGCCCAAGGTTCTGTTCCATTCCCTACTTAAGACTGCTAAAATGGATGGTGAGGGAGCTCATGCAGTCACCTTCAACAGCTGTGGCATGTTTGTGTTCTTGCCAGAAGAAGTGTATAGCTGTCCTCCAATTGCATACCTTCCCTCATTGGGAAATGACCTCCTCCTCAGATACATCCCTTGTGTGTTTCTCATCCAAGACCGTCTTCTCTTCTGTGTCCAAAACAACCTCTTCTTCCCTAAAATGTCGAGGTGTGGATACATGGCCTCAAGCTGCCAGATCTTCTCTTTTGTGAGAATTACCAACTTGCACTTGTTGCAACTTCTGAGCAACTTAGACCAAGTTCTCTGAATTTCAGGCTATAGGTTTTAGGATACAGGGTAAAGGCATATTATGAAGTAGACCATAACAGGCACATCATAATTGCAAATAAATCAACTTTGCTGCAATTAGCTTGGAAATCAAAGAAATTACAGGAATTAGATGTTTCAAAGACGGGGATTACAATAATATGTTTATCTCTGGTTTGAATGTGCTGAAAGCTCATGAACTCCATATCCAATAGGTGGCAGCATTAGATCCAGATCTAGAGTCTCAAGGAAGAAATGCAAAAAGGCAGCTGCAAACATTAAAAACTCAGCTAGTCACCAATTGCTCCGAATTTACCAGGCACTCGGAAGAAAGCTAGAGCAAACCCTCTTTTTTTAAAAGGCACTTTAGGTCTTAAGGAAAAAAAAATTAGAAGTGCTCTGAGAGACAACTAAGGGGGAAAATGTTCAGGGCATAGAAAGGCACAAGCGGAATAGGGAAAGGAAATAGGAGGATGGTTGTTTATTTAGCCACCCCAGAGATAACCAGTGAACTGAACACACAAATGACTGAAAAGGGAATATAATAAAAATGTGCTCTCACTCTGTATGCAGTAAACCTGTGGAGCTCTTTCTTACCTGGAGTACTTCCCGTGTTGTGTTTGTCGGGGGTGCTTTGAATGCAATTTTCCTGCTTCTTGGCCCATGAGGTCTCTTCCAACTCTATGATTCTATGAATGATGGGATCATGGAATTTTATGGCTATAATAGGTAAAGGAGGTTATCTAGTCCAATTCCATCCTCAATGCATCTGCAATGCAGCGTCAACAAAATATAGGCCTCATCTACACTGCCATATAATGCCGTTTTCAGAATGCAGTTTAACTTCATAGAACTGGATTATAATCCTGTTTAGTGTAGTTAAACTGCGTTCTGAAACTACATTATATGGCAGTGTAGATGAGGCCATAGACTCCTTTTAAATGCCTCCAAATCAGGAGAGTTCAGCTTTTAATACAAGATCCTACATAGGAAGCTGCCTTATATCAAGCAAGAGCATTGGGACATCCAGCTTTATACGATTGGCCCTTCATATTTCAAAGTTTGAGTTCAATTTAAACAGCTGTTTTGAATCTACATACAGTATCTCAACAGGATTTGGAGTCATGGACTGCCCCCTTCCACAGCAATCCATCCAGAATTTGAGAATCTCAGTAGAGACTCCAAGTCATATCCCACAAAGGGGGCTAGGCTGTTAGCTTTCAAGAGTAGACAGGGTCTTTGGAGTATTTTGATACTTGGGTAAAATATTTTACTACATTTACGACCACTGGAAGGGGAATGCCAAAGGTTTATATAGAGTGGAGTTATTAAAAGAAAATTAAGGTGTGCAAACTCAACAAATTCTGCTATCCAGGAGAATTGCGTAAGTATGTTAAAGGAGAGTTTAATACCTCAGCCATTCTAAAGCTGTATATTGTTTCCCAGCCTTGGTCTAACAGGCTAAACTGAACCTACCTAGCAGGGCCTCTTCCTTAGTATGAATTAACCGCTTCCATGCCAGTGGACAGCTGTTGACATTTGGCAATGATACTGGCAAGGACTTGAAAACTCATCTACATGGTGGCAAAGGCCATGCTCACTACAGCATGCATCTAAATTTATGCACACTAATAACACCATGTCCCCATGGATAGTGCACCATCTGACCTGTTAACACAGTGCAGCTGCTGAGGCATTTCTCTTTGAACTTTGAATAATGTGATTGCTGAATAAGATTTATTTTTCCAATGAATCTTTCACCAAAAGAATAAATGGCCTCTTTACACCTTTAAGCTCAGTGGAGGACAAACTATTTCAGCATCAGTAAATACAGTCCTTGGAAAAAGTGGTGATGCTTGAAATTGGGGGAGAGGGTGGAGGTATGATTCTGTCCCAATACACAACTACAACAGTGGCTGTATTCTAGCAGCATTTTCTCCTGATGTTTCGACTCCATCTGTAGTTGGTATCTTCAGAGGATCTGATGGTGGTAAACCAAGTGGAGTATATATACCTGTGGAATGTCCAGGGTGGGAGAAAAAACAATGCCTATTAACCAAGTGTGAAGGGTGCAGTTAGCAAGCCTGATTTGCAAGTGTTTGAGTGAGATCCATTCATTAGCATGTGAGTAACTGAGAAGATTGTATAGTCAATAGCGAGGGCATCTGCCAAGCCTTAATTTTCTTGCAGTTCTGTCTCTATTTTCAACTCTAGCATGCTGGAGCAGAAAGCCAGGTGGTGTAGTGGTTTGATTATTGGACTGGGACACTGGAAGACAATGGCTTCAAGTGCACAGCTGTGGAAACCTACTGGGTGACCTTGGACAAATCATCCTCTCTCAGCCTTAGCAGAAGGCAAAGGCAACACCTTATTCTTATTACACTTTGAGTGATTTTTTTCCAAACTATAATTTCCAAAATCCTATTGGCAATTCTGATTGAGAGAATCCTGAAAGTTGACAGCCAAAATCAAACTTTTCTGAGCTGCACTTTCATTACCCCTTCTCTCTTTTTAAGAAGCAGTAGTGAATTTTCTGGGGAAAATATTGCAGAAGAGCTGACTTTGGGTCATAATTTTCTTTCTGGAGTAAATTCTTGGAAGCTATGTAATCACAACAGCCTTGTCTCAAGGCCTTCGTCTGAGCCCCGAGGACATTTCATCCCTGCCTCAGATTGGTGTCAGCACTTTCAAATTCGACTAAGGTTAATACATTTATTAACCCATCTTCAACAATGATTTCCTGCCTTTACAGCCTACTTACTTTTCTGCACCCAAGACACTCAAATTTATAATGGGAAAGCCTGTAAATCTCCAATACCCATGATTACCATTGCAGAATAAAAGGAAATGGGTACCTTCACTCAGGTGACTTTTGGCTATTGCTTTACCATCAACTGTGTTAGGCCACATGCTCCTGTAAATTGTTCTGGACTCAAATGTTAAAAAAGCAACACCCAGATGACAAGACTTGATTATTAACTAATTCCATTGTTCAGAGAATTAACTGTAATATGAAGGAATGAGTGGCTGTCTATTCCAACACCTTGCCCTAAATCAGAAGAATTGCCCTCCCTGTGGCTCTGCACAACAGGATTGCTCTCTTTTGCATCCAAATGTTCTGAACTTCCAAGTTGTTTTCATTTAATATGTGAAGCTTCTTGAAATCATTATCACCATACTTACTGGCCAAATTCAATCAATACAGAAAAGAAAGGGTAGTGACTGCTTTTCTTCCATCAGTATTTGAATTCATCTTTTCTACAATTATCTAAGATCACATGCCTTAGTTTCCTATTTCTCATTTCATCTTCATAACACTCTTAAGGCAGATTGAGAAAAACAACTGGCCTCTTGATGTATCTCTGTCTTAACACTGACAAGGGGTGTGGGTCTCTGTTTGTGCTTCTAGACCTCTCAGCGGCTTTCAATACTATTGACCATGGTATCCTTCTGGAACACCAGGGAATCTGGGAATCGGCGGTTCCATGCTGTAGTGGTTCTGGTCATACCTCTCAGGGAGGTTCCTGATGGTGGAGCTTGGGAATAGCTGCTCCTCAAAAAAGGACCAGTTATGTGACATTCTACCCCCAATGCTTTTAAATATTTATAGGAAACTGCAGAGATCATCCATAGGGATAGACTGGGTGTTATCAATATACTGATGACACCCAACTATATTTTTCCATGTCTTCAAAAAGAGCCTCAAATAAAGATAGCATGTTTCCTCTGAATGAATGCCTGCAGGAGGTAATGGGTTCGATGAGAAAGCACACATTTATTTATTTATTTATCGCCTTTCTCACCCCTGGGGGGACTCAATGCAATTTACAATATGTTAATGGCAAAAAAGCAATGCCAACATACAAGTAAAACAGGAAATTATAATAATTAATAATAATAATGCACTTTATTTCTATTCCACTCTTCTCGCCCCGAAGGGGACTCAGAGCGGATTACATCACACATACTGCAGACAGTCCCTGCCAGTACCATATACAATTACATACAACATACAACATATAACAGTACAATTTTAGAAGGATTTTTCTTCGGGCTACATCACAGGGTGCATCACAGGGTGTGATTGCGTCATTACATCACAAGGTGGTGGTGTTGCTTCATCCTCATGATGGAGAGCCTCTGTTTTTCCACATTCCACCTTCAGACAGCCGATCTTACTTATTTAGGCTTTGGAAGTCCTTCTTTGAAAAAATCCTTCCCCGCTTGGCGGTTCCCAGTTTCATCTAATCACAGCGGAGCTGTTTTCGAACTGTTGGGTAAACAGTGGACAGGGCTCACAGTTGGGTGTCCAAACCAGCCCGGGAGGGATTCGAACCAGCAATCTTCAAATCTTCAGATTGCCAGCACAGCTGTTGCTACCACTGTGCTATCTCTCCAGCCCTACATATAGCTATGACTTAACCACTACATATAGCCATGACTTAAAATCATAAAAATTATTAAACATACAAATAAAACAAAATTTAAACATGAAAAGAAAGCAATTTAAAACATCCAAAAATCATACACCATAGCCATTGAACCTGAATCCAGACAAAATAGAGGTGCTTGTCATCAAGCATCCTAATCTGGAGATGGAGGTATGTCAACCAGTCCTGGATAGGGTTACACTCCCCTGAAAGACTGTGTTTGCAGTTTGGGAGTGTTCCTGGATTCATCTCTCCAAAACTCATTCCAGGTAGTTGCAGTTTGGAGAACCTGAAAATGCTGATAACCTCAAGACTGGACTCCTGTGTTGTGGTGTGCTTTACATTGGGCTACCTTTGCACTAAGTTTGGAAACTCCAGCTGGTTCAAAATATGGCAGCCAGATTGATCTCAGGAACATTCAGGAGTGCGCATATTATACCTACCCTAAAGTCACTCCCCTGGAAAGGTACAAGGTGTTGGTTTTGAACTTTAAAGCCTTACATGGATTGGATCCAGATTACCTATGCCTTCTCGCATACAATCTGCCCCACCCACTTAGGTCCTCTGAGGGGCAGCTATTCCAACCAGCCAGAACCCGACTGGTGACCATCACCCATGGAACCTTTTCATTGGGCACCCCAAGACTGTGGAGCAAACCTGCCAGAAGAGATCCAATAGCTAAATGAGCTGTCAGAATTTGAAAGGCATCTAGAAACCTATTGCTTCCGGCAGGCCTACACAGCCAGTTTTAATCTCAAATTTTAAACTTCCATCTTATGCTTAATGTTTTAATATGAGTATTTTATAGAATGTTTTAGATTATTGTGTTTTTAGTTATGTTGTAACCCACCTTGAGTCATGAGGAGAGGCGGTTAAGGTATTATTATTATTATTGATATAAACCCAGATAACTGAAGTCCTGGTTCAGCATCCTAATTACTAAAACTAAAAATGTTTCTTAGAATTCCCAAATAAAAAAAACATCCTGGATCTTTTATCTTGTCGTGCGTTATTTCAAGTTCTGTTTATCTCTTCTTTTTTTGCCAAGAAAGTTTATTACTTAGTGGAATGCTCTGTGGTGGCACTTAAGGAAGCGAATGCTCTCTTAACTGAATCTTGAATGGTGCTGACATTAAAATAATTAAATTCAAATCTAAGTTATAGTTCTCTAGGCAGTTTTAAATCTTTGTGCTTCTGATCCATTGTTATTGCAATTATGGCAATTTATGGTTTTACTGAATTTTTGCAGTTTGGCATTCATGCTTTCTTGACATCTTTGGGTCACCAACAGATTAAAAATGCTTTTAAATAAGTAATTAAATTAGTACTGGGGCAATAAACTTGGTCTAGACAGAACTAGGTTACATATGTTAACATAAAGCACAACTCTTACACCCTCTTGAACTTATCATAGAATCTGGACACCTATCTGGAACTTATCTTTGGGTCTAACATAGAATTTAGGCATTGGTTGCAGATCTAAATGTGGTATTAATGTCATCAACTCCCGACCCAAAACTCCATAAATCTAGAGTCCAAATAGCCAACAGTTCTTAACTGATGTGAAGCTAACAGTGCTGAAAAAGGAAGGAAATGCAACTGTGTGGATCAGGTTGGGGAATTGTGGTTATATTCTTGCCCTTATGTTCTTTGGGAGCTCTTTTCCAACTTTCTGTAGCAGGGCTGTACCCAGGATTTTGATTGGGGGGGGGGCTTAGTTTGATTTGGGGGGGGGGTCTGGGTGAGAGAGGGTCTACCCTAGCAAACCTTTTTATTGTTATCCCAATACCCCCATGCATATGGGATATATTGAGCATGGTGATCAGATCATGATATGAATACACATAACAGTTTAAATAATGTACCAGTAAGGCCTTCTAGTGGACCACCCTGAGAATTGGGGGAGGGGGCTTCAGCCTCCAAGTCCAATCCCCCCCCCCTCTGGGTACATGCCTGTTTTGTAGCCTTCTATTTTATGAAAGAACAGACGGGCAGATATCCAGTTGCTAAGGCAACAACTTGACGGATTCAGTTTTTCATTTAGTACCACCTCTGGAGAAGGGAAAAAGCAGTGATACAAATATCACACAAGCTGTGAATCCATGTGTGTGTGTGTGTGAGTGTGTGCGTGTGTGCATATGTGTGTGTGTATAGATAGAGAGATAGATAGTGAAATTATATTGAGAACCACATGATATTGTAGTTTCAATGTTTGACTAGGATTTTGAGGATCAGGTTTTATATTCCTGCACAGCCATGCAGCCAAATAGCTATTCACTGCCCTGAGTGCCCATGGGGAGATAGGGTGGGACATAAATAAAGTGTTATTATTTTTATTATTCAGCCATGGATAACTTTGGGTAAGTCACTGCATGGTACTATACTGTGAAATACTGCATTATATAGTCAGAGTAGAGCCACGTGTTAGGTTTTTACAATGTTCTAAGGGGTCAGAGAGATTAAAATGTTAATTTGCTTGGGCCCTAAAACTTTGGCAGCCACAATCTGAGGCGCTGAGCTTAGTTTGTCTTCCTCTGTCATATATGCAAATAAATATGCACACACAGCACCTTTGGGCATAGCCCAAAAAGTATATACCGTATTTGAAAAACTTGCATGAGCACACTTTAGACAATAGGGGAAAGCACACATTAAAAAAAATATGAAGTCAATTAAGGAGAGTCTGCACTGAAATATGTACAAAGTTCTGTGAAGGGAGGAAGTGGAAAGTCACACAGTCCAAATCGAAGTGCACATGGGGGGAAATGGGGTTCAGAAAAACTGTCAGATTTTCAGCTTCCTGCCACAAATGCTCAAGAGCACTAGCAAAAGAAACAGATCTGGAGGACTTTAGGGAGGCAAGCCAAGCTCCTTGTACTTCTTTAATTAAAAGAGCTAAATACGAACTCATTTGGTAATACTTATTCACTGTCGCTAATTCCCCAGAGGCTAGTCGGCAAAGATGGATTGTCCCTGAAAATGGAAGTTGCACTACTGGATGCCATGGCTATCAATTAAATGCATATTTTTATCATTGGAGTAGAGCCGCAGTCCAGTTTTTCAGCATTAGCTTTAACATTTCACAGCAGAAAGCAGGGGGAAGAATATCATAAGGGATTTGAACCATCTCACTTCCTTATTAATGACCTTCGAAAGGTTAATAAAGACCTTCCGTTTGGAGGGAAACATTATGTATGTGTATTGAACTTGCTATCTGGCACATTGTTCAATACCTATAAAATCGTTGTTCAATACAGATTTGTGATGTCATAATGTTTGGGATTCACAGTTGTTCACGTGACCCCCAAATCTACCTTGTCAGCCAGGAAGCACCTCAATTTAAGGGCTTCTGGGCACTGCAGATGTGGATGCTTGGCATGATACCTGCATTGATCTCTTTAGGCATTAAGAGCAGGACTTCAAGGTTTCTCTCCAGCTGCCTTTCCCAATCTGCCCCTTGGCCAGTAGCTTGGCTGTGTGGACCTGTGAAGGATGCCGAGAAGAAGGGATTATGTAGATATAATTTCAGAGAGTCCCAAGAGCGATCAGTTGAAGTGCTGTTGGGTTTTTTTAGGGTGTCATTACAATTTAGCTACAATGATAGTGCTTTGTCTGACAATACGGAATGTCAGGCTGCTGTGGTCCCCATTTTAGTGTGAAATACCTGCACTTCTGATATGAAAGAGAGAGCTTTCATCTCAGAGGAGGAAGTCCTCTCTCAAATCATCCTCCATATGTCTAGTCTAGAGGTTCCCAATCTTTGGTCCTCCGGGTATTTTGTAATTCAGCTCCCACAATTCCTAAACTGGTAAGATGGCTGGGATATCTGGGAGTGAAGTCCAAAACACCTGGAGCACCAAAGGTTGGGAACCATTGGTCTAGCCTATGGAGAAAGTTCTCTATATCATGTATCTTTCTAGTGTTGAAGCTCTGGTATCAGGAGAGGTGAAAGTGTGGGATCAGGTTCATGATGTGGATAGAGCCAAAGCCTTCCCTGTCCTTGAGCATTAAGGTAAGGAAAATATAAACAGACATTGGGACTGTAAAATAATTACTCTCCTGTTGCAAGTTATGGCTTGAGTTGGGAGAGCACCATTTCTGCATCCACCTCAGGGAGCAAAGTGTGTAGAGCAGGCATTCATAAGAAATAGAAGGGATGTATTTATTTTCTTTATCAGTCTGCTAAAGATTAGCAGCCCAAACATCTATACCAACTGTGTCATCCAATTATTTACACAGTGCTTTTGCTTCACAAGCCAGGCTCAAAGCAACCCATGGCACTATCACACAAGCATAATGCAACAAACAATTCAAGACAGCAGCTACAAGACATTACACTTCAACAGACAAAAATTAATAAGCTAATCAAAACATTTCATATGAGTAAACACAGGCGGCAATTAAATACTCCATTAATAATTCATACCGTGGGTTGACAAGACAAATACAAAAGCACACCAAAAAGCAACAGAAATCCATCTCAAACTTGGCCCAGCAATAGCAGCTAAATATGAATCCCCCCTTAGACAAAATTGAAAAAAATACTCCTGCAAGGTTGGAAAGGTAATACTATCAGATGTCCCACTAAGTTGCCCACTGTAGCATACAAGTGCTGTCTGCTATGGTTCCCCATTCCTGTCTGTGCTCGTGCATTAGATAGCATGGGGAATCAGAAAACTGCCTATGACTGATACAAATTTAAAACCATTTAATGCCAAAATCCTTAAGGTCTCAGCATGGAACCATGACAGTTATAGAGGAATCATAGCACTGCATTTTAATATGAAAGGCCTCACATATTTGCTACTTTTTAACCTTGCAATTAGGCAGTTTCTCATGAAACCCAGCAATTACAGAATTATTGTTATTAAACACAGAAATGGAGTCGCTAGTGTCAAACATGCATTCTAGGTATTTAATAATCTACATAGCAATTTCCCTTTTCAGGACTGAGAGTCTGAGTTTCCCTCTTTTGCATTATACTTCTATTATTCCTATTATTATTTATAAGTGTGCTTTTTGTTTTCTCTCTAAACTGAAAACCTTTTTCAAAAGGACTCATTTCTGAATGCACACAATGTTCGGTGAAAACACACAATGAGGAAATACTCCATTGTTTTTATTTTTTATGCACACTTATCCCCTGACATGAAAAGAGTGAATTGTTTTTGCACCTGATTTAAATTGCTTGAATGCAAACGCATGCACACATACCCTAAGGAATATCTTTCACACATTTCAAATGTGCATTATATTATATGTACTGCATTTTAAAGACGGATCCATTGCCATTCATTAGCATAGAAGTCTTTGACTGCCATTTTGTCTCATCTATAGATAATTCATAAAATTTGAGAAAAAAGAAAATTCATAATGAATTCATACGCACCCCTACTCAGAACAAAGAATGTGAAGCTTACTCATATTGGCATCATAGATAAAATGATGATATCTTAACACATGGACATATGCCACTGAGTGGAGGGGAAAGAAGGTGTAAGATTCTTTTCACTTTTTCTTATTTCATTCCCATATATAAAAATGAAGGACTGAATCCCCCCCCCCCCCGGTTTTGTGAGAATTGGAAGAGGGGGGTGCCTATGTGCAATTTTCAGGCACTATTCAAACTATTTGATGATGTGGTTTTCTATGCATAAAACATGTTCTGAGACACAAAAATGTCGGCAGAACTTCGTCAAGAGTTCTATCTCTGGCTGCCAGAGATAATGGTCTTGAGGGGAGATTTTGATAACTATGCAATTCAGAACACAATTGGGCATATATGGAGCTCATGCTATTGTAACTTGCTAACAGAATACATACCATTTTTGTGCAAATTACACTGGTTCCCAAAATAGTGGCCATGCTTCCACATTAACAGATGCATCATAAAGGTACGCCATGGCAGAAACATAATGCATCTTCCGTCCAATCCTGCATGATATGTTTTATGATTTAATTGAAAGTTTTATGTTACTGTTGTTTTATGTTAGGTTTTCATGTTTTAGAACATAAGAACATAAGAAGAGCCATGCTGAATCGGGCCTCAGCCCATCTAGTCCAGCATTTTGTGTCACACAGTGGCCCACTAGTTGTACACAGGGATCTCTAGCAGAAAGGAGGGCAAAGGAGGGCATTGTAAGGCATTAAATTTTCATTTCATTTCATTTCACTTTATTTCTTGGGTAGTCGCTCTCCACCGGAGTGCTCCAAGTGACTTACAATTTAAAATAAACATTACACAATATAAACATTAAACCATAACAGTGGCATTTGACAGTTAGATCCGATTACAAATTGAAAGCACAGCCAAAAAGCCTCGTTCGTCTTGAGTGCTTGTGCAAAGGATCTCAAATCTGGTCTTGGCTCTAACATATGGCAGCAATGCATTCCACAAAATTGGAGCAAGGGTCAAAAAAGCTCCAAATTTTTTGTGGCTTCCAAACGCACCTCCCCAGGGCTCAGTACATACAGGAGATTTTCCTGAGCAGGTCAAGGCAACTGCTGGTGAAAAAGAGGAATGAGGCGATCCCCAAGATATGAAGGTTCTTGACTATTTTGAGCTTTAAATGTCAGAATCAGTATTTTATAAGAGATCTGTTGTTCTATTGGTAACCAATGCAAACGCTGCAAAATCGGTGTAATATGGGACCTCATAGATGATCTTGAGAGGAGCCTGGCAGCTGCATTTTGGACAACCCGAATCTTCTGGGTCATTGACTTCGGGAGGCCGGCGTATAAGGCAGGGCTGTCCAACTTCTACCAGCCCAAGGGCCGGAATTTTGGTCACTGATCATCTGGGCGGCCACTCCGCCATGCCCCCGGCCACGCCCCCGGCCACGCCCCCTCCTACTCTGGTTTCACCCGCTTCACGCTGGTGTGATGCTTTGGGTGAGAGGGCGGAGCCACAGGGAGCCCGCCGTGGCTCCGCCCTCTCGCCCAAAGCGTCACGCCAGCCTCGGAAGCGGCGGTTTCGCCCGCTTCTGATGCTGGCGTGATGCTTTGGGCGAGAGGACGGATCTACGGGGAGCCCGCCGTGGCTCCGCCCTCCCTCCCAAAGCATCACGCCAGCCTCAGAAGTGGGCGAAACCATGCGCATGCGCACTTTTGGGGGGATTTTTAAATATTTTTCGAATTTTTTTATATAATTTTTTTGTAGGAGGGCCGCATCCAAGGGGCTGGTGGACCGTGTGCGGCCCGCGGGCTGCATGCTGGGCAGGCCCGGTATAAGGCATTGCAATAGTCCAACCTTGTGGTGACCATTGCATGGTCCACTGTTGCCAGTGCCTTTACCGGGAGGTAGGGTGCCAATTTCCTTGCCTGGCGAAAATGGAAGAAAGCCTGCTTGCTTATGGCAGTGATCTGAGCCTCCATCTTCATTTTGCCATGAATATGTCAGAAACTGCTTTGAGTCATCCCAGCATTTATATTACGCTCTTCTCACCCTGAAGGGGACTCAGGGAGGATAACTGAACACATACACGGAAAACATTCAATGCTGTTAAACAGACAGGACAGATAATATATAGTGGTAGATGTCAGCATTTTTTCACAACTTCGGTGTCTTGGAGGTTGTGCTCTATTGCAGCCACAGGGGGGTGCTATCACTCCAACCTCGATTATGAAGAGCCCTTTATCACAGGCTTCCTCCTTCCTTTGATCACCAGCATTTTCTGGTACTTCTTTTTTATCATGCCATAAAATACCTCTCCACTTAAGCAGTGCCTAATTTCTCTATGCACAGATCACAGCTGTTTTTGAACTGCTTAGGTGGACAGTGAGCTGGGCTGAATGTCGGGCGCTCACCCTGACCCAGGCTTTGAATTGCCAAACTTTTGGTTGGTGTGATATATTGCTGCTGCTGATTAACAAGTTGTGCTAAAGTTTTTCAATGTCTTTAGCTTTCTCTGCAAAAGAATTTTAGTGTCCCACCAGAATACAAGTCCTATAATTCCATAGCATTGGCCATGGTGTTTAAAGTGGTGTCAAATTGCAAAATTGCAAAAATTAATTCTACAGTACAGATGCAATCAGTAGCAATGTCATCTTCCAGGTTCTGGAGGTTACCTTCAATGCTATACATGGAGGTATACTGACAGAGTCAAACACTTTTCAGCCACCCATTACTCTCAAGCAGCCACTGAATGGATGTCTAGGGGGAGGAAGTTGTTGTTATTATTATTATTCCCCACTTTATCTCTTCACAGGTTGCCAGAGAAAAGTGCATCTTACAGGAGGGAGTTTGTTGTTAAATGAGAAAGATTCTAACCTCCACAATGACCAAAGTTGGACATATGTCACTAACAGGTTATCTAGTATTTTTTGTGGAGAAAACACATTCAGGAAGACTACACATAGTTTTGCAATACAAAAATCTGTGTATGCATCAATTAAATACATTTTATAGCATACACAATTTTATTAAATTTAAGCAAATACAAAGGATCCCCAAACCCACGTATAGTTTTCCTGCATATATTTTCTGTTGGGGAAAAAACAATGTTTTTGTGCAGGAATCTGTGTTTTTTCTGAGAAACACATTTTTAGCCCCAAAACATATTTTTACCTACAGGGAAACTATGTATCTTTTTGAGCAAATGAATTTTCTTCAGCCAAATCACTAGGTATGAATAGCTCCTGCAAATTATACATGTGATCTCTTATTCTTGCAGAGCAGGAAAAAATATTGAAATTATTCATTTTTGCATGTGGAAGTGCAAAAAGCAAAGATTCACAGTCTTATTCCGGGCTGATCTGCCTAAATGCAGTATGGGGAGAGAGATCATCCCTTTTGTTTATTGAGATTATGCCTTTGGGAATTGTAATGTTTTGGGCTCATATAAATCCGTTCCTGCACACTGTACAGTGTATGGATCAAAACTATAGAAGCTTGAAGGTGGAGATGCTTCAGGACTAACCAGCTAAGGAGAAAAGAGTGCGGGAAATGGAAAACAATAGGGAAATGAGAGGTAATAAGAATACAAAGAAGAATTTTGTAAGATTCTAAATAAGTGTCCACTTTTTAGACTCCTTAAAGTTCCCAAATACTCCCTGGAATTTAGGATAATTTCACCATATTTGTGACCCTCTGATTGCATGCCCTCAGGTAAAAATGGGGAAGGGACTTGTGTGGATGGATGGGATGTCATTTCTGTGCTAGGGAACCTCTTCCAAATTCTCTGGGATGTCAAAATACCCCCCTAGGTACCAGCTCACTTCACACCAAAATACCCCCTAGGTACCAGCTCACTTCAGACCAATCTATAGTCAAATATTTTGATCAACTTTTAAAACACATATTAATATGTCAGAATAAGTGAATTGGGGGTTGTATTTTACTACATGTGCTTTAAAAATATAGGTGGTAAGATGGCTGGGATATCTGGGAGTGTAGAGCTTCCCCAGTTGTGGTTAAAAAGAAAACCCCGCTTCTAAAGGATTACTTGCTATAGCATACATGCTCACAAGCTTTTTAAAAATATCCAGAATACTATTTATTTAAGACAGTAAAATATGCCCTTCTGTTCAATTCATACATTCATTAAATTAACTGCTGTTCATATCATAAATTAACAAAGATTTTGTGAAATGCCTGACAACCCTAATTCTAAAGTGTGGTTGAAGTGATTTGCATTCATTGCCAGTATTCACAGTCAAGGTCAGGATGGAAATCACTTCAATTACACTAAAATGTTATTTTCACAGTGGAGCACAAGTAGTTCCTCAGCCAATTTCCTCACATACCTGAAATAGCAACTAGAAAGTTCCTGGTATACATTGACACACTTCTTGACTCAGAAGAAATAACATTTATCACCACCAAGTAGGTAAGGTAAGATCCAAAAACTGTGGGACAAGCAAGGCAAATCAATAGAACAACTCAAGAGACAGGACAAAGGAACATGCCAAAAGTCAGTTTCGAAAGACAACCAGGAGGGACAGTTGAGGAACAAACCAAAAATCAGGACCTAATGATAACCAAGAATATAGAAACTCCCCAGAGCTCAGGAAGACTAGGCTCTGGGGAGTCATTCACACTGTGGGATTAAAGTAATTTGGTGTCACTTTAATTGTCATGGCTCCACCATGGGAGTTATGGTTTGGTGAAGCACCAGCAGTATTTGTCAGAGACTGGTGCCACAACAGCCCAAATGAATCCATAGCATTGGGCCATGGCAGTTAAAATGGTATCAGACTGCATTAATTCTAGAGTGCAGATGCACCCTTAGTTAGTAGAATTTATTTATTTATTTATTTCGGCAGTTTACCCTGCTCTTCTCAACCCCCGGAGGGGGACTCAGAGCGGCTTCCAAAAGGCACAATTCGATGCCCTCATAACAACACAGTATAAAAACAGTATAAAAACCCTCAGACATTGACACTAAAATACCTTAAAATACAACTACATTCATACAACCTATGTATTCACCTATGTTAAAACAGTGTCCTGTCCATAAAAGCATTGAGCCCTATAGAAAGACTTAGTAAGCTGGGGCAGCACAAAGCGGATGCATGGTATATAAGGAAAATGGGATGTTGCCTAGATGTGCCTATTTTTGGTGCTTCTGAGACTGTGGGACCTCACAACCTTAGACAAGACAATGGCAAACCTCATCTGGATAACAGTTGCCAATACAACCTATAGCTGTAAGTCAGAGTCACCTTGAAGGCACATAATAACAATAGGCTGCTGTGTATTAAGAAAGATAACCTAGCTGCCTTAAGAGAACCTCTCTTGCACAGGGTATCTTGAATTCTGAGACTTCTGGCAAGCTATCATAGAACTGGATACTTGTCACTTTGATGATTACACAGGAGAGGCCCTCAGGAGACTGGTGGGATTGATGATAGCAATTTGTAGCCCCAAATGTACCATTTCAAAGCAAACCCCACTCTGAAAGCATATTCCTGCCTTCAGGTCCCATTTCACTCTTCAAGATTGACTGTTCGTTTATATCCTCCAAGGAGGCTCCTGGCAAGACAGATGGACTGGCTGACTTTCAAGCCACACACCTCTGTTTAAAAAGAAAAGGAAGTTAAAATTGTGAGCTCTACTCAATAGTTCCCTCAGATTTATGTCCCTTTGAAGCATCATTACAGTAATCCTTCCAAACATTAGATCAATAAATAAATACTCATTTATAGCTGTATCATTGCAATAATCCAGATTGCATAGGTTTTATTTCTCTGGAGATGTTCAAATGACAATTTACAAGTAAAGAAGACAATTTATTATCATATCTTTTCCTTAGACATTAGCAATATAAGAACATCAGAAGTTGCCTTATCATGAATCAGACTGATGATCCGTCTATCTCAGGACTACCAATTCTAACTGGCAGTGGACCCCTAAAATTTCAAGCAGGATTATTTCCTACCCTTTCCTGCTGGACATCTCCCATCCAAGTACTAACCTGATTCAATCCCATTATATCCCTAAATCATACAAGATCCAATAGATTAAGGGCAGTATTTTAGTGGCGGTACCATTTTTCAAGATATTGAAAGCTGAAGATGAGCAATTGCCCAGTCAATGTCAAAGATAGCAACAATTTGTTTGTCTGGTTAAGGATAAGCATCAACTAAGAAATAAGCATCTCTTTTTCATGTTTTTTAATGAACAGCAGGGTGCAGGAACTTATTCATCTTATGTTTGATTTGACAAAATCACAACACTTTGACAACAAGAACCAAAAGCCATGGGATATGGCAATGGAGATAATAGGGAAATGGAAATAACATCCCATATTTTCTAAAACCAACTTCAGACATCAACATCTAATGCTATCTTCTGGCCACTTCGATACTTCAGAAAATTACATTTTCCAGGAGCATCTGGGGCTTCCTTTCTAATGCACAACAAAAAAAAACACCATAAGGAAATGAGAGAGAAATCAGATATTTCTGCGATTTTCTCCTGTTATTACAGCAATAAGGAATTAAGGGAAGGAAAGATGGAGCTGGAGGGCTGGAGAGGAAAGAGGATGTGTATCAGCAAATAAAGAAATCTTTCCTGACTCAGATTTTGATTTGAGCCAAAGAAAATTTCAGTAACTCTGCAATGCTCATCAGTTTGTAGAAGTGACTTTAGAGCAGTGGTGGGCAATTACTGGCCCTCCAGGTGTTTTGGACTTCAACTCCCAGAAATCCTAAGAGCTGGTAAACTGGATAGGATTTCTGGGAGTTGAAGTCCAAAACACCTGGAGGGCCAATAATTGCCCACCCCTGCTTTAGAGGTTCTATGACAAAACGTGAAAACAAAGGTCCTTAAAAAATGAGGCCCACCCATGAGATGCAGGATCAATCTAAGTTGCATATAGCAATTTTTTAACTGCATTGAGTTCACTTTTCCACAAGCTCATGTCCTTCTGCAAATATGATGTAATATCACTTATTGATCAGTCACAGTGTGCCCATAATTTTGTTATCTTCTATGTGCATGTGCCTTCATGTTGCTTGTCAATTTATGGCATTGCCATTATTTTATAGAGTTTTCTTAGGCAAGGAATAATCAGAAGATTAATCAGAAGGAGCCCCTGGTTGTGCAATGGGTCAAACCCTTGTGCCAGCAAGACTGAAGACCAACAGGTCGGGGCTTCAAATCCAGGGAGAGCGAGTTGAGCTCCCTCTGTTGGCTCCAGCTCCCTATGCAGGAGAAGCCTCCCACAAGGATGGTAAAGCATCAAAACATCCAAGCATCCCCTTGGCAACGTCCTTGCAGACGGTCAATTCTCTCAGACCAGAAGTGACTTGCAGTTTCTCAAGTCTCTCCTGACATGAAAAAAAGAAGAAAAAAACCCCAGAAGATTATCACATAAATCTGTAAATTGCATTGGAGGCTCCTTGGAAACAAATAAAAACAATAATGCATAACATCATCCTAAACTCATACCAAACCAAGCTTCAAGTCATGTTAAAGTTATTTTAAATGAAAGTGCCCCCCCCCCCATCTTTTGGTTCCTAAATGCACTTTCAAATAACTGTAGAAAATGAAATCCATTTTAGCCATGGGTTTGGGGGGTTGTGAGAGCCATTGCGGACTGTTCTTTTAGGCTGCAAAACAAAAACTTAACATTTTATCCCCAGAATCATTCCAATTTATTCCTTAAAAATCAATCAAGGAACTGCAATGGTCTTTTCCTACTCTAAACCTCTAATATGCATTTCCCCTGTTAAGTGAATGCTTCTTTTTCTTGCAAAGCAAAAACACTTTGCAAATCTTCCCACTCACACATGCTTTTGCCTCATTACAACAGCTAAAGCAGTTCAAGATATGCCTCCTCCTTGTTGAATAAACACGATATTAAAACTTTGCAAAGTACTTTAAAAACATTTTGAGTTGCATATGAGTGGAAGATTCAAAACGGTGAAAACATGATGGTTCAGAAGATGCACAGCTTTGAACCTCTAAACTCTCAAAGCAACGCAGTTCTTTCATAAAAGTCTGTGTGTTTGAAGATGGGGACAACATGAATTGGAAGGAGTCACACCTCTGCAGCTGCGGTAAGGTCAATGTGCTTTTGAGTTTTCTCAAAATATAGTATATGGTAGGGAGATGGGCTAGACAGACATTTTCTCATCTCAGGCAGAAGCTGATTTAGAAGACATATGTGGTAACATCCTCAAAGATGGTTTTGCCAGTTCTCTGAACAATAGCCTACAGCACCTGTTATTCATTGGTCGTCTCCCATCCAGAGATGTCCCAGCTTACCTTCCAAGATCAGATGGGATCTGTTATTTTTAGGCACAACTACTATTCACGTTGAATTCCCAGTGTTTCTTTTCACACCCACTCATGCTTGCTTCTTCTACCCACAAGCAAAAATCACCAAAATTGCTTTTTGACAGAGATTACTGGTGCTTCCTGGATTATTATTTGCAGCATAAAATATACATTTCAAATGTTGCTATTGGGGGGGGGGGATGCGAAATGAGGGCATAACTTTCCCCCAAATAAAAATTCTGCCTTTCAAATAACAATTCCTTCAGTCTCTAAATTTTGAGTATTTCACAGAGTGAGACAGAGAAAAATGTCCACACCAATTCATATTTCTTGTTATTTGGTAATGTTGCTCCTTTTCCTTGGAAGCCTAGATGCTATTTTTGTAAGCTGAACTGAAACTTTAAGATGTGACCTTTATTAAAAGTATTGGTATGTTGTCCCTCAGCCCACCAAAGTCTCAAGGATTTTGTCTCAACAGATAGAACATTCCTTTATAATCAGATCCAAATGACTGGGAGTCATAACACAAGCAATTAAAACAGTTAAAGACCAAAAGCTGTAGGAACTAACAAAGCCTTGGTTGCTTTCTGACAGCTCAGTAGTAGAAAAAGAAGTCTATATTCTCATGAGAAACTTGTACAGCCAAGATGGCAGTCTTTCGGATATCCTAGACTGGGGTTGTTAAGGGTTTGGTAGGTCAATGTATGCCTTTTCTGCAGACCTTGGGGAGTAATTCACTAATTGCTTTCTTAAATTATTTAAGTAATAGTTTTCCCCAATGCAACTCCGCTCCATATATTTCCTGGTTAATATTGACGTTAATCTGACACTTTAACAAATTCATTGATTAGGTAGATTTCATCAGGTGAACTCAGTGCCAAATTCAGTAAGAGAAGAAGAATCAAGGGAGGGAAAGGATTAGAAGTGAAAGAAATGAATATACCGGCTGCCTTGTATATTTTAGAAGGATGAAAATTGTGAGGATTGCTTTGTAACAAAGGCTTGGAATATGCATGGGGAGGAAAGGGATTTATTTACTTCAAAAGAGACCATTACACCAGTAGTTCCCAAACTGTGTTCCATGGAACCCTCTGGTTACACAAATGCATCATAGGGGTTTTGTGAGAAAAAAATATTTTTGAAAAACTTTTAAAGAAGTCTGTGCCAGAGTATAGATATGAACTATCTAATGAACTATCTAATTATAATGTAAGTTTTGAATGTGTTTATTAATGTTGGTATATGGCAAGCACAGGCCAGCCTTAGCTACAGCTGATTGGTTGACGCATTGCCATAGTAGTGAAGCTCCTGCAGTAGAAATGTATCCATTTCAGAAGAACGAGGAGGAAAAAGGGGCAGAGCTAACTGACAACAGAAGAGTGGACATTTTAAAATATGAGCCAGTCTTTAGCAGGTTGAGCTAAAGGGAAGATGTCTCTGGCTATGTGAAAGCTGGAGGAGGTTCCTATTCTAAATTAAAGTCTTGATATTTCAAGTGTTAAAGAAACCATTTATGAAGTATAATCTAGCCTGTGAGCTAGGGGAAAGAATTCCCAGTATTATATTTTATTTATTTATTTATTCAATTTTATATACCGCTCCTTCCTGCAGGCTCGGGGCGGTTCACATACTGTGTCTTCAGTGGCAGAACTGAAGTAAATAAAAGGATACTCTGTGCATAAGTATCAGTCAGTGGAACTGAGAAGAAAAGTGTTCTTTGAGATTAAGCTTACAGTTAAGATATTGATAAGAATAAGTAACTATAAGATTCAAGTTTCCCAGACAGAAGACTGAGAAAGAATTACATTTTAATGTAAAAGGAAGTTACTAAACTAAGTTGGCATAAGATAAGCCATTCTGAATGTTATACAGTAACAGTTTCATGTGTTCATAATAAAGTTTGATTGTAACAATCTCCAGGAAGTACTGTGAAGAAAGTACTGTGTAACCAATACTCTTTGTGTGCCTGAGAATCCATAAATACATATTTCTTTCTTTAATTCTTACAATAAAGACTTGTGTCAAGTTACTGAAGTGAAGATATTCTACAGGAAGACGGCTAAAGATCATTTGGAGCTGAATACAGTACAGTATTGGGTTGCACTTTGAAGTGTCACATACAAACATTTTAAAAAGCCTCATACTAGCCTCTCTATTTATTGGTGGTGGTGTCATTTCAAAGAACTTATTGAAATTGAGAGGTACATTGAAATGTACCTCTGCCTTAAAGACAAAATTTGAAGTACTTTGTTTCTAAACCTATGTTATACAAAACACGCAGGCAATAGGAGTAGATGAAAGAAGCAAGAACTTTATTGGTTCTTTAGGTCTGAGGGTTGATATTCTCATCTTAATTTCCATATATATATATATATATATATATATATATATATATATATATACACAGTGGGAATTGTGACTTTACCTTATGACTCTAATTTGTATTGAATTTATTTCTTGTTTTGTATATTATTAATTGGATTGAGCTTCATTGAATCTGCCTATACTTTCTTAGTATGCTCATTGCTGTACACTTGGGTTATTGATCAATCCTTGCAAAATGTCATCAGAAGCACTTTAATCACCTGTTGGGTTGTCTGCTCCACATTATCTCCCATAAACTCTCCTATTACACACATTCTACCTCTGTTGCTGTTGCACCGTAGACCTGATGGATCCCTCAGTAAACCACTTGAGATCAGCTGCGATTAAATGCTTTATTTAGAATAAGTAAAAAAGGAGTAAAGAAAATAGAAATATAGTCCTTAGATGCTCCCAAGCATCAGGGTATTGCAAAGCAATAGTCCAAAAGCAAAACAGGATCAAAAGGTAAAAAGAGTCTTGCTGCCCCAATGGGCTAAATCCAGGATTCAGTTCTTGGCATGAAGACTTGGCAAATAGAGTCTAAAGGCTGGAAGGCCCAATGGCCCAGGCAAAGGTCCGTAATGCTTGGCTTGAAGGCTGAACGTTGGCGAGAGATGCCCCACAGCTCTAAGACCTAACTTAAATAGGTCTCACAGGCTTTGATCCTTACGACGCAAAGGTGCGTCGTAACTGGTTCTCATGAGCCGATTCCCGGCTGGGCTTTCTCAAGCCTCCCGCATCAGAATGGTATGTCAACTCATTAGTGACTGCACCTGGAAGGAAAGGAGTTAACTCGACTCCACTTTCCCAGCGCTTCTTATCGGCCCGGGATGGAGCTAAGCTTCGCCTGTCCTTGAACATGGATTGAACTGGAGACCTCTGCAGAGGCTTGCTTTCTGGCCTAGCTGGCATCTCAGAAACAACATGGCTTTGGTCTGGTTTGGCTAAGGAATCAGGCTGGGGTCTGACAGTTGCACCCAGCGTTATTTATTTCAATATTTTAATAATGTACAAATGGCCCAGCCACAATGCTTTTAAACTGTGTTGTTGTTTATTGTTTATTGTAAGTTGTGGTGATGGTATTGTTTTAATTGCTGTCGTGTTATTTTACTATGTGTTGTTGGGCTTGGCATTGTGTAAGCCGCCCCGAGTCCCTTCTGGGAGATGGATGCGGAGTATAAATAAAGTTAATAAATAAATACATGAAATGGTGTCCTCATTTCTCCCCCACATGTCATCCTCTCTTGATATCTCCCACCATCCCTTCCATCTCAATTTTGCTTTCCATCCATTTCTCTTTCAGCAGTTCACTCCTTTGAGGAATTTGGTCAGGTTGGAGTTTAACTGAACTGTCTATAGGATTAATTTTTCCCAGCCTGACAATTTTTAGGCAAGCTGGTCTTCCATTATGCTTAGCCAATAAACATATTTTGAATTTTGTCATGCATCTGAGCAAAATCCAAGTTGGAAAAAATTTGAAATGACAAAACATAGCCTTTCTCAAGGAACCAATAACCAAATATGTTTTGTTTCAAAGACTATCATTTAGTGTAACAAACATATTAATCGTAATTCAGTGAATAAGCAAATTCAATCATATTCTGCTAATGATAATACATTTACCTCCCAATTTCTAATTGTTAATATCAACAAACCTAGCATTTCAAGCTCTAGTTTGCTATTGTAAACATGCATTGTCTACATTTCCCCACTGAATAAGGTGTGTTTGCAGAACTGTGTGAATTATGCATGATTTGGATGAATTTCTTCCTCTGAAGTACATGACAAGTCCTAGTTATATATGGGTTTTGGAGGCAGGTTCTGTTCCCTTGGTAGCTTTGGAAAGCGGAATTGATATGAACTCAATTGAATTTCTAGTCTAGTGGGTCCTGGTGTGCCCACAACATCTGCCAAATCATTCCAGATGTTGAACAATCTTGCAACATCGATCATTTGTTCTCTTTTTCCCTGCTATTCGGTAAAGCAACTGCAATTTCTTCCAGTAGTTTTGTTCATCATGTTTTGACAGTGGCTATTAACATCTGGCTTGCATAAGTCAATCAAAGTAAAGATGCACATTTGAGTTATATGAATCACTTGCTTCTGGTGACCATAAGTTTTACTGGAAATATTATTTTCTAGTGTCAATGAAAGTCCATGACAAGAAAATGTGAAGTTGACTCAAGGGAGAGGAAAATGTTCCCCCATCCAACAAAGACAAAGAAATTCTGTGCAGCCCAACAAAAGAGTTTACTTTTGAGTTGTTATGTCTGACACAGCACTGTTGATATGATGAGCCTTGGAAGATTCTGCCAAGGGGACTTTAAAAAGCAACAATATTGTTAGTCATTCTGTAGGCAGAACAAACAATATAATATGTCTGGCTTTTTCCATTTATGGCTGCTAAACGTCTATGAAGTACATTTGTGCCAGAGTTATGGCAACGGGGGGGAGGGGGATGCTAACATTCTGTTTAGATGCCATCACAGCTAATGGGCATACAAATATTATTTATGGGAAGCCACAGGGAGGGATAACAAGAAGATGCAAAATAATGCATCTTCTACCACAGTGGTTCTCAATTTGTGGGTCCCCAAGTGTTTTGGCCTACAACTCCCAGAAATCCCAGTCAGTTTACCACTGGAGTTTTGTTTTGTTTTCACTTTCTATCAAATAATTTTAAAATCCAGTCATCCACAGTAGGCATATTGTTTTATTTCCATACTCTTGCTAGAAATAGTCTCGCCGCTGTGCTCATTAGGAAGAGCATGCAATCTTGGTTATCTATTTTTTTTTAGTTATAATCCCTAATAGAAAGGTCTGCGGTGTGAAAGGTAATTTGGTTTTTATATTTTTTTGGGCTTGGTTATGAATGTCTTTCCAGAATTTCTTGATTTTCTTACATTCCAACCATTGGTGAAAGAAAGTGCCTATTTCCTTATTACATTTCGAACATTTGTTGGACATTTTCTTATTGAATTTGGCTATTATTTTTGGTGTATAGTACCATCTAAAGTACATTTATACCAATTTTCTTTGATATCTGATGCTATGCAATATTTTATTTTTTTGTTTCAATTTCCTCCCACTGGTATGTGCATATGCTTTGCCCGATGTCTTTTGCCCAATGTATTTGGCATTCCTTTATCTGTTCATCCTCCGTATGCCACTGTTGCAATTGTTGATATAAGATTCTTACTATTTTCTTTTCTTTTGACATTACCCAAATGCCTTTTTCTAGTCAAAATTCAACACTCTTATCTATTTTAAATGCCTGGTTTGTTTGATAGTACTGAAACCATGTTAATTTTGGAAATGTTTGCTTTAGCTCTTCATATGTTTTCATGGTTATGTCTTGCTTATTTACTTAATTCAAACTTTATTGGTAAGTTAGCCAGTTGTCATCTGCCAGTTCCCTCTTATGTTTGGCTTCAATTGGCGAAATCCAAATAAGTGTTTTTGTATATAGTCTATTTTTGTATTTTTCCCATGCCTTTATTAGTGATGCTCTTATAAAGTGGTTCGAGAAGTAATTTTCTTTGTTCTTTTTGTTATACCATAGGTATCCATGCCATCCTACTCAGATGTCATGGCCCTCCAGTGCCAAAAGTTTTTTGTTTTTTTAAAGTTGTCCAGTCTTTTATCGCTAACAAGTTGCAGGCTTTATAGTAAGCTTTAAAATTAGGTAGCCCTAGCCCTCCTCTTTTTTTTCATCGGTTAATATTTTGACTTTGATTCTTGGTTTCCTGTTTTTCCAAATAAATTGTATTATATCCTTATTCTATTTTTAAAATAGATAATCATTTCTGATTATGGGGAGTGTTTGAAATAGAAATAGTATCTTAGGAAGAATGTTCATTTTTATCACTGCAATTTGACCTAAGAGTGAAATGTCTGTGTCTTTCCACTTTTCAAGATACTTTTTAGTTTTTGTCCATAATTGTTCATAATTATTTTGTATTAGTTTAACGTTACTTGAGGCCAGCTCAACTCCTAAGTATTTTATTTTATTTTTTATTTGCAGGCCTGATTTTTTCTGTAAGATATCTTTTGTTGCACTATCTATATTTTTCACCAGTAATTTGGTTTTCTGTTTGTTTAGTTTGAACCTTGCATGCCTCCCAAAGTTCTCTATTTTGGATATCCAACTGTTTAGATTTTCCAGTGGATTGTCTATTATACATTACATGTCATCTGCGTAGACTCTTAATTTATGCCTTAAATCTTGACTCCTTGAAATTTGATCTATAGTCTGGATGTTGAATCATGGATTTTTGACTATTCTTATAAACTGTTTTGGTGAGATATCCTGGATTTAGAATGTTGGAATGACTTATGGCTGGCCCGCTTGCCTCAACTTTGCTTGGTTGATTGATTAATGTATTGACCGCACACCACCCCTGGGCTACATTTGTGCTCTGCTAATTTACAGAGATTTGCTGGGCAGGACTCTGACACAGTTGAGCCCAATCCCATTCTGCCATGCAGGAATGCACTATCGATGCACTTCTGACAGATGACCATCCAGCCTCTGTTTAAAAACTTCCAAAAAAGGAAGACTGCCAATTTCCAAGGCAGCATATCCTACTGTCAAACAGCTTTTGCCATCAGGAAGCTCTTCCTAATATTCAGGTGGAAACTTGGTGTTAAGGAGTCCCCTTCTTTAGAAGGCACAGTTCTTTGGAAGGCACAGTTCTGGGGTTCCCTTCTTTGGAAAGCACAATTCCAAGTTTACATGATCTGATATGTATAACACAATGATTGGGAGGTTTTTCATTCATAAGACTGCTATAATTTAAAGTCAACATAATGTGAATGAACAACAATAAAGACACACATTTTCTAACATTGGTGGCAAGGGGGGTTGCTGGGAAGATTTACTTATTTTAAAAATATTCTAAATATTTCATCTTCAAATTCATTATATAAAATAATATTCTAGAAAAGGAATGTAACTTCTCTATGTCCTCCAATGCTCATTCACTGTGTTATATCCATATGTTCCTCAGCATTTGAATAAAACATTGTTCAATCTCTATGTTCCATTTTTAGATGTCTTGACCTTTATATTGTTCGAAGACATTTTTCCAAAGTATTGCTTGAGATGCCTGGTGTTATATGTTCTGAATATCCATGTGTCAGAAGTGAAATAAAAGTTCCTTTAAATGTCCCTTGTTTATTTTCACCTCTAGCAAGTTTTGTTTTAGTAGGTTACCTCTTCTACTAAAGATATGAATCAGATTCAGTTTAGCCAACACTTCATCTACTACCCTTTTTAAAGAAAAAAACCTTATGAAGAGATATTTAAGTATTTTTATTATATTGAGGATCTGGAATATAAGAAGCTGCTTGATGTCAAGGCAGAGAGATGGGAGAGAATATCTGACAATTTTTGACAAATTGTTTCAAGAGCCAGGTTTCCCAAATATAAGGAAATGGTGATGAGAATCTTAGAGGGACATGAATCTTCACAGTTCAGGGTATAGTCTGTATTAAAAAATTTATATGGTTGAGAATGTGTGTAGAAAAGTGGCATTTTCTGTGCAAAAAACATTTGCAGAATAGCTAACAGTATATTGGCATTACTTGTTTACTGTTCTGGAAATGTTGTTTTCTCACACAAAACAACTATGTATATTTTGTGGGTTTTTGTTTTGTTTCATTTCAGAATAAATCCAAACTGCAAATAGTTTTCGAAGACAGTGATATTTTTCACAACTTTATTGAAGCCTGTAGGAAAATTGCAAAATTGTTCATTTTAGCTTGCAAGAATGAAATGTATGAAGATTCACAGTCCTACAAGTCAGACCACTGGTCTGCCAGCTGCAGTTTTATTTATACATCGACCAAGACAGTGCCGGTAAGTTGTTGCAAATGTCCAGTTTCCTTGACCTTTCAGTCCTACATTTTCATGGATGAAGCTAGAGAGGACTGGACTGGAATCTACCATATCGAAGCTAATTATATTTCAAATGCTAGCTTCCTTCTACAGCAAGAAGGATAATTATAGGAGAATTATCTTCCATACACTACAACAAGCTGCACCACACCCTCTGTAAGGTCTACACTGATCATTTAATGCAGTCTCGAACAGGTTGGAACAAGTTTGATGCCTGGATAGTGATTAAACAAACCACAGAATATTGAAGCACTTAAGGGCTTTCTTTCGCTTGCTTTGGTGGAAGTCTGTTGTTTGGCCAGCACAGTTTGAAGATAGCATCAAATAAGTGTTGATGGGGCATAAAATTTAATGGCAAGTACAATGCTCCTAAGCAAAAATTAGGTGCATGATCTTTGTGCATCCAGTAACAATGGTAGGATGCAGCAGCAGTAAAGACTCAATGAGCCACAAAGGAATCTACTTGGTGGGATGCCTAAGATCACTTGCCATGTATTGCTTCCTTTTTGTTCTATCTTGGCATTTCTTTGCAAACGAAGATTCAGGAAGGACTCATCCCACGCTTTCTACAAGTGCGTTGATGATTCAGAGGTTGGATATGTTCTTTGAGCCTGTGCAATGGACCTTTCTGGTGGAGCGCAGTGTGCACAGGACTGGCCTTACCCTTTAAACCAAAGATTCGTCTGCCGTGGCCTAGCAAATTTAGGGCGGTGGCAGCGAGGTCCTCAGGTCATAGGTTTGGTTCTAGTTTCCTTCTCTTAGATGGTTGACCTTACAGGGTTAAATGAGCACCATCTGCCCGGGTTTGAAATCAGAGTTTTCCTTCTCCTAGGCTGGTTGCCAAAAGGCTAGAAAGCCCATCCTGCCCTTTGAGGCTCTTTGTCAGACCCTTCGGTTGTGACCTGTCTGGCATGGGAGGCCCTACCGGTGGCTATTATACCACCACCAGCATAGCTCACAACTTTATTTGGGTACGCAAGCCTCTCCCCTACAACAAGGGGGTGCCAACGGAGAGATTTTGTTCTATAGCATTAGCGCTATTGAAGAGTAGCATCAACATTTTTAAAGAACACTTCTGCTGTGGTAGTACTATATTCCAATTGGAATTGCTTCTGTGAGCAGGCTATTTAGCATCTGCAGATTTGTACACTGATAGGAAACCTAATCAGTGTCCACCACTCCAATCTCATCAGAAACCATATCTTACACTCCCTGGATGCTGTTGCTTGCATTTCCTCTTCCCCTCTGCCCGTTCTTCCATTTTCTGATATTAGATAATGCTGAGAAGGCAGTGCAGTCAAGTGGACTAAGCTGTGGCAACCTGCCAGCATCCTCCAAGGCATGCTCCCTCGCTTATCGGCTCAGTAATTAGGTGACCTTGAGCAAGTTATGGACACTCTTCTTTTGATTTTGACTATATTTTTAAGCAACATGTGTCAAAAGAAACTTCATGGAGGGCAGAAACAACAATAGTAGAAATTAATACATATTTCTTTTAATGATTTGTGAAACAGCACTACCATTAGGTAGGCTGATGTAGTGCCTTGGGAGTAGATTTTGAGCATAATAAAAGGGCAGCACATAGTTATTTCCTATGTTCTAATACAATTCTAGGCTTCATCAATAGAAATACTGTATCTATAGATGGATGAAAATAATAGTGCCATCCTATTCTGCTTTTGCCATGTCTCAATTGGAATACTGTGTCCTGGACACCACAAGAAGAATATTGAGAAGCTGGAACATGTCAAGAGGGTGACTAAAGTGATAACCGGTTTAGAAGTCAAGTTCTATGGAGCTGGGCATGTTAGCTAGGACAGTGGTTTTCAACCTGAGGGTCTCCAGATGTTTTGGCCTTTAAGTCCCAGAAATCCTAACTGCTAATAAACTGGCTGGGATTTCTGGGAGTTGTAGGCCAAAACACATGGAGACTCACAGGTTGAGAACCACTGAGCGGGGAGAAGACAAGGCCAATTGTATGTTTTTAATTGTTAATTTGTTGTTATATGATTTTTTTTGTATGTCTGCTTGGGTTGTATTGAGGGCAGAGACTGCCTTGTGTAAACTGGCCCGAGTCGCTTTCGGGCTGAGAGGGGCAGTATAGAAACGTGACAAATAAACATAACAGCCATATTTTAGTATTTCATTGGATCTCATACTGAGGAGGGAGAAAGCCTGTACCTCATACAAGCTGTCATGCATGAATCATGAACATCCTAGACAATATGGATGGGAACACTACATGGCCTATGACCAGGGATACATAAGGAAATCAGCCATTGAAAAATTCAGTTATTAAAAGACCTACTCTACATTATTGGATTTAAGTACAAAGGAGAATATATATTTATTTACAAGCATTGCACTACTTTGGCTGTTGTTTAAATGGGTCACAATATACATTTAAATCTCTCTCTCGGCATTACTTCGCGAACGAAGATTCAGGAAGGACTCATCCCACGCTTTTTACAAGTGCGTTGATGACTAAAAAGGCCAATCTGAGATAGGCAAGTTCGGTTGCAGAAAGCGCAGCAGAAAGTCTCCTTGGGTGATGTTTTTCCAAGTTGCGGTTCTTTCTGCGTTGTCGTTTCTCTTCGAGACCCATTCGGCGTGTCTTCTCGAAAGAGGCCGCAGCATTGTGGATAGTGCTTCTCCATGCCTCCCGATGTGAGGCCAGGGTGGACCATTGTTGGTGATCAATCTGGCCAAGCCTGAGATGTTGTTTCAGGGAGTCCTTATATCTCTTTTGGGGGGCGCCTCTCTTGCGCTGACCCGTGGCGAGTTCACCGTAGAGTAGTATCTTTGGGAGGCGGTGGTCCTCCATCCTAGAGACGTGTCCTGCCCAGCGCAGCTGTGTTCTCAATAGCATGGCCTCAATGCTGGTGATCCCTGCTTGCACAAGGACAGCAACATTCGTCACATAGTCGGTCCAGTGTATATTTAGGATTGTGCGAAGACAGCGCTGATGAAAGCGCTCGAGGAGTCGTAGGTGTTGGCGATAGGTGACCCATGTTTCAGACCCATAGAGGAGAATGGACAGTATGATAGCTCTGTACACACTGATTTTGGTGCTTTGTCTCAGGTGCTTGTTGCTCCAGACTCTTTTGTGAAGCCTTCCGAATGCACTATATGCCTTTGATAATCTGTGATCTATCTCTTTGTCAATCTTGGCGTCTGAAGAGATGATGCTTCCCAGGTAGGTGAACTGCTGAACGGACTTAAGCACAGATGTGCCTATGCTGACGTGAGGATGGTGGTGTTCTTCCTGTGGTGCGGGCTGGTAGAGGACTTCTGTTTTCTTCAGGCTGACTTCCAGCCCAAACAGCTCTGCAGCTGTTGCAAAGCAGGATGTGAGGCGCTGCAGGGCTGCTTCTGAATGGGCGACAAGGGCAGCATCGTCAGCAAAAAGTAGCTCACGGACTAGATAGTTTAGAGTCTTAGTGCGAGCCCTCAGATGGCTTAAGTTGAACAAGCTACCATCAGTACGATAGCGTATATATATGCCGTCTTCTTCTTGTAGGTCTGCCATAGCCCTTTGGAGCATCATGCTGAAGAAGATTGTAAATAGGGTTGGTGCAAGAACACAACCTTGTTTCACTCCATTAGTTATGAGAAAGGGCTCCGAGAGAGCATCGCCATATCTGACTTGACCGTGCTGGCCCTCATGTAACAGGACAATCATTTTGAGGAACTTGGGGGGACATCCTAGACGTTCCAGGATCTGCCACAGACCTTTCCTGCTCACAGTGTCGAAGGCTTTGGTGAGGTCGACAAATGTTACATAGAGTCCTTTGTTCTGCTCTCTACATTTCTCTTGCAGTTGTCTAAGGGCAAAAACCATATCTGTGGTGCTCCTATTTGCTCTGAAGCCGCATTGGCTTTCAGGAGAAGTTCTTCTGCAATAGCCGGAACTAATCTGTTCAGGAGTATCCTTGCAAGGATTTTTCCAGCAATGGAGAGCAGTGTTATACCTCGATAGTTTGAGCAATTGGTTTTTGTTCCTTTTTTCTTATACAGGGTGATGATAACTGCATCTCGGAGATCTGATGGCAGTTCACCTTTTTCCCAGCAACTCACAAGGAGCTCGTGGAATTTAGCATGCAGTACATGACCTCCCTGTTTCCAAGCTTCAGGTGGGATTCCATCGATCCCGGCTGCCTTGCCATTTTCAACTGCTGTATGGCCTCAATGGTCTCTTCCAGAGTGGAGCTGTGTCCAGTTCATTTTTCATTGGTTGTTGTATCATGTGTTGGATAGCTGAACCTTGGACTACTCGGCTGGCATTAAAGAGACCCTGAAAATGTTCAGCCCATCAGTTCAGGATGGAGGTTTTATCAGTAATTAGTGTTTGACCATCTGTACTGTATAAGGGGCTTTGGACCTGATAAGTAGGTCCAAACACTGCTTTGAGAGCTTCATAAAAACCTCTGTGATCACCGAGATCTGCACAGCGTTGTGTCTTTTCTGATAAATCAATCCACCACTTGTTCTGGATGTCTCTGAGTTTTTGTTGGAGTTTACTACATGCGAGACGAAAGGCTGCTTTTCTTACATGGCAAGATGGCTGGGCGAGGAATGCCTGGTGAGTGGTTCTCTTCTTTGCCAACAGCTCCTGGATCTCTTGGTTGTTTTCATCAAACCAGTCTTGGTTTTTCTTAAGGGAGAATCCTAGGGATTCTTCAGCAGACTGCAGGATACTGTTTTTGATGTGTTGCCAGAGCGCTGTAGGAGAAGAATCTGTAGGGTGGACTTCAAGTTTTGCTTGCAGATTTACCTGGAAGTTGTCTCTCACAACAGCCTGTTGAAGACTGTTGACTTGGAGTCTCCTCTTTAAGATGCCACCCCTCTTAGGTTTGAGCTTAAGGTGTAGATTTAGTTTACATCTTACAAGGCGATGGTCTGTTTGACATTCTGCACTGGGCATCACTCGAGTATGACGGACATCACGAATGTTTCTCTGGCGCACTAAAACATAGTCAATGAGGTGCCACTGCTTGGATCGGGGATGCATCCAGGTGGTCTTCAAGCTATCTTTCTGCTGAAAGATGGTGTTTGTAATAGTCAGCTGCTGTTCTGCACAAAACTCTAGCAGAAGGCGCCCATTATCATTACAGTTTCCAACACCGTGCTTGCCTAATACACCTTTCCAGGCTTCAAAGTTTTTCCTACTCTGGCATTGAAATCACCAAGGATAATGATTTTATCTTCTGCAGGGACCTTTTGTATGAGGTGGCGTAGGTCTGAGTAGAATTTGTCTTTCTCCACAGGGTCAGCTTGCATAGTTGGGGCATATATACTGAAGAGAACAGCATGTGGGAGGCGTAAGGAGATAATGCGATCAGAGTGACCTGTCGGCAACGTCTCGAGTTTAGAGGCGATGGAGTTTTTAATCATAAAGCCTACTCCTGAAAGATGTTTCTCAGTTTTGGGTTTGCCAGACCAGTAGAGTGTGTAGCCGGCACCGTGTTCTTTAAGGCTGCCTTCCTCATGGAGACGAACTTCACTAAGAGCAGCGATGTCAATGTTAAGCCGTGATAGTTCATGGGCTATTAGAGCAGAACGACGCTCAGGACGTCCACTATCTGCAGAATCTTGCATGGTTCTGATGTTCCAGCATGCAAGTGTCAGTCTATTTGCACCTTTGCAGGCAGGTGTTGGCCTTGTTTCTTTGTCTTTGTTCGACCGCATCGGAAGATGCCCGTTGGCCGCGCTAGCCAACCAGGTAGACGGGGATGAGCTTTCGTTAGGCCACCTTTTCTAGGCCCCTCTCCATACGGACCAAGCAGTGCTCTCCTTAAAAAGGCTGCTTGGTCGTTCAGGATGCTGCCGAACAAGACTGTCATCTCCGGGTCAGTCTCGAGCGACCAAAGTCCTGAACCGCCTGCATGCAGGGTTGGGTCTGCGGCTTCCAGTGCATCTTTACACCTACCGTTTCGTCCCTCGCCTATCGCTACAGGGCTTTTTTCGGAAGTTGGATGTGTCCTTCGAGCCTGTGCAATGGATTTTTCTGGTGGAGCGCAGCGTGCACAGAACTGGCCTCACCCTTTAAACCAAAGGTTCATCTGCCAGGGCCTAGCAAGCTTGGACGGTGGCAGCGAGGTCCTCAGGTCGTAGGTTTGGTTCGAGTTTCCTTCTCTTAGATGGTTGACCTTACAGGGTTAGACGAGCACCATCTGCCCGGGTTTGAAATCAGAGTTTTCCTTCTCTTAGGATGGTTGCCAAAAGGCTAGAGAGCCCATCCTGCCCATTGACACTCTTTGTCAGACCCTTTGGTTGTGACCTGTCTGGTATGGGAGGCCCTACCGCCGGCTATTATGCCACCGCCAGCATAGCTCACAACTTCACTAGGGTACGCAAGCCTCTCCCCCACTGCAAGGGGGCGCCAATGGAGAGGACATTTAAATATGCACTGTAGAAAAACACATGTTAAACTTGCTAGTATTTAAACATGTATTTAAATATGTACTTTGAGAGGATTATGTATGTCTCATTTATGCATTACTGAAAAAGACTATAATTTTGGGGAAATACAGAAAAGATATTCTATTCTAATCAGGAATAAATGAGTTTGCCATTAAGTTTTATGGCTTCAATCTGGAAACTTGAAACATCCCTCAGTTTTTCAAGGGGCGGTTTCACCTTATAATAAATATAATATATAGAAAATACCCAGAGAAATAGACTTTTTGGACCATTAGGTTGCTGTGAGTTTTCCAGGCTGTATGGCCATGTTCCAGAAGCCAATGGACCATTGTTTGTCAGTGATTATGGTGATCCTGGGAAATGAGGTTTTGATAACATTTTTGCTGTTGTTTTTTCCATTTTTCCAAGGTCTTCATTGCATCCTTGTGCGGAATATCAGACTTTTTGTAGACAATATGCAAGCTCCACATAATAAGAGGGAGGGGTGTTATTTGAGCAGTCCTGCCCACTTGTGGAAGAACATGTGTTATTTTCAAAATAAAAGATAAGTTGATGTTAGATCAGTGCAATGGAGGAAAGCTGCCTGCATTTATTTCCACATATATTTCTATATCTGAGGGCAGAAAGAACTAGCTAGCTCTATTATTTCAAAAAGCAGAGGCCCTTTTATGTGGAAAGCATGAGCTTCAAAGCTGGGTTGTTAAGGGCAATTGTAGGGCATGTTGTACAAACAAGCGACAAGAGAACAAACAGTTGTCTTGAGCCAGTATCCTGGGGTGACAGCTGTCAATGATCTTTTGGGGGTTTTTGACTGGACCTTTAGAAGAAAACTTAAAAGCTGTTCACATACACAGTAAAGCCATAGACCATCCCATGCTTAAGGATATCTGACTTGCAACTCACATATTTTTCCCTTTAACAATTATAACTATCTAACTACCAAGGTTTCATTCTAAAGAACCCTCAGATTTGCAATTGCCAGTGCTGTAATCGTGGAAGGGCCCATTGCTTCTTCAACAAGAAAGCAACCAGTTGGAAAGCTGAGGATTTTCAGGGCTAGAAAGTTTGGAAAAGGTTAAAGATGCAATTTGACGCCTGTATGTCCTATACGCTCTTTGAGACCTCCTTCCACGAACTGGCACAGGCTTTAAGATCTGCTGAAGAGGGCCTTCTTTCAGTCCCAACACCGTCTCAAGCATGGTTGGTGGGGATGAGAGAGATGGCCTTCTTTGTGGTGGCTCCCTGGCTCTGGAATACACTCTCTAAAGAAATTAGATTAGCCCCCTCTCTTCAGGCCTTTCAGGTGAGTCTAAAAACATGGCTCTAGAGACAGGCCTGTGTTCCTGAGTAATCCATGGCCAATGTGATGAATCATTAATAGTACTGGCCAACACTTTCATTGTTATGGCAGATAGCCAGCATACAGGTTCCACTGCATTTTAGAAATTTTATAATTTTCATTTTTTATAATTTTATTAATGAAATTTTTATGCACTGTTCATATTACTTATGTGATTATATTTATACTTATGCATTGTTGTCTGCGTGTGGCACTTGGAGTGCTTTTCTGAGCCACCCTGAGTCCCTTCAGGGAGATGGTGGTGGGGTACAAATAAAGATGATGATGATCTTGAAGAGATACATTCTCAGGCTTCATAGATATGCAAAATAGCAAATAACAGCTGTATTGAAGCTGGGCAGGCTTCGAACTCATGACCTCTCAGTCAGTAATGATATTAATACAGCTGACTCCCAACCAGCTGCACCACAGCCCAGTCCAACCCAGTACTATATTCAAATATTCCCTCAAGTTTTTTTTTCTTGGTTCTATATCAGCCAGGAGAAGGCAAACCAGTGCCAGATGTTGGACTATAGCTTATATAATCAATTTGTAGAACATCTGGAGAAAATTGGATTGCCATACCTTGAACTAAATGGATTTTCATTATCAAACATGACAGAAAAGATTTAGTTTGAAGTGGGGCAAATTTTCACCTTCAAGGTAAAATAATTTTTCCAGAGCTGCCATTTCATTAAAGGCATTTGGGAATCATAGTATTTTCTCTTCTCAAACCAGTGAACAAATATAGTTAGATCAGATTAACATCTATTAGGGAAGAGGTGGACACTGGACAGCACTTTTCAGTCCAGGAACTAAATTGCAATTTGTCCTCAGGGTTAGTATTCCATCAGTTCATGGGGCTAAGGATAGCAGCAAAAAGCAAACTAGTATGGTCATGTGAAATCTTGCCCATTTATTCTCATGCAACAGCTTTCAGGTCTGGAAGATGCTGCTAGTCTGCAAATTAGAATTCCTCTTGACAATTTACAAAGCAGAGTGTTTTTATGTAAATCTTGTCACTCTGCATTTCTGACCTCCTATTCCATACAAAGCCACCCAGAGCTGCAAACCAGAGGCTACATCATTGCAAAACCATCCTAGCCGTTAAACACTACGTATCTCCAATCTCTGAAAAAACTCAAGGCTGAAGAAACTCCATGGCTGCACAGGGAACCACAATAAATTAGACCAAAAGTCAACGTTCCCCTTCCTTCATTTGAGCATATTCCAGGGCCAATCAGATGTCCCTTGGCACATTCCATGAAATCAATAGCCTCCCCATAATCTTTTTGGTTAGCATCAACTATTAAGACATAGATTGTTCCTGTACTCTATAGCAGGAGAGAACCGTCAGAACTGCTTCTACACTGCCCCTGTTCCTATCTATTCCAAAACTCCATTGTAATATGTACAGAAAGATATTATTATGTTGTGTTTGTGATTAAATTGTTCCAAGATGCCAACTCCATATATTTGCTCTTTTTTCGTTCTTTTCAAGGACCCTACAGAATTAGAAATGTAATTAAGGTGAAGCAGCATGTACAGCCACTGCCACTCCTGGCTGCCTCCTGCAATATAAGTCACCTGCTGGACACCAGCTGTTGTTCTTTAACTACCTTTTCCACCACACTTGTTTTTGGGAACGAAAAGAAAGACTCAATGAAAATAAATGGTATACTCTTGATTTCTCTCATTCTTTTTCTAAGGAAAGTTACTACCTGGTTGTGGCTCATCTATTTCTTCACCAAGCTTCGAAATGTATTTCTGTTGTCTGTTAAACAGTGCAAGCTAGGTAGGGCATGAGGCAATTTTCCCCTCCATTTGCGGCCTCCAGATCCTAATTGGATCTTTTCTTTGCACAACAGTTCCATTTAGGAAGAGGCAGGGGGGAGTGAGCACATGAACAGATATGCCTATGTGCACACATACTATATTTTGGAACCTGGATGAACTATTCAAGCAGTAAAGAGTTTCCAGTGGACCAGACAAAAACTGGTCTTCTACTGGGCTTGGTAGAATCTGCTTAACACAAGTGTCAGAATTCTTGATCAATAGAAATTATCACAGGACCTTTTTTCATGGTATGGAGTTATTAAGGAGCAGTGGCTTATTATTGGAGCTCAAAGTGCTATGCAAAGAACCATTCAAAGTTGGGAAGTATACTCAAAAGCTTCAGTACTGCCAACAAATACCCACAGTGACCATTAACCTGTCTAACAATGGTAATAACAATGGCTTACTTAATAGCAGCCTCTAGAAGCAGGTGCCTTTTAGATTTGCTTGACCGCAGTTCCCATCCTTAGGTATTTTCTGCTACTCCAAAGACTAGTATACAAGCCACCGCATTCAAATTACATGAGCTTTCATCTGAACATTAGGAAGAACTTCTTTACTTTAAGAGATATTCAATAGTCCAATTTACTACTTCATAGGATGATGGATTTGCCTTCTTTGGAGATCTTTACAGATATTGGATAGCCATCCCTCAGAAGTACTTTGAATGTATTTCCCTACACATTCAAAGTATGTGTAGGAAAACATACTTTGAATGCCATGGGTTCCTTTCCTATGCCATGATTCTATGAATCAGTGGGATTAGGTTCCTGGGAGCTGCAGCCCAATAGTATGTAACCTTTTGACCTTCAGGTAATTTGAACTAGGGGTCCCACAGCCTCTTATATTGACCAAACGAGAAGAGGCTGATGGAAGTTATAGTCTAGAGCCCTGACAATGACATGCAGTATTATGACCACTCTATATAATTGCAAATAAATACATACTAAACCAGAAGCAATCAAATAGTATCTGCTAAGTCATAATCAGAGAGTTAAGATGTAAGCTAAATGTCTCCTTTATTTATTTATTTATATTTTGGACAATCCAATATCCAAAGGTAATCTGAATGAATTATAAGTACATGAAAAAGATATGCTATAAAATCAGTCAAAAATAATAATGTGACATGGAATAAATGTTAGAATGATGCAGTGCTTCATGCATTAGACTAAGACTCTGGGATACCAGGGTTCAGTTCTCTGATCAGCCCTGGAAACTCATTGGGGGACCTTTGGCAAGTCATAATCTCTGAGCTCCAGATAAAGGAAACAGCAACCCCTTCTGAGTAACCATTGCCATTGGTAGGGGTGTCATAATTTAGAAATGACCTGAAGGTACACAACAACAATATCAACATATGCTACAAAATAATACAAAGTAACATGAGCAACAAAGAGTTTTTTTAGAAGTACAGTACAGAATTAGCATGGACACACCCCAAGTAAATAAAGCATCTGGAAAAATGTATTTATAGGAAGACAATCAAAGGTATCACCTTGCTTACTTTGTGAGCTCTCAACATGTTTTATCATCAGTGGTGACCTGACCCCACTAGAGCTGGTAAGATGGAGGATGGGTTAGCAGAAATATTCACAAGGAGTCAGTAAAAACAGAGTCTATTTGTTTTGCAGTGTATAATCTCCATATACTTCACAATTACCCAAACTTAGAAATGATGGCTATTTCTGTATCCTGACCTAATTTACACTCAAAATATCCTTTAATCAAAGTCAGAAGTGACCTTTCTCTGAAGAATGTCCACATTTTTCCTGGACCTCCAGGAGAATAAAGGCTTCAAGTTTTGTGACAATGCGAGGGAGATTTGCTCGCACCTCTGTGTCCAATCAGTGATTGAATGAAAGCTGGAACACTACAAAATAGACCCAACTGGTAGTAAGGTTATATTGATAAAACCTCTGGTACTATTAGCAGAAGTTAGCTCCCTCATTGCAAACTTTTCGGAGGGCTTGCAAAATGCAGTTATTCCATGTGGCATTTGAGCTATGAAATTGGTTTAAAATTTTGGTTTGATAGTTTTATTGTTGTTTCCATTTTTACTTTGTAAACCGCTCCGAGCCCTTGGGGAGTGGCGGTGTAGAAATCCAAATAATAAATAAATAAAGCGGATGAAGCAGATTTATGACTGAATATGTGTAATTTGAAATGGACCCTGAATGACTCATTCTTCCTAAAGTGTATAGGAGGAATGAATATCCCCTTCCAAAACCACTAGCTCAGGCATAGGTATACCCTGGACCCCAGAAATACAGGCCACTGCAGCATATCATTTAACAATTTTGAAGCCTTTTAAGGGTATTTTCAAATGAAACACAGGATGATTGGCTGAAAATTTAAGGTGTGCTCTGCAGACCCATTGGCTGCACTGCAGCACCCCAAGCTGCACGCAACACACGGGCATTATGATTCCCCTGCTGCACTAGAGGATTTACACTAAAGAAGTGGTTCCCAACCTTTGGTCCTCCAGATGTTTGGGAATTCATCTCCCATAATCTTGGACAACTATCAGGAATTCTGGAAGCTGAAGTCCAAAGTGTGTTTCTCAGAAGGAACTTCTTCGGTATCTGAAAAATGCAGGGGAATTGCCGTTGTTTTTTAAAATGTTAAGTGAATGGGAATCTGTAAAATCAAACAGTAAAACATGAACAGAACACAATGTCTTCTTTCATAAAGATGTATCTGCAGCTGCACTATATAATCACCATTCATCAGATCTGAGGTAGCTGAGTTGCTAGGAGATAGCACTTGCAAGTAATACACACAGTGTCTTAAGCCAGAGGAGTGGCTTAGCAACCTAAGTGTGAAGACGCGCCTGGGGTCTTTGACTTAGAATAGGAACAAGGACGTGACATCTCTTCCCAGGGACTTCTTCTTGCCTTCCCATAGAGAACTGGAACTCCCAAGGACCAAACCAGTCACTTTAGATAACTCAAACAGGCTTTATTGTTCACAAAAGGAGTTATCTTATAGAGGTACTAAACTTGGTTCTCCAAACAGGGGTAAAATAAAATATACATTACAGTTCTTTAGTTGTTTGGGTCCAGGAAGCTTTCAACCGGATGGCTTTCCAAATTCTCTCTCTCTCAATAGCTTTGAGGTGAGAACTCTCTCAGCCCCAGTCAAATGGCCTATATTGAAGGCACAGAGCCTTCCTCTTGGGGCCAAATGACTAGTTGAAGGCGCTTGAGATTCCACAGTCCCATCCAGGTGTACTGGATATGCAGAATGAATCCAAGATATAAAGAGTTGGTGCTAGAGAATGCCTGACTGAGGCCTGGCTGGCAAACCCTCTAACACGTCCTCTTCTGTAGAGATGCAGGCAAAATCTAAAGAGAAAGCTAGATTTCCAAAGTCTCAAGGGGGAGGAAAAACAAACTTAACGATGATTGACAGCTCTAAAGAACCAATCAATGCAACCAAAACTTAACAACACTACACAGACTAGCTGAAACATAATCCAATAGTTTGAACCTTGTAACTTAAAGTCTTATACACAGGTGGCATCAGCCACGCCTTCACACTAAGTGTTGATTGAAAAATGCCTTCACTTGCAGGGACCATTGATTCAAATCTTCCATTGCTCTGATTTAGTTTGCTGTTATCCTTCTGTGATAGATACATTGGTTCGCAATTAGCTTTGCTTGTGTGGGAGTCTAGGGGCACTTCCAGACATCATTTAAACCGACTTTAGTGTTTAAGTCCCCACAGCAGCAGCAATAATAATAACAACAACAACATGGCTTTGCCTGTTGGGTGTCCACATGCCCTCTCAGTAACTTCCAGGAAGGCATGAGAAAACCAATACCCCACCGAAAAAGCCCTAAAAAGAAGAGTAAACTTAGGCTACTATTTGACCTCTCTGTATGCCTCCTGAAACATACCAATATCACACCAGGAGGTGGAGGGGTCAGAAGGGATTCACCCCCGCTTCCTGGTGCATCATTGGTACATTCCAGGAGGCATACAGGGAGGTCTAATGGTGGTCCGTAAATTTATTCTTATTTTTAGGGCTTTTGGGGGGAGGAAGGGGGTGCCATGTTGCATCTTTGGGCTCCAGGAGCCCAAAAGGTGCAAGATGGGTGTGGGGACTGGCCCCCAGATAGTCCCAGAACTACTCAGTAGTCTGAAGGCCCAGATCTAATGAGCTATCTAATTAATTCAGGATAAAGCACGGTTTTCCTGCTTTGTCTTAAATTAATTCACATTTACCAGGGTGTCATTTGGACACCTCTCATAAAAGTGCGAGAGCTTACACATTTGGGCCCTGTCCGAATGGGCCCTAAGTAGGCCTTCTTAATGGTCCTTTCATTAAGTTCTGTTTCCCTTCTATAGACCACTATATATTATAATGTGGCTACCTTAAAGCAAGATGAAGAAGGACCACCTTCTTCATCTTGCTTTAAGGTAGCCACATTATAGAGGATACTTCTAAGACTGGTTTAAAGATTAAGAATTTAGACCAGGAGCTCTGAAATTATTTGTCAAGAGAATACTCTATTGAACAGCTGCCACAATGGTCTCCTGGTAGGATTTCAAGTATAAAAACAAGAAAGCTCTTGCACCATTAATGGTTGTATGGCAGAGGAAACTATGCCGTACAACCATTGTATAGTTGCTATTTAATTGTGTGATAAGCAACACCAACTGAAATTTCCTCTTCTTGGTAACCCTTGAAAGTAAAGGAATTGTCTCCAGTTTTCAAAATTGCAACCCTATAACCTGGTCACAATCTCCCCACTGTTAAACATTTGCACGTTTAATTTTTGTGAATTTGATCATTCATGGATTTAATTAATATTGTGTGTCTGAGAAACACTAGTTTCTTTTGTGTGACCTAGAGATTACAAAAGAAGTATTCATTTGTGGGGTCCTGTGATCCAAGCCCCAGCAAATTTAGATGGATTTAGATGTATATAAATGGATTTAGATGTATATAACTGCAAAGAGCCTTCTTCATAAAATAGACCCAACTGCAGTAAGACTAGCAGTGGTTGCTGATAGTTCCTATGTCAATTTGTCAATGAATCCATTCCAGGTTTTCATCTCAGATATCCAAAGTGGCGAACCCTGTCATTAAATAGGTTGAGTACCTTGGAAGCCTGATATGGGATCCACTAGGATCATAGGGTTCAAAATCACTTATGTAGAAAAACTGTATCTGAACATCTAATGAATGACTGTCTGAGAAGAGCTGCAGATTGTTGCCTTGTACTGATCAACCTTATTTAAATGTATGAGCTGGAGAAGTCTATGCTATTATGCACTTCCCTGACACCACTGCATATTTATTAATTAATTTATTACAATGTTTATATCCCATCTTACATCAAGAAATCTCAGGACTTTGTCCAATGGATCAATTTAACCACTTTAAAATGACTTAAATGTTTTTTTTTTAAAATTCTAAGAATATTTTAAACAATTTGCCAAGTTAAGGCAATTTATAGCCAGTTTTAACAGTCTGAGATGATTTAAAAACATGCTAATATGTATGGATTTGGAGGACATCTATTGGAATGCAAAAGCTTTACTCTTACTTGGGGCTGGCATGAAGCAGCTTGGGTAACAATTAGGCTTCTGAAAGGAGGATATTCCAAAACTAGGGTACCCTTCCCTCAAAAAACCAAACTAGAGTATGGTCTTGTATCTTCAATGGTCATGTAGAAGGGGGGGATTTCAGCAGCTTTTGCCTGTTACCTTGTTTGATGTTAGGCATCACCAACTGAAATTCTCCCTTTTCTCTCTGTGTGTATGTGCTTTCAAGTCACCTGCCAATTTATTGTGACCCCATGAATTTCTTAGGCAAAGAAATGCAGCCTACAGCATCTGATATTCATTGGTGGTCCCCTATCAAAGTAATAACCAGGGCTGATCCTTCTCAGCTTCCTAAGTAAGACGGGTCTGGTGTCTTTAGGATATACACAGAAGGCATGGTTTAGAACCCAAAAATAGCAAATCGTAAATCTAATAGGGGGATTTTTTTTGATTAGTAATAGGAAGACTTACAAAAAAATTTCCAAAAAGTTCTAAAATGTAACTTAATTACTAACGAAATTCGTTAGTAATTCATATGCCAGAGCATGCGCATTCCAGATGGTTTTGGCCTACAACTCCCAGAAATCCTAACAGCTGGTAAATTGGCTGGGATTTCTGGGAGTTGTAGGCCAAAACTTGAATAAATCACACTGAATTCTAGATGGGACTCTCCAAATAGGAAGGAGGGAGGAAGGAGGGAGCGGGTATTCTATTCTTGGAAGCAGCAAAAGAAAAGGAGGAGGAGCCCCCCTCGCTCCTCGCTGCCTCTCTCTCACCCCGATCCCGAGGGAGCGAGGGCCCAAGTTTGCCCAGGCTGGTCATATACCTACATTCTATGCACATGCAATAATACAGCAGTAATAACAATGGGTATAAGAAGAGGTAAAATTCAAACCGAAGTATTCTGACTGGTCCCTGCCTCATGCGGTGCAAACGGCTCTTCTCTGTGAGCCTGGGAAATTAGCCCGGAAAAGACAGCGTTTTCTGCTTGGGTGCACACACATACATATTCTTTGGGGGATTTGCTGCAGAATCCCGGCCTCATAGAGAAGATTCTGTAGCAAATCCCCCCTCCCAAGAATATGTATGTGTGTGCTCCCAAGCAGAAAACGCTGGCTTTTCCCCCGGGCTAATTTCCCGAGCCCGTTGCACCGCATGAGGAGAGACCAGTCAGAATACTTCGGTTTGAATTTTACCTCTTCTTATACCCATTGTTATTACTGCTGTATTATTGCATGTGCATGGAATGTAGGTATGACCAGTTGGATTACTTATAATATTAGACACTTACAGTAGCATTCATTCTATTATACATTAGGTTGGTTTCTCACCCCAATACTCTTTGATGCCTTAGATCCTGGCTGGCAGGCAGGAGAGGCAGGGAAGCCTGGAAAAATGTAAACAGAGGTTTACTCAGAAGTAAATCCACAAAGGAGGGCCCTTCATCCAAAGTGTCCTCCTTTGCAGATTTACTTCTGAGTAATCCTCTCTGTTTACATTTTTTCCAGGCTTCCTTCCAGCCGAGCGAAGGAGCGAGTTTAGGGCTTGCCTTGCCATAATATTGGCAAGGGAGGCAGGAGGGTGGTGAGAGAGAAGGAGGGTGCCCCCCCTTATGCCCCCCATTACGACCTAATAACGACACTTAAGAAAATCCTGGCCCCGAGTTCGAAAAATTAAGTCCACTTCCTGGTTGGCGTTCCAGGTGCGGAAAAGCTCGAAAGTAGCATTTCTTACGAATTTCTTACGAAACGATTCATTTTCATAACTTTTTTTCTCATGCCTAATACACAGCTATTAAAGGTACAGGAACTTTCTGCCATTTTCTTCAGGGATCCCTAAATATTATAGCACAGAAAGCTCTCTCACACATCTTTCACAATGAGTACCTATAGGGGGTCTAGTGCCACCTGGGACTCAAGAACCACCAGCCCACAGATTCATGGTTCGATTCAACACATTACAGTCTCCAGGCAGTGGACCAATGCATATACAGCCCCAAAACATTTCCATTGATTAGGGGTGTCCAGTGTCATCATCTTGCTTATTCTACCCATGCCCAACCACCAACCATATAATCTGTTGGCACTGACATAGGCAATGAAAAAATGTATCATGAGATAAAAGTAGTTGTACCCTGTGTGCCCTCTATATTCAGTACCCTGTTATAGACTGATTGCGGTTTTCAACAGTGTGATACTGTAAGGGCTTACTCAGAAGAAATTCGCTGAATTAAATGTAAGCTATTCCTAGCTAACTGTGGTGAGAATTGCAGCATCTATTATGCTGGATAAACAAAGCGATGCAAATTTCCTGATTTTAGATAATCCTGATATAGCATATGGTAGGGTGTACGGAATCCCTATAATCCCCGGAGTTATACCAGAGTAAATATAAACCACTTTCAAAAACGAAGAGAGGATCATTACCGCCCTTCATTTTCAATATGACTTTCACAGTCATGGGTAATATTCATGAATTGCATTTAATATAACTCATTGGTTCCAGTTCATGAGCAAATGTGCATGTTGAAAAGCTTTAACAACATTATTTAAATGTATACTGATTGGTTATTTTAAATAAGAAAGTGGGGGAAGAAACCTGCTCCATTTTTCAGAGGTGTTTATTAGAGCTAAACCTTCCCAAAGAAAACTAATTTGGTCAGTAGCATATAAACATTAGCAATTTATAGAGTTGACTATTCCACTACATTCTGTAATGAAGAGCCTGCAAATAACTCCAACCCGAAGGCTTGCTAAAACAGAACTTTATGAAGATAAACGAATGAAACTACTTGAGTGAAGCCAAAGTTAGAGGGAATATTATAAACCAGTGAACAAATAAAAGTAACTTTGCTCCCACACTGCATTGCTTTGAAAATGCAACTTGATTGTACCATGTTTACAAAAGCTAGTTACAGGTAACTGACTCCATGACTTTTGATATATTGTGGCCAAACTCAGGAATTAGTCATATATCAAGCATGAACACACAATCCACTTTTTAAATAATGTGTATTTGATAGCCAGCAGCCATGTAGTGTCTCATGACAGCTTTTATCATAGCCGTCTCCTGGGCCTCGTTCTTTCAACCACATGTTTGTTTATGAGTTACATTGAAAAGTGGTGTTTGCAAAATTAACTCAAAACAACAAACATGGGTGATCTGACAGATTTGCAAAAGAGCCTGCTGAGCTCCACTGCTAGCAGGTGAGACTGAAGGCTTCAGGCATTATTAAATTAAGTTCATGTATAATTAGATATTCATTCCTTCTACCATCAAACACGGCACATGATTTACACTAGCATGACCAATTGCATCAATTTGCCATTTTCCGTAGACTGATATGGCTCCAGTGAAGTACGTGTGCATTTTTACCTTAATAGCTTTTTCCCTCTAGACATGCAGAAGTGTTAGCAAAAGTTGTCCCTCACTCGCTCTTTAATAATCAGCCTGAACCCAGCACATGCTTTGTTGAAGTTGTCTCTTTCACATTCTTTGGGAAGAACTGACTGCATGAGTGATACATTATAGGCTTGTGCTTATTGGCTGAACCTCAATCAGTTTCTCCTGGCCGGATATCAGTAGACCCCTGTATCCATTTTCACATGCCTCCCAAAAATGGGTAGGTAGCTGGATAGCCATTTTCAGTCCATAGCTGAAAAATGTGGCCAGATCCGGCCCATTGGTGGCAATGTGGAACGTATGATACTCCCATTTCCATCCCTGGGACCCTTTCCTTTTTTTAGTTCAAGGAAGCCTCAGTGTTCGCAATGGGGTTAAGAAAACACCCTTCCTGGAAGCATTTCCTTTTTTTCCTTCAAGGGAGCTGGGTGTCAGCAAGAGGTTAAGAAAGCACCCTATCCGACCCACTACGGGAAAGACTTCCCACAAGCTCCCCTTCCATATCCTTCATTAAGTCCTGGATTAAAAGCATCAAAGTTAAGATACTACTCTTTCTGTGATCCTTTCCCTTCTGTCTGTAGAGGAGACTGGGTTTAATGCTTCATTACGACAGTTTCTTTCTTCTCTAGAGAAAGGCTGCAGGCACGCTCTCTCTCCCAGCATGCAGTTTCCAAGGCATTTAAGGAGGCTTCCCACTTCCCAGGGAAAAATAGTGATCAACTTGGCAAACAAACAAAATTACTCTAATTTTGAAATATCTTATCTGACCAACTCAGTGGAGATTTCAAAACTCTACTTACAATTTTGTCATCGTCCTCCCCCCCCCCGTCTCCCCACTACAATTTTGTCCCCCCATTACTCCTGTATTGCTTCATTGTAGATTGTGTGAATGTATGTGGGCCAATACAGCTTACTACCGTGTTTCCCCGAAAGTATGACACCCCCGATTGTAAGACGTATCGGGGGTGTCAGGGGGGTCGGCTAATATAAGCCGTACCCGAATGTAAGCCGTACCTGGTCGCCGCCGCCAAGAATCGGCCCATCGGCCGCGGCACACCTCCGCGGCACACCTTTCTGCTAGGCCTCTCCAAGGAAGGGAGGGGAAGAGTCCCAGAGGCGTGGCTAAGCGGCGCTGCGTCAGGTGACGGCGTCGCGGCAGCCACGCCTCTGGGACTCTTCCTCTTCCCTCCCTTTGTCCAACGAAGGGAGGAAGAGTCCCAGAGGCGTGGCTGGCGCTGCGTAAGAGTGACGCATCGCCGCTAGCCACGCCTCTGGGACTCTTCCTCTTCCCTCCTTTGTCCAACGAAGGGAGAGGAAGAGTCCCAGAGGCGTGGCTAAGCGGCGCTGCGTCAGAGTGATGCGTCGCCGCTTAGCCACGCCTCTGGGACTCTTCCTCTTCCCTCCCTTGTCCAACGAGGGAGGAGGAAGGAGTCCCAGAGGCGTGGCTGGCGGCGGCGCGTCACTCTGACGTGTCGCGGCTTAGCCACGCCTCTGGGACTCTTCCTCTTCCCTCCTTTGTCCAACGAAGGGAGGGGAAGAGTCCCAGAGGCGTGGCTGAGGGCGACGCGTCACTCTGGCGCAGCGCCGCTAGCCACGCCTCTGGACTCTTCCCTCCCTTCCTTGAGAGGCCTAGCAGAAAGGTGCGCCGCGGAGGTGTGCCACGACCGATGGGCCGGTTGCGGTGGTGGCGGCGTGGCGGCGGCGTGGGCGTGGGCGTGGGGACGGGGTACGTCTTTGTTTATATAAGACGTACCCCGAAAGTAAGACGTAGGGGGACTTTTCGGGGGAAAGAAAGTAAGACGCTGTCTTACTTTCGGGGAAACACGGTATTAAAACTTGTGTGCCAGCTGCGCAGTACCTTGGGAAGTCTGATCTAGCCACAGTGGTCCACGCTTTTGTTACATCTCGAATAGATTACTACAACTTGCTCTACATGGGCTTGCTTTTGAAGACTGTTTGGAAACTCCAACTAGTCCAACGGGTGGCAGGTAGACTACTTACTGGAGCATCTTACAGGGAGCATACTACCCCCTTGCTATGTCTGCTTCACAGGCTGTTTATCCAGTTCTGAGCACAATTTGAAGTGCTGGTCTTGACCTATAAAACCCTATATGGTTCCGGCCCAACATACCTGTCCGAACGTATCTCCTTCTATGTCCCACCTTGAAATTTAAGATCTTCTGGGAGGGCCTGCTATTGGCCCCACCTTTGTCACAAACATGCTTGGCAGGTATGAAGGACAGGACCTTCTCGATGGTGGCCCCTTGCCTGCGGAACTCACTCTCCAGGGAAATTAGGTTATCGTCTTCCCTCCTCTCCTGCAGAAAGAAGTTGAAAACGTGGATGTGTGACCAGGCCTTCTTGTAATTATGCTGACAATGACAATGATGACAATTGCTATGGTAATGGACTATGGACAAGCTTGATGGAATCTCCAACCACAGAATTCGGCTAGATAAGGCCACAAGGCTGTTATATTTAAGAATATTTTAATTGAATTGGCTTAATGTTTTAACTGTATGTAATTATTGGTTTTTATTATGTATTTCAATATGTGTACATTGTTGTAGTTGAGCCTGAGGTTGAGAGAGCAGAGTCTGTAGCTAGGCTTCTTAAGGTGGTCTGGATCATGACATACATGGAGGCATCAAATCATTGCTGGCTGGAAGCCACCTTGAGAAGGTTGGGGTACAAATATATGAAATAATAATAATAATAATCTTGAGCCCAGATCCATTTTAGCCATTTCCTTTGGTCAATCTCTGCACATCCCCCACTCCCAGCCAGTCCCACTAAATAAAAATAATCAAGAAAATCAAAAAGATTAAACTGTCACGCTGAATAGGGGAGGAGGAGCTGAGATCAGCTGCCACATGGTCCTGTTATAGACGAGAATCCATGACAGCTGTCCCCTTGCTCGGGCACTTGAGCAAACCAAGCTGGTTTGCCAATACACAGTCCTGTGATCAGTTTCTTACGCACGCTTGCACTTTCCTAAACCTTTCCCACCATTTCTTAAACAGAGAGTCAAGCTGAGGGAACTAGAGTTTCCTGTTATAGGAATTTCTTGATAAACTTAGTCTGGAGGAGGTTTGCCCTTGTTTTTCTCTGAGGCTAAAGGAATGTGACTTGCCCAAGATCAACCAAAGGCTTCCTTGGCAGAGTAGTGGATCTGAACCCTGGAGCCCTTTTACAGCACTCATATCACGTACATAGTCCATCATTCTCATTAATGTTTTATATATGTATAGGGACCTTTTAGAATCTTAGAGTTGGAAGAGATCACAAAAGCCATCCGGTCCAACTCCATTGTACCATGCAGGAATGCAGAATCAAAGTACTTCCCATCAGATGGCCATTCAGCCTCTATTTTAAAACCGCCAGAGAAGAAGACTCCACCACACTCAGGCTGGGTCTACACTGCCATCCAGTTCAAAACAGATAATCCGGATCAGAAACTGGATTATATAGCAGTGTAAATGGGGTCTCAGAGGCAGCATTTCCTCTTTTAGACAACTCTTATAGTTGGGATTTTTTTCTTAATGTTTTTTTTTCTAATATGTGCTCTGGCACTTATAATGATGTAGCACATGGAAGGCTATTTTATGTCCACAGGTAAAAATATTCAAGTGCTCCCAGTGGGCCATTTATTCCTTTGACTTCTGGAGTACATGATATTTGCTTTCTGAATCTACATTTTGCTGCAACTGAGTGTGCAGCTTTTATTGCAAAAACACTTAATTTGATAGTGTAATTATTTGTTTCATGACACTGTTATCACCAGTATGCTATGCTAACATTATTATCTGCAAAACAGAAAGGGGAATTGTGTAAATTTATACTCCATGTCAAATTCAAATCTCACCTTGCATTGGCAGTAGAATAATGTGAGCAAGGATTTATGTAATTTTTCTTGTTAGCTTTCAAACAAGAGGTGGGTGTGTGCACTAAAAATATCTAGAAAATAAAGCATGTAAATTGCACAAATCCCTTCTTGTCTGCTCCTACACTTCTTTGCCCATATTGTCTAGCTATCAGAAAGTGCCCTTCTACTTTCTGCAAATCTCAATATCACACATAAAATTGAATTATCCAGTGAAAGTGTGGCTTCCAGGTTGGTGACTGGTAGATGTTAAATATTTTGGCAGGGTTATATCATGGGATACGGGGTTAATCTGTAGGATGTCTCTTTACTTATGTGTGAAACTCTTCCTCGGGGTACATTTTTCTAACTTCCTGTTGTCGCACCCTCATTCTTAACTATGAGTTGTTTATAAGTTGATGTTTGTAACTTGGGGACTGCTTGTATGTGCCTGTGTTGCAGGGGGTAGTTTGCCTCTGTTTTCTAAATAGCTGCCAATTCTCCCATTACAGCTTCTATTTCTGTAATTCAATTTATCAAAAAAATGTGACTTGGACATGTAATAAAAATCAGCAGAAATCAACACGGATAATTTGGTCCTGTGTCTCATGGTGCTGACAGAGTACAGAAAATTGGCCCTGATTTTTAATTTCAGAGTTTGGATGGCTAAATTTCCCCATGGAATCTGGGCAAGGGAGTCATCAGTTTTACGTGCTCAGATTCCCAGCATTTAATCACAATATGCAGTAGATTACTGAGCTTGACTTCAATGCAAACCAGTTCAGGTTAGATGTTCTCTTCCTATTCAATGCCAGAATAGCCACTTTTTCCTGCAGTCATTCAATTTTGTGACAAGTACTAATATTTTAGGCTTGCCTTTAAATTGAAATAGCCAATTTTGGCTAAAAACCTCAAACAAAGATGGGAACCCAGCCAAATTCATAAGAACAAAACATATTTTATTTGTTGTAGCAGTAGTACTTCAATTATATCCCTGCCTAATATGTCTAAGATATGTAGCAATCACCTATTTGTAGAGGGAATATCCTTTTAAAATATTATGCTGATAAACCCAAAACTCAGTGTTTCATACTTCACAGTTTTGTTAACTGACACTCTGTAACACTGCCCAATTTTGTTCACATGTTTGAATAAATCACAGATAATTGTATTTGATTAAAAATAACTTTTTTGTGATGGGAAATGTATTTTCAATGGTAAAAGGGGATCTGGAACCACTGTTTTGCACTTGCTTAAGTATGGGTCTCATAACGCTTTCAAAAACTAGCATACTCCAACAAAACTTATGAGCACATGTGGGAGTACCAGGTACTCCTGTTCATAGTTTTCTTCCAGACTGTTCTATAGTAATATCTCCCAGTTGGTCACACTCATGTAAAAACCCACCATGGCCTGAAAACATGAAACTTTAAGAAATAGTTTTATGTTGAAATGGATGGGATTGAGATGAACACTGTGAAACTTAGATCCAATTTTCCAAAGGTTAAATTCTTCATTGCAAGGGATTAATGAGAACCAAATATCTAGCCAAGCTGCTGCTAAAAACTCCAGTACTGCACAGAATGGTGTGCTATAAAATTCCGGATACATCTTTCTCCATTTATCCTGATCATTAGGCAAGACTCTATGAGATCCTGAATGATCTGCAGAAGTAACACCACAACTGGGTTGTCGCAGGGAAATATTTTCAGCTTGCAAAATAATTCAGCTATGCAGAGAAATGGAAGTGTTCTGAAGAACAACAATGGATGCTTAGCAAAGAGTATGATTAACCTCTATCTCATTATACAAGCAATAGATTTTTCTGGACATACGAGTTAAGACTAAGCATTAAAAAGAGCACAATTTCTACTAAATGATGTTCAGAGCACATCTGAACAGCTACTTTTTAAGGTTTCAGTTTAGTGCTACTGCTTCCTGTTCCTGTTGCCACATTCCAGGTGCTTAAAGGCACCTTATTTAACTTAGTGGCTTAAATCTAGGGTCTATCACAGAAGGGTGATAAAGCACAATTATGACAGGATACAAGTGCCTACAGCTAGGGTTTATCACAATGTTGCATTGTGCTTGAATCATGAATGGATAATCCTTTTTTAGTGATGGGAAAAATGTTGCTACTATGAGTTTATGTTATACTTTTTCCTAAGTTTTGATAAGGATTAGGGCTGTTTCTACTGCAGCTGACTTCACTAATTAATGAGATAATTGAAAGTTTGTGTATAAAGTAAGTTGCTGTGTGCTTGCATTCTTGAGCGTGATGGAACGTTTAAGATTGTGTTCTGTGCTCCACGTGTGACTCGGTATGAGTTGAAGTTTGCTTTCAGTTTGTTGCCGGAGGAGAAGAGAAAGATTACAGAAGAAGAAACAAGGTCACTCTATGGACTGTGTAAGAGAGACTGAATTTTGTTTTTGCCTTCTTATCTCTGAATGAAGAAACTGTTTATGTTGCTGAGAAAGCCATTCATATGTTTTGTATTTTTCTTATGCTGTATGCTGTCAATACACTTTGGACGTTTGTACTTCTACTTAAAGCTATAGTCTCATGTGTTTTTTCTTTATGAGCTATGCAATCACACTGGGAGTCATAGGGGCTAGAGTTTTTTCTCTATAAGGTTACTCATGCTAAATCTGACATGGGTTATGGGCCCAGCATACGCATACGCTAATATGCAGAGTATGCCTAGCATAGTTGAAAAGAACTCTAAAGCCCAGAACTCTGGAATTTTGTTTTTGGTGTGATTTTTTGAGCTTAAGTAGAGACAGTATTGCAGCCATGGCTCAGCATATATCAAGTTTGCCATTTGAGCGTTTGAATGCTGATAATTATATGGCTTGGAATATCAAGCTGAAGAGTTTTCTTATCAGAGAAGATTTATGGTCTGTTGTTGAGACGCCTCCTACAGCAGCTTCAAGTGAAGAAGTAAAGAGGCAAGACCAGAGGGCCAGAGCTACAATTTTTCTCGCTGTCGGGGACCCACAATTAATTTACATAAAAGACACTGAGTCTGCAGCAGATTGTTGGCAGAAGTTAAAGGAAGTTTATCAAACTGAAACTTCTGGTATAAAGATTATTTTGACCCGGCAACTTTATAATTTGAAGCTCAAGAGGGGTGACAATATAGCTGAGCATTTACAAAAGCTAAGACACCTGTTGATGGAGTTGGAAAACAGACAAATGGTGTTTACAGAAAACCACAAAGCTTTCATTTTGTTATCTTCTTTGGACACTAGTTGGGACAATTTTGTGTTTAGTATGCAGAGCGTGCCTTAGGCACAATTGACCTTGGATTTGGTTTCTGCAAGGCTTCTTGAGGAAGAAAGAAGAAAGCAGTTTCTTAAAGAAACAAACTCTGGGTTTAACAATTCAGCTTGTGAAGGGGTTGGATGCAGCAAAAGCCCAGCTGTGTGTAACATAAGGAGATGTTACAGTTGTGGAGATGTTAATCATCTTATCAAGAATTGCCCCAAGAAGAAAAAGAAGAAAGAAGAAATGAAGAGGAACCCCAGGTGGCAGGACAGAAATGTAATGACTGTGTTACCAAAGGCTAAGTATGATGAGGCCACATGGTTACTTGACTCTGGTTGTGCAGAGCATGCAGTTAATAATTTGGAATTGTTAAAGGACACTAAGAAGCCAGAAATTAATCATGTTGTTTTAGCTGATGGATCATTAGCAGAGTGCAGTCTTATGGGTTCAGCATTTGTTCCTAGTCTGGGAAGATATTTAGATAAAGTTATGTTAGTTGAAAAGCTTGATTTTTGTTTATTAAGTGCATCTTCATTGTGCCTGGATGGGTATGACATTAACCCTGCTGTTATGCTAGGGTCAAATATGACCCGCTGTGGAAATTGATATTTGTTTATTTATTCATTTTTTGATTTTGAAACTTGTGGTTCCTTGACTTTTCCTAATTTACGGGGTTTATACTAAGGGTACAAAAAATTTTTGTTTCGGTGCTTTACTTTTTGAGATACAGTTTTTTATACACTTGTTATGTTCGGGTCAAAAATGACCCGGTAGCCTTTATACTAATCTAATACCATATTTTGAGTAAAACAAAGGATTTTTAGTTTATTTTGAGACTACTTATTGCATCTACTATTGTTTATCAAGTTATCTACTTGTGTAACTCCTCCATGCCCTCAGAGTAGTACCTTTGTTATGCAAAACCGTAACACAATACTAGCCTCTCCCATTTCCTCAGTCAGAAGCAGCTGAGAGAGTTTACCTCAAAGCCTTGAATTCATTGTACCTGTGTTATGTTGTACTGATGTATTTTTGCATAAATGATAAATGATAAGCCTGTTATTATATCTGATATGTGATTGATATATGATTGCCATGTGTTTTGCTATATGACTGATATGTAATAGCCATTTGTGATCATCTATTTTGTGCTGTTACCTCCCACCTGGAAGGCATTACATCTGACCTATGACTGTATACATGTAGATTGTTATTCCTTATGATATGTATTACTACTGATGTTAGATATATTGTCCCATGCTTTGTATTGGGATGTCCTTCCTTTTACTTTTGCTACATATTACAGTTTATTGATCTTTTGCTACCCTTGTGAGTAGTTTCTGGTTATTCAGAGTGACTTTTCTTTCTTTGCCTTTGAATAAATAGATTAGCAGAAACCTTTTGGGGAAAAACTGATTTTTAATTTTTTCTGATTATTTTTTATTATTATTTTTTCAAAATGCTTTTATACTGTTAAAATTTATTTTAGTTTTAAGTTAGTTGTACTAATAGTTACCTGAAGTTGTTGTTGATGTTGTTAACTATGATCACACAAAGTATAATAATGCAACAAGTATTCAAAAAGAACTTTTCAGTGGCTCAAAATAACATCCGGGTCAAAAATGACCCGAACATAACAATAGTAAGTTTTTCCTGACAGAACAGCAGGGTTAAACTAAATAGTAGTGGATGTACTGTATGGAAAGAAAATAAGCTATGTGCAAAAGGTAAATTGGAAAACAAAGTATATGTGATGAGTAACAAGGACAGTTTACCAAATGTTTCTTGTGTGAATAACAAGCCAATACATAGTGATTGTATTCATTACCTGCATAGAGTTTTTGGTCATGTGAATTTTAATTATCTGCAAAAGTTATCAAAAGTGACTGATTTAGAGGTAAAGCCATGCCAAAAATATTTGGATTGTGCCGTGTGTTCTAAAGCTAAAGTGAAGGCACATCCAATGGCTAAGAAAAGTTTAAACACAACCACTAGACCTTTTGAATTAATACATGCTGATTTAGCAGGGCCATTTCCTCTTTCATTTGGAAATGCAAGATTCATATTTGTGTTAGTGGATGATTTTTCACGGTTTACTTATTGTATCATTTTGAAATCAAAATTTCAGGCTTTCAGTAAGTTCAAAGAATGGGTAGCCATGATTGAGAGAAGGTTTCCTTTCAAAGTATCATGTTTAAGGACTGATCGTGGTGGTGAGTTTATGGGGACACAGTTTCAAGACTGGTTAAAAATAAAAGGAATTAGACATCAGAAAACAAATTCATATTCGCCTGCCGAAAATGGGGTAGCAGAAAGAAAAGTAGGCGTTTTGAAAACTATGAAGGACTGCATGTTAGAAGATGCAAAAATGTCTAATAGGTATTGGGCAGAAGCAATTTCAACAGCGACATATATTTTGAATAGGAGTTGGAGTTCATGTGTAAATAATACGCCATATTATTTGTTGCATAAGAAAAGTCCAGTTCTAAAACACCTTAGAATATTTGGCAGTTATGCAAATGTGCTGATACCTAGACAAACCAGGACAAAGGGTCAGAAAAATGGCAGAGACTACGTTTTCTTGGATATCAGGAAGATACCCAGGGGTATCGTTTTATTAAGGACAACAGTAAAATAGTCATTTCAAGGAGTGCAAATTTTGAAAAGAATGCAGGCTGGGAACATATTCATCAGAATAGTGAAGTGTTTTTTTCATTTAAAGGAGCATGCATCAACAGAGGTAGATGTAAAATCTGAGCCTGACAATAGCATTGAGGAACAAAATGGAGGTGTAGTAAAAGAGGAACCGGAGTTAGATTTACAGGACACTGATGCTGAAGAGCAGGTTGTAATTCCCAGAAGGTCACAAAGAACAACCAAAGGTATACCTCCTGATAGGTTTGTGGTTCAGGGTGTAATGACTTCTCAATCAGAAGTGGAACCTGAAACTTTCCAAGATTTAGCTAGCTGTAATCCTGAGGAGCAATGTAAATGGAAAAAGGCAATGGATGAAGAATTTAATTCTTTGTTAAATTTAGAAGTATTTGATGTTGTAGATGTACCACAAGATAAACCAGTGATTGGGTGCAGGTGGGTTTTTAGAAAGAAAGACTTACCTGATGGGAGTTGTAAATACAAAGCCAGACTTGTAGCCCAAGGTTTTGCACAAAAATGACAACACTTTTGCGCCTACAGCCAAAGCTGAGTCTATGCGCATTATTATTGCTTTAGCTGAGCAACAAGGATTTAAGTTGAAACATTTTGATTTTGAGACAGCATATCTCAACGCTAGCATTACTGAAGAAATATATATGAGGCAGGCACCTGGATATGAAATTCAACCAGGAAAGGTTTATAAACTTCGAAAGGCATTATATGGGCTGAGAAGGTGGAATCAGTGCATACATGATGTGTTGGTAAAATTGGGTTTTAAGCAAAGTGTAGCAGATGCATGTGTTTATACACTAGGTGAAGGTGAAGATAGAATAATTGTTTTGATTTATGTTGATGACCTTTGTATCGCCGCTCAAACTGATTCTAAAATACAAACTGTGTATACGTATTTGGCAAAGCATTTTAGATTAAAAGATTTGGGATGTTTAAAACATTATTTAAGCATCGAAGTAGTCAGTCATGAAGGGGAAGTGTTCCTAAATCAAACAAGAAAGATTTCAGATCTTATTGCTAAAGCAGGTTTGCAAAATGCCAATGCTGTGCAAACTCCTTTAACAGGAGATTTTCTAAGATTGGAAGACACGAAAGAATTGAAGGATGTAAAGTTATATCATTCTTTTGTTGGAAGTCTTTTACATATTGCAAATTGGACACGACCAGATATTGCATATGCAGTAGGTTTGCTTAGCAGAAAGGTATCAAAACCAACAGTGAGTGACTGGTTAGCACTGAAAAGGTTAATCAGATATTTAAAGGGTACTATTAATTATTGTTTATGTTTCCCAAAAGAAGCTGGTAAAGAACTGATAATGTATGCAGACAGTTCATTCGCTGAAGAAAAAGACAGAAAATCTGTAAGCGGATATATAATACAGTATGGGAAGTCTCCAATCTGTTGGAGATCAAGAAAACAAACTACGGTTGCAGTTTCTACTTGAGGCCGAATTTTCTGCGTTATCTGAAGCCGCAAATGAGTTAATTTGGATTAAACAATTATTACATGATTTAAGTTTTGAATGTAAACTGCCTATTACTGTATATGATGATTCACAAACTTGTATAGCTATGGCCGAAAGTGAAAGCTTGAAGAATAAAACAAAATACATAGCAGTAAAGTATCAAAATGTAAAAAGCTTGATTCAGGAAGGATTTATTAAAATTGTTTATTGTAGGTCTGAAGAGAATTTGGCAGATATCTTTACAAAGCCATTAACAGCAGCAAAACATTGTGAAGTAATACGAAAGTTGGGTTTAGTAGAGTTAAAATAGAATCACTTAGAAAAAAGTGAAGGGGCATGTTGCTACTATGAGTTTATGTTATACTTTTTCCTAAGTTTTGATAAGGATTAGGGCTGTTTCTACTGCAGCTGACTTCACTAATTAATGAGATAATTGAAAGTTTGTGTATAAAGTAAGTTGCTGTGTGCTTGCATTCTTGAGCGTGATGGAACGTTTAAGATTGTGTTCTGTGCTCCACGTGTGACTCGGTATGAGTTGAAGTTTGCTTTCAGTTTGTTGCCGGAGGAGAAGAGAAAGATTACAGAAGAAGAAACAAGGTCACTCTATGGACTGTGTAAGAGAGACTGAATTTTGTTTTTGCCTTCTTATCTCTGAATGAAGAAACTGTTTATGTTGCTGAGAAAGCCATTCATATGTTTTGTATTTTTCTTATGCTGTATGCTGTCAATACACTTTGGACGTTTGTACTTCTACTTAAAGCTATAGTCTCATGTGTTTTTTCTTTATGAGCTATGCAATCACACTGGGAGTCATAGGGGCTAGAGTTTTTTCTCTATAAGGTTACTCATGCTAAATCTGACAAAAAATCAATTAATCAATTCAATACTGTTGTTGTTCCGCCACTATTTCTTGTGTTAGCTTCCTTCCACTGGAACCCCAATATTACAAAGAGGAGGAAGGTCTCATAAGAACAATGAAATGGAGCAACTACGTAATTGTAGCAAAACACAGAAATCAATGCTGATGTGCTACTTAGGGTGAACATAGATAGAGAATGAAGCTGTGCAGATGCCTGTTGTAAGCTAAACTGCAGCCGCTCCCAAATCATCACACAGAGGACGCTCTGAGATTCATTGGTTACTTTACTGAGTAATACAAACAGGATCCAAGCCAGAAGTTGTGAGCACATCTGAGACGCACACATATATACCCTCCCATGGATTCAAACCCTGTGTTCCCGCTTCCCCCTTTCCAGCTGGAACTTTCGCGCCTGAGCCTCGTGCCGTTGGGATTCTCACGGCGGCTCCTTATCTCTTGTTATGGCTAGGTCAGAAACCTGGGTTTTGGGCACCAACATCTTGGCCCGGAACCCCGTTCCTGACACCTGTTTGTGAGAATTCACCAAAATGCCAACATAGCACAATTGCAGCATAGTGTTTGAGTGATCATTCCAATAATAGTATGTTTCAATTTGCTTAAACAATGCAATTGCTACAAGACAAGAGACTGATGTGAAAGCCTTTAATCTATATTTGCAGACTTAACATTCAACACATACACTCCACAGTAAAGGAAGGATGTGTGGGTTGTTGTGCTATTGATTGGACCTCTAGGTCTATTCCTTTTTGCTTGAAAAGAGTTTCAGAGATTAATATATAATTAAGATTAATATATAATTAATATTTGGGGACCAATAGTTATGCTCAGGCATATTCCCCAGCTAACTCTGAGCTAAATAGGAATGGATAATGTAATGAAACTTGGATGAGTGGCAACAATTCTATTGTGTAATCATGGATGTGCCATAGCAAATTGAAATCACCCACATAATGAGGGTATAAAATGGATACACACCAGTCACCCCTAATAGGGAAAATAAATCCCCCAAAGTCTTGACAGGTTGCAGCAACATCAACAATCAAGCAGCTCATAATGCTGATGGCAAAAGTGAATAGTCAGATTGCTGGATTGGACTATGATATTAAGCAAATATAGATGACACTGGATCTGCTGAGCCAACAAATAACGCAAGTAAACACTCAACACAAATCTCGTTTAGATTTTCTGCCCATGCTTTCTCTTCCCACACACACCAACTATTGAAAATGGCCTCTATTCTCTCTCGCCATCTCACCAATGCATGCGGAATGAGGATTACATCTTGAAAACACCACAATGATGACTTCCAGATTCTTTTACCTACCTTCTAAAATTGCCTAGGGATGAAGCGAGGGGAAAATTTAACAAGAACTGTGTTCACAGAAGTAATTACTTCAATTTAGCAAATGCTTGAGATGCTTTACTGCTGCTTTTGTTAACAAGGGACCAACGAACAGAGCTTCCTAAGCTCCTTTTCCGCCCATGAGGAAATTAAGAAGAAAAAATAGATTTTGGAATTAGACAAACAGTAGGTGAGGACAATGTTAAACCACAACGCACATAAACACACCAGTATCTTTTTCAGACACTGGCACCATGTTAAAACTTGTTTTTCCTAAAAGAATAATTGGGAATCCAGTGGCAGTTGATGTTTCCCATGTGAGTGAGGTAAAAATCTCAAGATAGTGAAACCTACCCCCCCCAAATTAGAATAATTTAAAACTACTTCTATATTCAAGTCCTACTATTGATAATTTCCCCCAATAATTTATTTGTATTTTTATAGAAGGATAAGACATTTTAATACCTATAACCATTAGTTGGAAAGATGAGACTCACTGTTCTTGTTTGGCTTTTTGTTTGTTTGTTTGCTTTTTGTTTTGGGAGTGTGATTTATTCATTCATTCATTTAGAATATTTCTATCCTGCCTTTCTCGACAATGCAGACCCAAGGCGGCTTATAACCATAATACAAACATTAAAATTCTTCAATCAGGAACATATAGATAAAACCATGTTAAAACAACAATCAATAAAATCCCACATTTCAGCTAATACCATACCCTATTCTCCCTTATATCCCTCCTCCATCCCAATCATAAAATCCCTAACTCCCACCATGTCTCAATCAAAGGCCTTACTAAATATAAAGTCTTGGCTCCCTTCCTAAAGCTGAGTAAAGATGGAACAGCCCTTAGTTCTTCAGGGAGGGAGTTCCAAAGGGCTGGGACTGCACCTGAGGAGGAGCCTTCTCTAGTTATGTGTAAACGCATATTGATGGGGGCCTGCGTATTGATTCGAGTTACTCAAGCATGATCTAAATTCGTGCCCTGTGATGTATCGGGGGACACGGTGCTCCAGATAGACTTATTGTGTTGTGTTATTTGTAGATGTGTGGTATTATTGTGTTCTTTTTTTGTCTTCTAAATATTTCATTTTGTAGTTTTATTTGTTGGTATGCTTTATGTTTTGATCATTACATTAAATACAAATTTCTTTTTTTAAAAAATGATTACAACATTATCCCAGATCCTCCAAAGTGGCATTCCTTAACACATAGTATCCAACTGTCCCAATTCAACATGGATAGCCTGATTCTACCATACACATCCCGGCTGCTGTGAAAATGTCCCATTTTCTCTCTCACTTCCTCCCATGCTTCTCCTTTGTCGTCAGCTTACTTCTGAGGTTGCAAATTGAGTTCAAAGTGTAGCATTTTGTGCTCAATTAACTCTGTAAGGTAGAAATGAGAAGAGGGGATAGAATCTTTCCCTTCCCAGTAATTTTAGCAAAAGTATCCTCTCCTGGCTTGTGCGTGATCTTTCACAGATAACGTTTATTATCTTGAACACACTCTCATGTTGCTTGGTCACATATGTCTCAGGTTCCATCTGTTCCATCATAAGAAGCAAATATTATTTGTTACATTAAACATATTTTTAATGTTATCCTTTTGTTATCACTAAGTATAATGTAAAATTTTAACTCATTTGATGCTTATTCATATAATAGTTATTTTAGGTTCTCCCAGGATAGACTAAACTTTATCTTTTACTGCTCTACTCAGAAATTGTTCCTTTAATAATAATAATAATTATTATTATTATTATTTTATTTTTATATCCTACAACTATCTCCCCGAAGGGACTCGGGGTGGCTTACATAGAGACCAATCCCAATTAAACAGAGTTAAAATATACACAATAAAAATACATACACAACATCATAAATACATAATACAACATAATTCATCATACAACAACCAGTAGTCAAGCATAGTGGCTTGTGCACTACAACTCCAAGGACTGGGCTGATAGAGAAATGCAAGAGCCAGATAATAAGTTAGGGCTGGAAGAGCCAAGTCGAATTAATGTTCTACAACTACAGGGACAGGGAAAATAGTAAAGTGCAAGAGCTGATAATTAAGTTATGGGTAAAAGGGCCAATTTATCTAGTGAACCAATTAATCAAAGGCACATTGGAACATCCATGTTTTAAATCTTTGTGGAAAGTGGACAGGGTGAGCGCTAATCTAATATCCATGGGAGAGAGAGTTCAAGAGCCAGGGAGCCATCGCTGAGAGGGCACTCTCCCTCATCCCACCAACCGTGTTTATGTTAGAGGTGGGAGTGAGAGAAGGGCCTGATCAGCAGATCTTAGAACTCATGTAGATTCATAGGGGAAGATGTGATTGCAAAAATAGGCTGGACCCTAGGGCTTTGTAGGTAATAACTTGCATCTTGAATTGGGACCAGAAACTTATCGGCTGGCAGTGCAGCTGTTTTATCAGAGGGGTTGTCCACTCCTTGTAATTCACTCCAGTTAGCAGCCTGCCACCGACCTTTGTACTGATTGCAATTTCCAGATGATCTTCAAATACAGTCCCATGTAGAGTGCATTGCAGTAATACAATTTGGAGGTAACTAAGGCATGGATCACCATGGCCAAGTATGACTTCTCAAGGTACGGTTATTTATTTATTTATTTATTTATGGCATTTTACCCCGCTCTTCTCAACCCCTGAAGGGGGACTCAGAGTGGCTTCCAAAAGGCATAATTTTTAACTGTGCAAAGTCCCTCCCGGCCACCACAAACACCTGAGCATCAAGCGTCGGCATTGAGTACAGGAGGACCCCCAGACTACAAACCTGTGTCCTCAGGGGGAGTATAACCCCATCAAGCACAGGTTTCCACTCTATGCCCCGATCAGCCACACTACTGATCAGGGGGACCTCTGTGTTGTCAGGATTAAGTTTCAGTTTGTTAGTCCTCAACCAGTCCATCACAGTGGCTAAGCGCTGGTCCAAAATCTGGGGGGCTTCCTTGGAATCAGGTGGAAAAGAGTAGTAGAGTTGAGTGTCATCTGCATAGAGATGGCATCAAACTCCAAAACTCTGGGTGATCTCACCCAGCAGTTTCAAATAGATGTCAAAAAGCATGGGGGATAGAATGGAACCTTGCAGGACTTACAGATCAATGGCCAGGGGTCTAAGCAGGTTTTCCGCAGCTTCACCAACTGGGTGCAACCCTCCAGAAAGGAGCAGAGCCACTACAAAGAAGTGCCCCCAAGACCCATTCTAGAAGGATACCATGATCAATGGTATTGAAAGCCACTGGGATGTCCAACAAGGACACACTCCTCCTGTCAAGCTCTCTGTGGAGGCCATCCACCAAGGCAACCAAAGCCATCTCCGTACTGTGACCAGGCCTGAAACCAGACTGTGACAGCTCCAGATAATCAGTTTTGTCCAAGAATCTCTAGAGTAAAAAAAAAAGTTAAGATACAATACTTAGATTGATCTGTAGATGAATCAATCCAGATTTACAGTGTCAATTACAATGTCTAGACTAGACTAATATACAGTAGGTGTGGCATGTGAATGCCACTGCAGAGAGAGAGCTAATCAGCTCATTTAAAACTGCTTCCATTTCAGCTGTATTCCTACACCATAGAGATTATCTAGAAAATGTTTTTGAGGCTACATTTTTGCATTCAGCTTCTTAGTTTTTTATTATAAAAATGCTTCCAAAAAGCAAATAATTCTACCAAAAAAACCCTCTGCTCTCTGTCTTTGAAAATTTAAAACAAGGAGTATTACACTGAAAATGCACCTGCAACTGTTTATAGCCACGGTACCAAACCAGACGAGGCATACTTCCCAATGTTATTTATCCTGAGTCAGTTTATCACCAACTGAAATTAATGTTTGCATATTTAAAATAATAAAAGAGCTCGTATGCCTCGTCTGGTTTGGTACCGTGGCTGTAATGGTTGGAAAGAAAATGAGCATTATGCCTTCTAGGCATGAGAAAAAAGTTATGAAAATTAAATGAAATCGGAAGGGATTCGTATGTAATGGGACTTTCTAGTTTATACGCATCACGGCAGCTAACGGACCTTGAGGCCGACAATTTGCGTAATGATAGTAATTAATTCTTAATTATTGTACTACTCACTTCTCCCTGTCTTCTCCCCCTCATTTCCTTCCCGCCTTCATTCATCTTCTTCTTTTTCCTGCATTTCTATGGGGAACTGGAAGTGATGCTGCTGCTAAGCATTCTGGGAAGTGTAGTCCTCCACGCTTCTCCTCCCTCTCCGCCCCTGCTCTCTCTTCCTCGTGGCGGCGGTGGTTTGGGGTCTTGAGGAAGAGCGGGCTGACTCACTTCCTTCTGGGTGCCGCCTTGGTCGTCTTGGCCTTGGTGCTCTTGGCCGGCTTGGGCTTGGCTTTTGTCTTCTGCGGGGACTCTCTGTCTTGCCCCACCGCACGGGCCAACTTCAGCCCTCCAGGTGTTTTGGGCGGAAACTCACTCCCCCCTCTCCCCCGCTCTGCTTTCTCTCCCCTGCCTCCCTCTCAAACACACACACGCGCTCCTCCTTTCTCTCCTGCACTCTCTCACATGCTTCTCCTCTGCCCCCTCCTTCTCTTTCCTGGTGGCTTCTCCCCCCTCCCTTCTCTTACCCGTTGCGCGGTCATGCCCCACCGCACGGGGCCAACTTCAGCCCTCCAGGTGTTTTGGGCGGCAACTCACTCCCCCTCTCCCCCTGCTCTGCTTTCTCTCTCTGCCTCCCTCTCAAACACACACACACACGCTTCTCCTCCTTTCTCTCCCTGCACTCTCTCACATGCTTCTCCTCTGCCCCCTCCTCTTTCCTGGTGGCTTCTCCCCCCCTCCCTTCTCTTCCCCGTTGCTCTGTCTTGCCCCACCGCACGGGCCAACTTCAGCCCTCCAGGTGTTTTGGGCAGCAACTCACTCCCCCCTCTCCCCCGCTCTGCTTTCTCTCCCTGCCTCCCTCTCAAACACACACACGCTTCTCCTCCTTTCTCTCCCTGCACTCTCTCACATGCTTCTCCTCTGCCCCTCCCTTCTCTTCCCCATTGCTCTGTCTTGCCCCACCGCAAGGGCCAACTTCAGCCCTCCAGGTGTTTTGGGTGGCAACTCACTCCCCCCTCTCCCCCGCTCTGCTTTCTCTCCCTGCCTCCCTCTCAAACACACACATGCTTCTCCTCCTTTCTCTCCCTGCACTCTCTCACATGCTTCTCCTCTGCCCCCTCCTCCTCTTTCCTGGTGGCTTCTCCCCCCCCTCCTCTTCCCCGTTGCTCTGTCTTGCCCCACCGCACGGGCCAACTTCAGCCCTCCAGGTGTTTTGGACTTCAACTCACACAATTCCTAACAGCAGGTAGGCCAGCATTTCTCGACCTGGGCATCAGGACCCCTGGGAGGGTCACGAGGGGAGTTGCGTGGGATTGCCAAAGACCATTAGAAAACACAGGATTTTCTGTTGGCCATGGCGGTTCTGTGTGGGAAACTTGGCCCAATTCTGTCATTGGTGGAGTTCAGAATGCTCTTTGATTGAAGGTGAACTATAAATCCCAGCAACTACAACTCCCAAATGTCAAGGTCTATTTTCCCCAAACTCCATCTGTGTTCACATTTGGGCATATTGAGTATTCATGCCAAGTTTGGTCCTGATCCAGGATTGTTTGGGTTCAGAGTGCTTTCCAAATATAGGTGAACTATATCTCCCCTAAATCACTGTCAATTCCTCCAAAACCCCTCCAGTATTTTCTGTGGGTCATGGGGGTTCTGTGTGCCAAGTTTGGTCCAGGTCTGTCATTCATGGGGTCTCAGCTGTGGAAGTCAGAGCTGAATTGGTCGAAGGTACTGCGAATCCCATCATCCATTGTCCATCCTCCCCCAAACATATTGCTTTTGTGATTAATCCCTATGCTTTAACTTTGGTCAATTTGTAACAATGAAAATACATCCTGCATATTAGATATTTGCATTAGAATTAATAAGAGTAGCAAAATTATGAAGTAGCAACAAAAATATGGATGGGGGTCACCACAACATGAGGAACCACTGCATTAATACATATGTTTAATTGCTATTAGGGAAATAAAACGTGAACAAAGGAAGGAAGGAGACAAAGGAAGAAGTAGAGAAAGGGGGAGGGAAGGAAGGAAAGAGAAAAGAAGGGATGTGGAACCGAACCAAAGAGCAAAGGAAGGAATGAAAGAAGAGGGTAGAGAAGGAAGAAAGGAGGGGAAGGGGAAAATAAAGGGGTGGGGAGAGAATCGTACTTCACTTTCACAATTGTCCTGAGAGCTAGTAGCTAGCTACTACCTCTTATATTTATGTTATACATCTACAGCTCCAGTGAATTGCACTCCAGAGGTGAAGGGGAATGTTCCCCCCTTGATTTGCCTGTGCTTTTAACTGTTTCCCTGCTTTGCCTACTTTAGAACTAATTAAGAATTTCGTTAGTAATTACGTTACATTTTAGAACTTTTTGGAATTTTTTTGTAAGTCTTTCTATTACTAATTTTAAAAAACCCCACCTCATTACATTTTCGAATCCCGATTTTTGGGTTCTAAACCATGCCTGATGCCTTCCTATAACCATGAAAGGAAAATGATTTCTAGAAAAAATTATGAATGCTGCAACTAAACATTTATTGTAGAAAATCCCCTCTAGCAACATGTTTTAAATCTAATAATTGTATCTGCAATAGAATCATAGAATCATAGAGTTGGAAGCGACCTCATGGGCCATCCAGTCCAACCCCCTGCCAAGAAGCAGGAAAATTGCCATCCAGTCTCTGTTTAAAAGCCTCCAAAGAAGGAGCCTCCATCACACTCTGGGGCAGAGAGTTCCACTGATTAATAGCTCTCACAGTTAGGAAGTTCTTCCTAATGTTCAGATGGAATCTCCTTTCTTGTAGTTTGAAGCCATTGTTCCACGTCCTAGTCTCCAGAGCAGCAGAAAACAAGCTTGCTCCCTCTTCCCTATGACTTCCTCTCACATACTTATACATGGCTATCATGTCTCCTCTCAGCCTTCTCTTCTGAAGGCTAAACATGCCCAGCTCTTTAAGCCGCTCTTCATAGGGCTTGTTCTCCAGGCCCTTGATCATTTTAGTTGCATCTATAAACTATATTTCTTTCTCCTCTGAGGACAGGTTCTGGACCATAAATCACATATGTTTCCTCCCTCGTGCCAATAGCTTTTAAGGTCTTGTCCACACTTGAGCAAATGGATTGTCATCATTTCTATCATCTCATCTTCATAAACTGACATTCGCAACACACACACACACACACACACACATCTTAAAGTACATTAAAAGTGTCAATATTGAAAATACACTCTGCAGTGGATAGGATGTCCCTGCTGCACTGCATTAGGCTTCTATTGTCAACATTAACTACTTCATCACACTAGAGAATGAATCCACTTTAAATCCGGTTGCTACCTCCTGCAGAATTCTGGGGTTTGTAGTTTAGGGAGGAGCCTTTAACTGCCTCACTAAACTACAAACATCATAATCCTGCAAGTGGCAGAAACCAGATTTAAAGTGGATTCATTCTCTAGAGTGATAAGGCCCTAAAATATGCTTTGGTTTTTCTTCCACAAAATGTACAGTATTTGCACAGAAAACAGAAATAGACATTTTATCAGTCTTGATGGAAATGTTGCTATTACAAGATATGCAAGGCTAGGATGCAAAACATGTTTAATTATTTCAGCAGCCTCCCAAAAGTTTTGGGCTTTTCTTCCTGAACCACTTGGAAAACTTGCTTTTAAAATTGAGAGATATTTAAACATTTTTAGCATATATCCTACACTCCACAGATAAAAAGCCTCTCAGAGCAGCTTATACTTGTGTTACATGTTTTCTAATAGAAAAAGCAATACAATTCCTCTGCTCAGATTTCCAATCTACAAAAGACACAACCAAAAAGGGTCTGAAGAAGGGCAGGAAAAAACCAGAAAGCTCAGGCCTTAGTTCTATCTTATAAGTAGAGCTGTAAACACATCACAACTTCATCTTCTTATGAAAGCATGATCTGTAGCATAGTTTTCTCCCTGGTATTGGAGAAAGACATTTCTCTGCCTGTATTTGAGCATTCAAGTGTTCTGGGATAATTAGTGTGCCAAGAAATGCACATAAGCTTATTTTTAAAAAAAACACCACAAAACAGAAATCTGTAAGTATTTGTTGGAACATTTTAGGGCATTTAAATCCTGGGAGATAACTGTAAAGTCTCATTGTTCTATTACTCTTTCTGACAGGGTTTCCCAACTATTGATAAGCCAGTATTTCAACTAGGAAATGAATATTGAAAATATTATTTCCACTTCTTTTTATGAAGTTTTTATGAAGGGGTGGGAAGACAACCCCACACTAGGGGGAAAAATCCTCCTAGAATCACAGACTAAAAAAGTTAGTAAACTCTATAAACTTATTACTAGAAATAGATACGAAAAAACCATACCCACAGAATATAGGGAAAAATGGGAAAAAAATCTAGGCCACAGAATAAGTCAGGAAAGTTGGGAGAAAACATGGCTAAACAATACAAAATATACGTGCGCATATGCGCTTAGAGAGAATCTGCTCAAGGTGGCCTACAGATGGTATATGACCCCAGCCCAATTAGATAAGATCTATAAAACGGGGAACGACCGTTGTTGGAAATGTTTGGCGAACAGAGGCACTTTCTACCATATGTGGTGGTCCTGCGGGGAGGTGGCAAGGTTCTGGAAAAAAATCCACAAACTAATAGAAGAAATTTTACAAAAAAAAATTGTTTTCAAACCCGAACTATTTCTTTTGAATATTGTAGAACAAAAAAACCTGGGAAAAGGAACAGAAAGACTGATAACCTTTATTGTGACGGCTGCCAGAATCACACTGGCCAGACACTGGAGGGAAAGTAAAATTCCGGATGAGGAAGAGGTGATATTTAAGTTAATGGATATAGCGGAAATGGACAAGCTTACGCTGCTTTTGAGAAGGAGTCCAGCTAAGGCCTTTGAAGAGACGTGGAGCCCGCTGATCGGTTATATTAAAAGAAATAAGAACATTGCATTATTGGGATATTGGATTTAAGGATTAAGAACTCACGTAGCTGGCCACCAGATATGATTGTAATGCTACCTTTGGGGTGAAGTCAACCGTTTTTAGTTTAGTTTAGGAATGTATTGTTCGACATGTATGTCAGTTAGTCACCTACCCCTTCCCCCGAACCCCCTACCCTCCCCTAACCCTTTCACCTATAGATATATGTTGACTTTTATGTATGTTTGTTTTTAACCAATAAAACCTTTATTTAAAAAAAAAGAATATTGAAAATATTATTTCCACTTCTTTTTATGAAGTTCCACAGCGTGATGGAGGGAGAGCTCGGGACTGGTTTTTCAGAAGGACAGGTTGTGATGCTGCTTTTCTTTTCCCTTTTTTCAAAGTGAAAAGTATCAGGGTTTCAAAAGACCCTAATATCATGACTGTGCCAAAAGAAATGTGGTGGAAGGTAGAACCACCACTGAATGGTCTCTAGTTTGTGGATGCACCAAAATCAGCTCATAGAATCAATTGTATTATATTGTTATTCTTATTATCATCTATTTATTTCCCATCTTTCTCCCCATGGGGACTCAATAATAATAATAATAATAATAATAATAAACATTGACAAAATCACGATCTCTCAACTTTACCTGGATCTGCGCATATCATTCAAAATACATCGCACAATCCTAGATGCTTGGAAAGTGTTTGACTTGTGATTTTGTGATACGAAATCCAGCATATAGATCTCATTTGCTCTGATGTACTGTGTTTTTATGTCAGTAAAATCATAATAATAATAATAACAATAATAATAACAACAACAACAACAATAATAACATTGTATACCCCATCTCCATCTCCCTAAAGGGACTCAGGGCAGCTTACATGGGGCCAATCCCAATCACACAGAGTTAAAAACTTAGCATATAAAACATAACAACAGTGTAAGACAGCATAAAACAACATTATAATAATAAAACAGACATCATAAGCAACAACCAAGAACATACTTCAAGTCTTGTTGTGGGAGGGCAGGCTGGCATGCAAACAAGTTAGAAAATAGGCTAATCAAGAAGGTGCATAGCAGCGTAAGGATAAGAGCAGTTATAACAGGGCCATTATGGCTTTGAATAGTGCAGTAGTAAGGTGCAGTGACATAATTTTTGTAACCAATGGTTACCAACTATCAAGGGAATTTTCTAATCAAATCATGACGGAACATCCACATCTTTAGTTCCTTACAGAATGTGGATAGGGAGGGTGCTAGTCTGATCTCCCTGGGGAGGGATTTCCAGAGCCGAGGGGCCCCGACCAAGGAGGCCCTCTCTCTCGTCTCCACCAACCATACCTAAGATTGGGGTGGGAGCAAGAGAAGGTCTTAGAGATCATGTGGGCTCATAGGGGAAGATACGGTCATGCAGATAGGCAGGTCCCGAACTGTTTAGAGCTTTATAGGTTTATAGGCAGGTAACTTCTAGTATAATCATCATCATCTTTATTTATACCCCACCACCATCTCCCCAATGGGGACTCAGGGCGGCTTACATGAGGCCAAGCCCAAACAACAAATTGCAATAAAATAAAACCAAAACATAACCAATAACACAGTAAAATACATAAAACATGAATACAATAGGCGATATACACATGCAATATCCAGAAACACAGTGGCAATGAGCAGGCCACATGTACAAGATAAAATTCTAAAACTCAGGGTGAGATAAGAGAGAAGTAAAATTTTCAAGGGAGAACTCATAAAAGGGAGAGGTTAAAAAACAGGCCTTTGTACAAGTATCCACACTAAAGAGTTTTAAAAGAGCAATACAAAAGTTAAGAAGCAACTAAATAATAACAGTGTGGTACAAACAGAATTAAAATACGACAAAAACATTTTTTTTAAAAAACCTTTAAAATTCATATTTCTCCCCCACTCTCTCCAGAGCCTCCCCTTGCCCTTCCCCAAAAGCCTGTTGGCAGAGGAAGGTCTTGACCTGCTTGTAGAAGGACAGAAGAGATGGGGGCATTCTGGTTTCCCTTGGAGGGAGTTCTACAGCCTGAGAGCTGTAGAAGAGGGCCTTTTTGGTGGTTGTTCCCACCAAGTGTGCTTGAATGGATGGTGGGACCAAGAGAAGCCTCCCCCCCCCGCCCCTGGATTGTAGATGTCTCCCAGGTTCATAGAAAGAGATTCAATCTTTCAGATAACTTGGAGATAATGTATAACATGAGATGGCACTTGAAGCTGCCCTACTTCCATAGTTAGGTAGAAATCGGTGGTTCCAGAACTTCTTGGCTCAATAGTCTTTCATGACTTGCATCCTCAGTCAGTTTCTTATCTAAATTTTACTTTAAAGATCACAAAAACTCAAATCTCTTTTTGGCAACTAAGAAAATAGATAATAACTTTAAATATCTCTCTTTTAAAATTGTGTGGAACTAATTCTTCTCCGTTGCCTCCTTGCTACTTAATCAATTTTAATATTATGGAAATTGTGAAGTTTGTCCTTTTGAAACATACCAGGGTCTGCGGTTCTAAGCATGTGATTCATTTAGAATGTGTTTAGAAGAGGGATTCCTTTAAAGTGTGAAAGATGCCTCTTTATCATAGAATGTGGCTGTTCTGGTGGCATGTTTTGAATTTAGAGTGCAATTCAACATGATGCCTGGTGTATTAACAGGAAAGAAAGAAACAGTTGAAGTCTGTGGGTGCAAATATGATATCAGTTCTTGACATGTTGGGGATGGGGAATCAAGGTACTGTTATCAGATAGGCTGAGGCCCCTTCCACAAAGCTGTATAAAATCCGCATTGAACTGGATTATATGACAGTGTGGATTCAGATAATCCAGTTCAAAGTAGATTTTCTGAATTATCTGTCTTGATATTTTGGGTTATATGACTATGTGTAAGGGCCCTCAGAGTTGCCTTGATGGCAATTTACAACAAAATCAGTGTTGGGCTTAGATCCTTCCATGTTTCATTTACATTATGGCTTGGCAGATTCTCTTATTTTCCCTCTTCATTTTTCTATTCTTCTTTTCTTGCTTCTCTCTCTTTAAGACTTTTTCAAACTATGAGCTGAACAAACTTTTCATTAATTCTGAAAGCTCAGTGGGTGCCCACGCAGGGCACCACAGACTTCTTAATGCAAAGGGGTGAGGAAAGCTCATGCACTTATAGAACATTTGACATCTTCAAAGCACTGTATCAATATTAACACATTAATTAGTTGAGGGGGCTAATTAAAATGGGAAGATGATTCTTATGCTACTAAGGAATTTTAGGTGCTAGTTTGAGTTACATACTTTTGGAAGCTATTTTTTAAAGGGAAGGTATTGTGGGGAAATGCAGTCCTAACCTTTACGTTAACTTGCAGCTGTCCTTTATATTTTGCTACAAGCCTTGCATCAATGGACACTAGGGTCTGACTGTACTCCACGTTGTTATGCATGAACAAAATTCCCAGTGGGTTTTTTTCCAAATCGGCACCCTGTGAATCCCCCTTGAAGTCATGTATGAATAAATTTGCATGACTAATAAATATGCATGAATAAGTTTTTTAATATGCAACAATTACAGCAATTTCACAAGGGACTGCTCAGAGATCTGAGGTTAAGGGGGAGGGAGTGGAGAGAGAGCTATAGCCAGAATTAAGAAGAAAAGCAAGGCAGAAATTAAACAAAAATACAAAATCTTTTAAAAATCAGCAGGGAATGTATAGAAGGGGGGGGGGGGGATAAAAACTGGAGGACGTTTAACTTATCAAAGCAGTAGGAAAGTAACTTATTATAAAGGTATCATGGTGAACAGAATGCAAAGACATGTAATATGTCCACTAATTAATGAGACTGGTTTGGCATGAAATTAACATTTGTGCTCAAATCCTTGGAAAAGAAAGATATTTCAGATTTTTATTGTTAGGAATTTGGGGAAGGAGGTGTAAGAAGTAGACTTCTCAGATCTTGTCAGAACCTAACATGTTTTGTGTCTTAGGCAAAGGAGACAATAACTTTTATTTTCACTTACAGAGGTCAACTGTACAATAGCTGTCTTGCTTTAACATCAGCCGTGGTGATGGGACAGCATTGTCTAGCCAAATAATTTTAAACACCGTGAACAATATCAATGCAAAAAAACCTATGGGCCTACATCAAATTAGCTTTATTACATTGTGCAGTGAATTTTGCACTCCAACGGACTGTGTTTCACCCAGCTTTTGTTTTCTTAGTCGGTGTGGCTGGCTACCCAAGGGTTTTCCCAATACCTGACTTTTGTAGGCCGATTTGTATGATAACATTATTTTCTTTATTCTTGACTCATATCATCTTCGTGATTACACTTCTTTTTTCTTATTGGAATGGTATTCAGGTTTCTTTAAAAATTAAACTAAGAATGAAAATGCCTCATCGAAGGCAGAGAGCACAGAAATAAAACAGTACATCTCACAGAGAATTTTCATTTCAATTTCCCCGCCTGTCATGTATAGGTAAGCTCTAGCTCAGAAAACAAAAGCTCTCAAAAGTCCAAAAGCTTTGTTTAAGAAGAATAGTGTTAAGCACATTACAAAATGTGTTGTTAGATCTAAGAAGTAAATAGCTATACAATACATTTATAGATAAAGCAATCTGATTTTTCACCGACTGTCATCCCAGTTGTAATGAGTAAAACAGTGAAAACTAACACAGAGACCTTAAATTTTCACAAAGGGAATTTCACCAAAATGAGAAAAATAGTAAAGAACAAACTAAAAGGAACAGTAAAAAAAATCAAATCCCTCCAGAATGCTTGGAACTATTTAAAAATACTTTAAAACAAGCTGAACTAAAATGCATTCCTAAAATAAGAAAGAGGCCGGGAAAGTCCAAGAGGACATCGGTATGGCTTACAAATGAAGTAAAAGATGTGATTGGAAAGAAGAAAAACTCATTTAAGAAATGGAAGGCTCTTCCTACTGAGGAGAACAGAAAGGAACACAAGCTCAGGAAAACTAAATGCAAAGCAACAGTCAGGAAAGCCAAGAGAGATTTTGAGGCACATATAGCAAAGAATATTTTAAAAAATAACAAAAACTTCTTTAAGTACATCAGAAGCAGGAACCCAACTAGAAAAGCAGTTGGGCCACTTGATGAAAATTGTAAGAAAGGGACAATAAGTGAAGACAAGGAGATTGCTGAGTGATTGAATGACTTCTTTGCCTCCGTTTTCACACAGGAGGACAGACAACATATGCCTGCAGCTGAGTCAGTTTTTTCAGGGAGGGAATTAAATGAATTAAACCAGATAGAGATAAACAAGGAGGATGTTCTCACATGCCTTACTAAACTAAATGTCAACAAATCACCAGGGCCAGATGGCATCCACCCCAGAGTTCTTAAGGAACTCAAGTGTGAAATTGCTGAAATTCTAGCCAAAATATATAACCTTTCTCTAAGATCAGGCACTGTACCCAAGGACTGGAGGGAAGCAAATGTAACTCTGATCTTCAAGAAAGGATCCAGGGGTGACCCAGGAAATTATAGGCCAGTTAGTCTAACCTCAGTTCCAGGCAAAGTGATGGAAACCATTATTAAAGAAAAAATCATTAAGGACATAGAAGAACAGGCATTGCTGAAGGAAAATCAACATGGTTTCTGCAAAGGCAATCATGTCTTACTAACTTGATAGAATTCTTTGAGGGTGTAAATAAACACATAGATAAAGGGGACCCAGTCGATATTGTTTACCTTGACTTTCAAAAGGCTTCACCAAAGGCTCCTAAATAAGCTCTTCAGCCATGGAATCAGGGGACAGGTCTTGTCCTGGATTGGAACCTGGCTAAACTGTAGGAAACAAAGGGTGGTAATAAATGGACACTTCTCTGGATGGAAAGAGGTGAGAAGTGGCGTACCCCAAGGTTCAGTTTTAGGACCGTTACTTTTAATTTATTCATAAATGATCTGGATGTAGAAGTAAATTGTGAGGTAGCAAAGATTGCAGATGACACTAAACTGTTCAGGGTAGTTAAAAATGAAACTGATTGTAAAGAGCTCCAGAAAGATCTCTCGAAATTGAGTGAATGGGCAACAAAGTGGCAAATGCATTTTAACCTAAACAAGTGTAAAGTCATGCACATCGGGGCAAAGAACCCCAAATACACTTATCAACTGATGGGATCAAAGCTTTCTGAGACAAACCAGGAAAGGGATCTTGGGGTTTTGGTGGACAGCTCAATGAAGATGTCAACCCAGTGCGCTGCAGCAGTGAAAAAGCAAATTCTAAGCTTGGCATGATCAGGAAGGGAATCGAAAATAGGTCGGCAAATGTTGTATTGCCTCTCTACAAATCTATGGTGAGGCCACATCTGGAGTACTGTGTACAATTCTGGTCACCGCACCTTAAGAAGGATATAACGGAACTGGAAAAGGTACAAAGAAGGGCAACAAAAATGATCCAAGGATGGAGCAGCTCCCTTATGAAATCAGGTTGCAACGCCTTGGTATTTTCAGCCTTGAAAGACGGCGTTTAAGAGGTGACTTGATCGAAGTGTATAAAATCATGCATGGGATAGAAAAGGTGAATAAAGAAAAAATATTTTCTCTGTCACACAACACTAGGACTAGGGGGCACTCCCTAAAGCTCCAAGGTAGGAAAGTTAGGACTAATAAAGGGAAATATTTCTTCACCCAGAGGGTCATTGGGTTATGGAATTCACTTCCAGAGGAGGTTGTGACAGCTGTCAGCCTGGACAGCTTCAAGGCAGGATTAGACAGATTCATGGATACCAAGGGAATCAGTAGTTACTGAAATGGACATCCAAGTGCCACCTCTGTGTTGATTGAGGCAGGCAGGATTTCCCTGGGTACTGGTTGTGGGGGGTCGGGAGCAAGTGAGGGTTTTGCCCTCCTTTCTGCTAGAGATCCCCGTGTACAACTAGTGGGCCACTGTGTGACACAGAATGCTGGACTAGATGGGCTGAGGCCCGATTCAGCATGGCTCTTCTTATGTTCTTATGTTCTTATATTTCATTTTATGTGAGTTTTCCCTCATTTGTCCTTCAACCAAAACATTCCAAAAAATGTCCCATTAAGAACAATATCACAGCTTCTAATGGTTTTAAACTTCTTCTGCAGCTGATCATAAGTCTAGCAAGCCAACCCAAACAATTCCAAACTAACAAGAGAAGGTAGTATTCTCTATCACCCCCAATATTCAACCAAATGCAAGCATGGTTAATGGGCACAAGACCTGTGGGTCCCCAGATGTTTTGGCTTTCAACTCCCAGAAAGCCTAACAGCTGGTAAACTGGCTGGGATTCTGGGAGTTGTTGGCCAAAACACCTGAGGACCTGAGGTTGAGAACCACTGAACTAGTGCATATAATACATAGCCAATAAATGCATCTTACATACAAAACAGAAAGTAAACATGGCAGGGTTCATGCTCCTGACACAGCTCTCTCGTTGTATTCATCTATCTCTTACTACATCTCAAAATCATATTATACACTTGCTTGTTTGTCTGTTAACATGTCTCCTTAGAAGCTGGGATGGCTGTATGGTCCTCTTTAGAGGTCCAAGTCTTTTAAATCAGGCATGGGCAGCCAATCATATAGCAGTCCCCAAAGTCACACCCAAATTAAAGTTTTCGCTGAAGGTATTGATTATTTTTGCCTGAAAAATGTGCAGAAAATCCCACAGAAATGCAAGAAAAACTCCCACCTGAGTCACACAACACCCAGAACCTTTCCTACTTTCCCTAAAAACACCAGATGATGCAACTTGACTTCTGGGCACCATTTTGTGAGGACTACCCACTTTTTCCTTTCCCTCGCTTTGGCCCCAGTCCTGATTTCTCTTTCAGAAAGGATAAAGCATTTTGGACCACAATAATTTGTATCAGTTTTCTTCCAACATTAGACTCACTCGTCATTAGACAAACCAATTGGAGAAGTATAGAAATTTCATAGAAGAATCTATGAACCATACAAAATGCTCAGTTTCCTATGTCAGAGCTGGGAGATCTTAGCCTTGAGGAGGCTCAGACTCCCCGTCTGCCTTGACCTGCTTTGACGCCGGACCTTGGGGGAATTCCCTGGGGTGATGTAATCCTTTGGAAGCAGTGCTGAGTCAGGACGGATGTGACACAACCTCTTCTGGACATTGGACACTGACTGGGGATATGCTGACTCAGCAGGGGTATGAAGTAATATCCTCTGGACCGTGGGTTTGCTGAGTCAGCAGGACATGATGCAACCTTGCCTGGATATTGCAAGGGAAAGGAGGGAGGGGGTTGAAGTATATAAGGTGTGTTTGGGTGACGGGTCACTGCTTTGGCTTTATGGGTGTTGTACCTGCAATAAATCTAGTTGGATCGAGAACCGCCTGCGTGTGATCTTTACGGAGAATTGGAGTGTCCTCACATTCCTACATATTATAGTGTCATTTTATGTAAGCAATGGCCAATGTGATGAATCATTGCTAGTATTTTGATTTATTGTTATGACAGATAGCCGGCCAGCAGGTTCCACTGTGTTTTAGGAATGTTATAATTTTCAAATTTCTATAATTTTATTAATGAAATTTTATGCACTATTGATTATACTTATGTCATTGTATTTATCTTATGTATTGTTGTCTACATGTGGCACTTGGAGTGCTTCAGTGAGCCACCACGAGTCCCTTTGGGGAAATGGTGGCATGGTACAAATAAAGATTATAATTATTAAAGATAATTTTGCCTACAAACTTCTTGGGAATAATCAAGAGAAACAAGTTACCTTGTATCACAATGCAACTGATTCTAGATTTGCATTTTACATTCAGTCACTTTAATTTTCTTTGTCCTTTTGGAGTCTTTCCCCTCTACACTTCAGTCCTTCTCATTAAAACTCTACCTTCGTTACATAATCTTTCCATAACAGAACCAGCTACACAAAGTACGTCCCTACTAATAAGGCTCCTGTTATGCATGTTACTGAGCGCACATCACCTTATATAATTGAATCTTATTAACTTTTAATTACACTTGTTTGCAAACATTACACGCCTCAAGGCAGATATTGTATTCCTTATTTGATGTTGTGATTAATTATTGAAAAAGAAAGACACAAGCTTTCCACAATAGCTGTGTTTTACCTGTTCTATCAGTAGTGACATTAAGCTGAACAATTACAAAAATAACAAAAAGAGCATATAAACTCTTTTGTATTGCTGTAGTCACAAGTGCCAGCTGCTAAGAGATAAGATACTGCTGTGTCTTGAAGCATTCCTCTCTGTCTTGTGTCTTCCAGCACTGTTGGCTCTCATTAGAGCCATCTGTCAAGGATCTCTACTAGGTTCTTCTCTCTAAATTTTGCTACATCATATCTTGGGATCAACTACATTAGACTGGGCAAAGTATAGCTAGTAAGCCACATGTGCTCCCAGGGCCATGGGGGAGTGATCTTCTTTCAACCACCTTATACTGCAAGTGGTGGAAGGCTCTGAAGAGACTGTGCTTTGACACCATGAGATGCAGAGCCAACCTTAAGAAATGGAGCCATAAAGTGGAGTCAATGACATGTGAGTATGGAGAAAATCAAACCACAGACCATCTATTATAATGCAGTCTGAGTCCTGCCACATGCACAGTGGAGGACCTTCTTATAGCAACACCAGAGGAACTCCAAGTGGCCAGCTACTGGTCAAAGGGCATTTAGTATAATACCAAGTTTTACCAAACTTTGTTTGTGTTTTTAAATACATTACAACTGCACCATCAATTTACTTCTGACATGCTAAATAAAATAAATAACCACCTTATAGGTCCCTGAACCCCCAGAAGTTAAAAATCATTTGGGAAAAATGACTTTTTTGGCCCTAAATTTCCACCACATGGATGAGAAACAATGTGCAACTTCCACTCATTCCCTATTGCTAAAGGAAATGGCCCAAGAAGTCCTAAAACATGGTGAAAATGCCCCCTAGACTTTAAAAGACATTTGGAAGCTATTTATAACACCAAAATGTAGTGTTAGCTCTCATTCAAATACTGCACTCAGAATTTTATAATCAGTATGTGTATAAACACTGTGTGTCACGTGGAACTGCAAACAGGAATGCAAAGGAAATGTATATGAAAATATACATATGTGCATTTTGTGTGCATTTCTTCTAGCAAACATGTTAGCAGAAAAGAATGCCAAAAAATCCCTTGCTTTTGGAGAAATGTACACAGGATTGTTTTATTTTTTCACCAAATCCTGGGTAAAATGGAAACGTTCAAAATGAAGCAGATAGAGTGATCCATTCTTACACTAGGATGGAAAGAATAACCTGTCACGATGCAAGGACTCGGCCGGCCCCTTAATCACACACACAGAGACGGTAATCAGCTAACTATTTATTGAATAATAAAGAACAGGTGAAAAGGTAATTGTCCATAAAATATTGAAAAGTTCAATCCACAAGGAAAGAGTCTGTAGTAATCCAATCCAATAGCTTGGCAAAAGCTTGGTCAAAGGCTTGGCAAAAGGCTTGGCAATAGGCTCCGCAAGGCAATGCGGATCAAGGAACAAAACAAGGTTCAAACAGGGTCCAAGAAACTTCTTGGCAAGGCACGAGCCGGCAACTTGGCTCCGTGGTCCTTTGCTCGCTTCACTCCTCTTAGAATAGAAGTGGCCGAGCTACTGAGGATCCGTTCCCACGGATCCTATACTTAATCCCCTTGGCGATGCCCCCGACGCTCTAGGCTTCTGCGCCAATCTGTGCTACGGGACCTCGCGCTTCTCTGGCGCTCTAGGCTGCGGTGCCAACCCCTCCTGCTGGACTCGATGCTTTCTCTCCTATCGAAGCCTCGTCCTTGCCTCCCAGCACCTGGTTCACTATCTTCATGAGAGACAAACTCCCTTTCAGCTTCCATGGCCTCATCCTCCACTGTTTCCCTGATTCTCTCCTGCGACCCGAAACCACATGGCTTCTCATAACAATCGTCACTATCAACACTTTCGGAGTCAGCCTGACCTTCCCAGTTATCGTAGCCGTCAGGCCATCCATCATCCCAGGCCAGGCTCTCTGTGGGAGAGGAAGGCCCAGCTAACTCATTAACCCCTTCCTCCATTTCCTCATCAGCTGCGGCTGGCTCCAATTCAAGTGGGACCCCCTGGTGCTGCCCCCTGCCCCCCAGGCACAAAGGAGAACTGGGTTGCTACACTATCCCCCCCCCCTCAGGGCCCCTCCGAGGCCTCCCTCGAGGCTTGGGCTTGTCGGGATACTTGCGGTGAAACCGGGCAACAATGTCCGGGGCGTGAACATCGCGAGCCGGTGTCCAAGAGCGCTCTTCCGGTCCAAAACCCTTCCAGTCAATCAAATACTCCAGCTTCCGGTATCTGATGTGGGCATCCAGTATGTCCTGCACCTCGAACTCCTCGTCGCCATCTCCCATCACAGGAGGGGGTGGCGGCTGCGTCACATCAGGCCGCACCCCCTTCGCCGGTCTCAGCAGGGAACGGTGAAAGACAGGGTGGAGCTTCATGTCTGCTGGAAGTTGTAGTTTGAAAGCAACTGGTCCCACACTCTCCAACACCTTGTAGGGACCCAAAAATCTCGCATCCAATTTGCGGCTAGGTCTCTGCGTAGGCAAATTCTTCGTAGACAGCCAGACTTTGTCGCCCACTTGGATCTCTGGCCCCTCTTGGCACTGCCGATCAGCCATCCGCTTGTAATCTGCTTTAGCCTGGTCCAGTTGAGAGCGCAGCATCTCTTGCATTGCAGTCAGCTCCTGTAGCCAATCCTCCGCCGCTGGCACATCTCCGGATTGGTCTACAGGAGGGTAAAACCTGGGATGGTGACCATAGTTGGCAAAGAAAGGAGTCTCTTTGATGGATTCCTGCGTCGCATTGTTGTAAGCGTTTAACTCCGCCAAAGACAACAAGGACGCCCAGTTGTTTTGCTGATAGTTTACATAGCACCGCAGATACTGTTCCAACGTGGCGTTAACCCTTTCGGTTTGCCCGTCGGTCTGGGGGTGATGGGCCGTAGACATCCGTGCTTCAATCCCCAGCAACTTCTGAACAGCCCGCCAGAACTGGGAAGTGAATTGGGTGCCGCGATCCGTCACCAAACTCTGTGGCAGTCCATGCAAGCGAAACACATGTTGCACAAACATATCAGCAGTCTCTTTAGCAGTAGGGACCCCCACACATGGAATGAAGTGACTCATCTTGGTGAGACAGTCCACCACGACCAGGATCGTGGTGAACCCCTTGGACTTTGGCAGGTCGGTGATTAAATCGGCCGAAATCATCTTCCATGGAGCGGAAGGGGTCGGGAGCGGCTGGAGCAACCCGGCCGGCTTGCCCCCCGCCTTCTTGGCCCGTTGGCACACAGGGCAAGTGCTGACGTACGCCTCCACGTCCCTCCGCACTTTGAGCCACCAGAAGTCCCGCAGCACCAACTGTAGAGTCTTGAACAGCCCAAAGTGCCCCGTGGCCCATCTATCATGGCAAAGTCTGAGAATGTCCTCTCTCTCGGACCCGGGGGAAACATAAACACACTCGCGGTGGTAGAGTACCCCATTCTTGACTTGGAAAGGGGATTGCACCCCTTTGGTCAACTGTTCTTGCACCCAAGGGTCTCCCTTTTGTCAAGCTTTAATCCGGTCACTCAGAGGTCTCTTGTCCCCCGGGGCTGGGTTGACCACCGGGGGCGGCACAGGAGCTGCGCCAGTGGCGGCAAAGTTTTCCGCTTTTAGCAGCCATGCCTCGGGAAGCCCTTCTCCACCGCTGACATACTCGGGCTTCCGAGACAACGCATCAGCTTGTTTGGTCTGCTTGGGGGTCACATAGTGAATGCGGAAATTGAATCTCTCAAAGAACAGGGACCATCTCTGTTGCCTTTGGTTCAATTTGCGCTGAGTCTTCAAGTGCTCCAAGTTCCGGTGGTCGGTGTGAACTTCCACCGGAAATTTGGCCCCTTCAAGCAGATGTCTCCAAACTTCAAAAGCTACCTTAATGGCCAGGAGCGCCTTCTCCCAAATGGTATAGTTCTTTTCCGGCGCTGTCAGCTGCCGGGAGTAGTAGGCACAGGGCAAAAGGTCTGTCCCCTGCGGCTGTAGCAGAATCGCTCCCACTGCTACATCCGAGGCATCAGCTTGCACAATGAAAGGGGTGCGGGGGTTGGGATGCTGCAGAAGCGGCTGCGTGGTGAACAGCTGCTTCAACTTCCGGAACCCCACGTCCGCCTCCGATGTCCACCGGAATGGCACCTTTCCACGCAAACACTGAGTGATGGGGTCAGCCCACTTGGCAAAGTCAGGAATGAACTTTCTGTAGTAGTTTGCAAAGCCCAGGAATCTTTGAATGTCTTTTCTGCTGGCAAGGGCCGCCCAGTCTGCCACAGCTTGGACCTTGGTATCATCCATGGCTATGCCCGTGGGAGAGATGTGGTAACCCAGGAAATCTACCTCGCGGAGATCAAACGCGCATTTCTCCAGCTTGGCATAGAGACCGTGGTCTCTCAGTCTCTGAAGCACTTCCTTCACATGGTGGTCGTGGGTCGCCTGGTCAGGAGAAAAAATCAGCAGGTCGTCCAAATACACTGCTAGATAACGATCCAGCAGGTCCCCAAAGATGTCATTCATGAAATGTTGGAAACAAGCGAGAGCGTTGCACAAACTGAATCCCATAACTCTGTATTCAAAACTTCCCCACTTGGTCTGGAATGCGGTTTTCCATTCGTCTCCTTTCCGAATCCGCACCAGATTATAAGCCCCCCTCAGGTCCAGTTTGGTGAAAACCTTGGCACCCCGCATCCGTTCCAGCAGTTCTGGGATCAATGGCAGGGGGTAGCGGTTCCGAATCGTGATCTTGTTGAGCTCCCGATAGTCATTACAGAGCCGCAACTCCCCCGATTTCTTCTTGACAAACAGGATGGGCGCTCCGGCCGGGTACTGAGAAGGCCGAATGAAGCCCTTTCGCAGATTCTCATCCAAAAACTCTCGGAGAGCCTGTTGCTCTGGTTCCGAGAGAAGGTAGAGTCTACCATGCAGGATAGGGGCTCCGGGCTCCAGCTCAATGGCACAATCGTAGGGTCGATGGGGAGGCAAGCGTTCCGCCTCCTTCTCGCTGAAAACATCCCAAAACCCTGCATACTTTTTGGGCAAGGTGGCGGCTTGTTCAACCTCTTGAGCCTGACAAGCCCGAGCTGTCATGCAATGTCCCTGGCAATGTTCAGAGGAAAACTGCAACTGTATTTTGGCCCATGAGATCTGGGGATCGTGAAGCGTCAGCCAGACGATTCCCAGGATCACCGGAAAATCGGACAACTTGGTTACAAGGAAAGAAATGTCCTCTTTGTGGGAGCTTGTCCACATCTTGGTAGGGGCGGTGTATTGGGTCACGGCCCTGGCTTTCAGGGTTCTCCCAGCAATGGTCTGTACGCCCTTAGGCTCTTTGACATTGTGAAACTGTAATCCGGCAGACTTGGCATAGTCTGCATCGATGAAATTGTTGGTGGCCCCCGAGTCGATCATGGCATGTACCATCATCGGCCCCTTCTCTTGCGACCAGAGGGAGACCATCACCAGGAACAATTGTCCAGTCTGGGGTTCTGGGGGAAGTTTAGTGACTGCGACCGAGTTAGCAAACCCTCTTAAACTCGGCCGACCCCTTCCCCCACCATCTGAATAGCCTCTTCAGCCTCTTGGGGCCCCTCGAACGCGGCAAAGGCCCAGGGGGTCTTGCCGCGCGGCTTCTGGGGGCATTCTCTGGAAAAATGTCCGGCTCCCCCACAGTACCAACACAAATTCAACCGCTGGCATCGGGCTTTCTCGGCAGCGTCCACTTTGGGTCTCACATGCCCTAGCTGCATGGGCTCTGGTTCATCCAAAGGCTGGTGAGCCGGTGCGAACGGCCAAAACGGGAAATGGTTGGCCCCTGTTTCCTTGCGCACCCCGGTCTCTCCCCGGAGCCTTTGTCCCATCGCTTCCGGGTCTGCAATCCAGCCTCCACCCGGATGCTCACGGTGATCGCCTCCTCCAGGTCTGCAGGCCGAGTGGCCCCTCTCAGGATTTCCTGCTGCATCTCCTGCGACAGACCTTTCATGTACTGGTACCGCAGGGCAGCGGGGTTCCAGTCCACTTGGGCTGCCAGCACGCGGAACCGGGAGATGTACTGGGACAAAGGCATGTTTCTCATTGACAAACGATCCAGCTCTCTTTCCACCAACTCGGTATTCACAGGGTCTCCCCAAGTAGTCTTGATGGCCTCCAGGAACGCCGCCAACATGGCCACTTGGGGGGATGCGGCCTGGATCTGCGTGGTGGCCCAGGCTGCCGCTGTCCCTTCCAGTAGCGTGTAGACAAAGCCCACCTTGGCTTGTTCAGTGGCGAACTCCATGGGCCAGAGTTCCAGGTACATCTCACATTGTCCAATGAACACATTGACTTGAGCCGGGTTCCCACCGAACCGGGCCGGAGTAGCCACAGACGGATGTCGGCCAGCTCTGGCTCGCAGCTCTCCCAGTTCCTGCTGCATTTCGGCCACTTGAGCCGCGGTTAACTGAGCCATTGCGCCGGCCCGCTGTCCGCATTTCCTGGGGCGTCCCGTGGTGTGAAAAGGGGTTCGTGGAGTAGCTCGGCCAACTGTCACGATGCAAGGACTCGGCCGGCCCCTTAATCACACACACAGAGACGGTAATCAGCTAACTATTTATTGAATAATAAAGAACAGGTGAAAAGGTAATTGTCCATAAAATATTGAAAAGTTCAATCCACAAGGAAAGAGTCTGTAGTAATCCAATCCAATAGCTTGGCAAAAGCTTGGTCAAAGGCTTGGCAAAAGGCTTGGCAATAGGCTCTGCAAGGCAATGTGGATCAAGGAACAAAACAAGGTTCAAACAGGGTCCAAGAAACTTCTTGGCAAGGCACGAGCCGGCAACTTGGCTCCGTGGTCCTTTGCTCGCTTTACTCCCCTTAGAATAGAAGTGGCCGAGCTACTATACTTAATCCCCTTGGCGATGCCCCCGATGCTCTAGGCTTCTGCGCCAATCTGTGCTATGGGACCTCGCGCTTCTCTGGCGCTCTAGGCTGCGGTGCCAACCCCTCCTGCTGGACTCGATGCTTTCTCTCCTATCGAAGCCTCGTCCTTGCCTCCCAGCACCTGGTTCACTATCTTCATGAGAGACAAACTCCCTTTCAGCTTCCATGGCCTCATCCTCCACTGTTTCCCTGATTCTCTCCTGCGACCCGAAACCACATGGCTTCTCATAACAATCGTCACTATCAACACTTTCGGAGTCAGCCTGACCTTCCCAGTTATCGTAGCCGTCAGGCCATCCATCATCCCAGGCCAGGCTCTCTGTGGGAGAGGAAGGCCCAGCTAACTCATTAACCCCTTCCTCCATTTCCTCATCAGCTGTGGCTAGCTCCAATGCAAGTGGGACCCCCGGTGCTCCCCCCTCCCCCCCAGGCACAAAAGAGAACTGGGTTGCTACATAACCACTGCCTTTTGTCAACAGTGGGGAAGCATAGTTGGGAAAAATGTTCTGTGATGTCCACCTGCTATTTGTACATCCTGAAGTCTTTCAGTAAATTAGTCAATGTAGAAATACACATTTTAACCCAAAAAATCCATCTGAAAAACACATTTTCAAGCAGAACACAATTCCCAGAGAGCCACAACTGGGTGAAAGGTGCACAAAATTGAGCATTTGTTGTACAAATGCACTTTCAAAAAACAATCTTTTATGTATCGAGTTCTTTAAAAGTGGACAGGAATGGCGTTTGTTAGTTTGTTAGAGGTGGGGGAATATCATGGGATGGGAATATTATGTGGTTATTCTTGCATTTTTCTCTTTTGTTTTGTTTTCTATTTTAGGGGTTTAGTATTTGTTTTAAATTATATTTTTGAAAATCTAATAAAATTTCATTTTAAAAAGGATAGTAGTGGGTTTTGCACAAATTTCACACTTTAGTACAAAAAGTGTATTTTTTGTGCCCATTGGATTTTTGCATGAAAATTTGCATTTTATACAAAAAGACAGAAAGTTATGCCTTTCTTAATTCCTTGTTGAACCCTCAAAAGCAGCATCCTTTAAAAAGGTCATAACAAGACAGCCAATCCTGGAAAATGAACTCTAGAGACTTGGAACATTAAAGCAGATTATAACATTTGGCATTGTGTTGTTTTGCTTTGATGGAAGCTCACTTGGGTGAAAGATGTTGGCTCTAACAGCTGTTATTTGGTTTATCTGGATTTGTTAGCTGAAACAACAGAGGGCTGAGAGAATGAAACCTCCAGCAGAAGATAGTTAATATTTTCCTCTACAGATTTATAGACATTTTTACATGCATCCAATTAGGTGGTGACATTTACTCAAGGGCTTCTGTTTGCATGTTATGATTCCATCTGGCGTGTGTTTGACAGTGTCACTTTTCTACGCTGTGTCCTGCCATATGTCAAGAGGCCTACTTCTGAGGAGAGCTGAAACAGTTATTCTCAAATACTCAGCATCGATTCCTTGCCTAAGAAAACCCTACAATATTCACCATAAGTCAACATTCAACCACAAATTCATCCACATATCACCAATATAAATCCTGCCTGTGAATTTTTAATTTTTAATTGATGTCCCAGGAAGGTGATATACAAAATCATTGTTGGAATAAAAGCTAAAGAAATTACGTCTGATCTGAATTTCAAAAAGCCAATAAGATTCTAGGCTGCATCAAGAGGAGTATAATGTCTACATTGAAGGAAATAATAGTTCCACTGTATTCTGCTTTGGTAAGAGCTCAACTGGAACGGGTCCAGAGAAAGACAACCAAAATGGTCAAAGATCTAAACTATGTCATGACAGCATCTTATGGAGCAGAGTATTCATTAGCCTAGAGAAGAGAAGGTTGAGAGGTGACATGATAACCATATCTAAATATTTGTCATATTAAAGATGATGTCATATTAAGAAAAGAGCCAGCTTGTTCTCTGCTCTTCAAGAGCCTAAGGCACAGAACAATGGATTCAAATTACACAAAAAGAGATCCCACCAAATATTAGGGAAAGCTTCTAGAAGGTAAGACTTCTTTGGCAGAGGTATACACTGCCTCCAAGTATGGTGGAGTCTGCTTCCCTGAAGGTTTGTAAATAGAAGTGGAGTGCTTTGATTGTATATTCCTGCATGTCAGGGCCTTTGACTGGATGACCATTGAAGGTCCCATTCAACTGTTGGATTCTATGATTCTGTGAAGGATTCAGTGACAGCCAAAATGTACTTTTATGCTCTGTCTAGACTTTCACTAGACTCTCAGTGGAGTTATAGTTCAATCATGGAGCAAATGTTCTTTCTTGTTCACATTCTATCCTTCATATCTACAGGTAGGGATGAAGAAGATTCCTGCCTGAAACCCTGGCAGGCTCTTTCTAAATAATGTAACAAAGTGAGATGTAACGCTAATCTGATTTGATGTATCATACCCCCATAATTCAAAAATCTATGTGTAAAACTGTAAGGATCACTTCAAATATGCTTGCCACAGGTGAAAGAATGCTGCTGGAACATGGCCATAAAGCCCCCCCCCACCCCAATCACAGCAACCCAGTTACTTTAGTTTGTCTTTTTCCCTTTCATTTCAAAATACCCATATTTACTTGTATTTAGTGCACCATCAAATGTAATGTGCATCCCAGTTTCCAAAACCCTAAGACACAAAAAGGCTGCCAAATGTCATGAGCAGCAGCAAAAAGTGTGCATTACAGCTGCTGCCTGCTTAGAATTGCTTCTTTATAAAACAAAGTGTCGGGACACATTTTTCCCAGGAATTGAAAGGAAAACCAAAGAAATAGATAACCCTTCCCTCACGGAGCCTCTACTGTTTATCCTGCCTCGGCTTCCTTAGGTCAATCTATGCTGTAGAATGAACGCAGCTTGACACCACTTTAATTAATTACCCTGGCTCAATGCTATGGAATCCTGGGAGTTGTGGTTCTGCAAGCTCTTTAGCCTTCTCTGCCAAAAAGGGCTGGTGCCTCTCCAAACTACAAATCCCAGGGTTCCATACACTGAATAATGGTATTCTAAGGCTTCTTCTTCACTGCCATATAATCCACATTATCAAAACAGATAATCCACATTATTTGCTTTGAAATGAATTATATGAGTCTCTACATTGCTATGTAATCTAGTTCAAAGCAGTTAATTTGGATTGTATATGGCAGTGTAGAAAGGTCCTCAGTGTTATCAAACAGCAGAAATTCTTACAGAATAGGTGCATCTTAGATGATTCCAAAGTCCTTAGGGGTATCTACACTGGAATTACCGCAGTCTGACTGTCAGACTCCGACGTGACTTTAATTGTCATGGCTCAATGCTATGCAAACATAGAAGTGATAGTTGTACAAAGTCTTTATCCTTCTCTGCCAAAGGTTTTGTGTGTCACCAGACTATAACTCCGGGATTGCATAATACGGAGCAATGGCTATTAAAAGTGGTGTCAAACTGCATTAATTCAGCAGTGTAGATGCATCCTAGGAGGGCTAAACTGGGGTCCTAGACTTTATCCCCCAAATCTACTTAGAACTGCCAACAGGAACCATAAGCAAATCTCTAGAAAAACTCCCCTAACTTGTAATTATGGGGCCGAAATATCCCAAAGGCAATCACTCTCCAAAAATAGGGTTTAGAGTCGTGCCCACTTTCAATCCTGTGTCTGACTCCTGCAGGATTCTATGGTTTGTAGTTTAGGGAAGGGCTTTTCCCATTCTGAGTCAGAGAAGTTCTGGGATTCACTCAACTACAAGCCCCTGAATTCTGCAGGAGGTTGTAAAGTGGGATGAAGTATAGTGCATCCCAAGATCTATGAAGTATAGATCTTGGAAATTAAGCAGGATCAGCGCTGATAAATATTTGAAAGGGAGACCATCAATTAATACCAGTTGGTGTAGGCTATATTTCCAGTGAAGGAATTGAAAAACAAATCACTTTGTGGGGCTAGGCTGGGCAGCAGCTGCTGTCTCTTCTCCCTCCCTCTTCACCTCCTGAGCTGGCTTCTTCCCCATCTCCCAGGTCCTCCCTTCGCTTCTTAAGCAACCTGATGAAGCTTTTAGTAGCATCTAACCATGAGGTAGGAAAGCAGAAAATGTTTTAAAGCAGGGCTGTCCAACTTCTACCGGACCTGTGGCCGGAATTCCAGTTACTGATGACCTGGGGGGCCGAAGGGTCTGCCTCCGCCCCCGGCTCCGCCCCCTCCCCGGCTCCACCCCTGCCCCGCCCCCTCCCTGGCTCCGCCCAGGCTCCGCCCCCTCCCTGGCTCCACCCCTGCCCCGCCCCTCCCCGGCTCCGCCCTCTCCCCGCCTTAGAGGTGTCTGTGGAGGACACCGGGGCTTTGACTTGGAGATAGAGATGAACACCAAAATCCCAGTCTCAAGTCCCAGTCCCTGCTTTGAACTGGATTATATTGCAGTGTGGACTCAGGGCCCTTCACACAGCCACATAACTCAGAATATCCAGGCAGGAAACCCCACAAAACCTGCTTTGAACTGGATTATATTGCAGTGTGGATTCAGGGCCCTTCCACACAGCCATATAACCCAGAATACCTGCTTTGAACTGGATTATCGGAGTCCACACTCATATAATCTGGTTTAAAGCAAATAACGTGGGATTTTATTCATATGTGTGGAAAGGAAGTCAAATAAGAAGCCAGGGCCCTTCCACACAGGCCTATAACCCTGAATGATAAGGCATAATATTCATTCTGCCTCTGCTAATAATAATAATAATAATAATAATAATAACAACAGGTTCCTGGAGTAGGAGACCTCCATGGGCCATCCAGGGCCATCCAGTCCAATCTCCTTCTGCCATAAGGGGAAAACACAATCAAAGCATTCCTCACAGATGGCCATTCAGCCTCTGATAATAATAATAATATAATAATAATAATAATTACAATGGGTTCCTAGAATAGGAGACCTCCAAGGGCCATCCAGTCCAATCTCCTTCTTCCATGAGGGGAAAACACAATCAAAGCATTCCTCACAGATGGCCATTCAGCCTCTGATAATAATAATAATAATATAATAATAATAATAATTACAATGGGTTCCTAGAATAGGAGACCTCCAAGGGCCATCCAGTCCAATCTCCTTCTGCTATAAGGGGAAAACACAATCAAAGCATTCCTCAGCCATGTTGAATCAAACCTAAACTCTCATGAGAGCAACAGAAAGTACTGAACCTTGAGTTTGGGAGTTGTAGTTTTCCTCCATCCAGAGAGCACTGTGGACTCAAATAATGATGGATCAGGACCAAACTTGGCACGAAGCCTCAGGAGAGGAGGAAGCCGGAAAGGGAATGAATGAGCCCCCCGTGCTCCGAACTCGCCCCTGGGGCCGCCAGTTGGACAGCCCTGTTTTAAAGGAAAAAGCTTCCTTCTCCATGTCTTTTCCTTCTCTCTTCCCCATGGCTGTTCTGTGTCTGCAAGCCTCATGGTTCTTCTGAAGCAACTTCCCCTTTTCCTTTGGCTAAGCACTTACATTACCGTAATACTCAAAACTAATGCACACCCTAATTTTGTCAAAATGTTTTAGCCAAAAATTAGACTTCAGTAAATATTGTAACTCCCAAAAATGTCTCTCTAGTGGCAGCATCATGGAATTCTGGGTAGATATTGCAATGTTCAGTGGAGGCTGGAGAATCCAGTAGAGCAGTGGTTCTCAACCTGTGGGTCCCCAGGTGTTTTGGCCAACAACTCCCAGACAGTTTACCAGCTATTAGGGTTTCTGGGAGTTGAAGGCCAAAACATCTGGGGACTCACAAGTTGGAAATCACTGCAGTAGAGGTTCTAGGCCAGATGATAAAGAAGTTCTTCATGATACTGAGCCATATCTTCCAAATGGGCTCGGCATCTTGGGATGGCTCCTTTAAAGTTTGGATTCTACCCCAGATTGGATTCGATATCCTAGTGACAACAAAACATTTAAACTTTTAATCTGATGCTTCCACTCTGGGTTATATATTTATTTATTTACCATATTTATATGCTGCCCTTCTTACCCTGCAGGGGACTCAGGGCAGATTTCAATGTACATATACGTGGCAAACATTCAACACCATAGACACACAACATATATAGACAGACACACAGAGGCTATTTAACTTTCCAGCTTTAATTAAGGTATTCTGGCCACCAGGGGACCTGTGGCTTCACTGTTCATTTGAGACACTTACGAAGTACTTCCTCATTCTTTGCTTGCTATTTTTATGGCACCATAAATTAGTTAAATTAGCCTCCCCACATAAGTGGTACCTAAATTTCCTACTTGACAGATGCAACTGTCTTTTGGGCTGCAAAGGTCGACAGCAAGCTACACACAATGGTTGGAAACTCACTCCAACCCAGGCTGGCTTTGAACTCATGACCTTATGGTCAGTAGTGATCTTAATGCAGCTGGCTCCCAGCCAGCTGCGCCACAGTCCTGGTGCTTATGCTTTTCCCCATCCTCAGTCATTTCTTTATTAGATTTCCTAAGACAATGTAGCATATTTTCCAGAGATATATCATGAGTCAGCTGAAATCTTACAGTGCTTAATAACATCTGGACACTGAAGGCAGGGGCGTGAACAGATTGGTGCTATTGCTACCTTGCTGCAGCATAGTAAAGGCTATATACATGTTACCAGACATTTTGGAAAACTGTATATCTAAGGGCACAGATGCATTCTGTTGAGTTTTCATTATGCTTTACTGTGATTAATGGAATTTTGTCCAGACCAAGAAAAATATATTATGTCCTTGTTTATATGATGCTCTTGGGGTTTTGTCAATACTCAATGGGCATAGGAAGGCAATGTGTCTTACACAATATTATATTTGTGGAATGTTTTCAAGGAGGCTGGTATCTGGTACGAAGATACCAGCTTCCTTTTAAACTATTGTTTTAAATCAGTGCCTGATATCTAGGGATGAACCTATTGGACTGTTAATGCCAAACAGGGTAAAGCCATTGAACTAATGCTTATGTGGTAAATCAACATTTCTGGGCCTCGTATAGCAAAGAATAAGAAATGGCTTTAGATCATAGTTATAAGAACCACAAAAATACTATTATAGTTGCACATTTCCATTAACTCATTTTTTCAATAACATAGTACTGTAGTTACTTTAAGAAAACATCTGAATGCTGTAAGCTTCTAGATGGAAAGGGCATTCCAAAATATTCCCTCAAAAACATGTTTCTCTGGTATTGAGAACCTTTGAGGAGAAGAACACAAGACAATCTTTCCATTTCATGATTTACTCTGCACACAATTCTCATGTGTTTATTTTGTCCAGAAAACACAATTTTCTGTGCAGAAAATAATAATACATAATCGCAAGTAATAAACAGAATATTATGTTCTCCACATAACAATGTGCATAAAAGTGCAGCCAGTCCCATTACAAGCCTCTTGTTTGGAACACTGTTCAAAATGTAAAATGTCCCCATTATTATACTAAACATATTGTGGCTAATATCCACAAGCAGCAAAAAAATTGCACTCCTTCTGTTTGCATTTTTTAAAAGTGCCATGTACCACCTGCCCAATGGGTGGTCAGGAAAACACTTTTCTGTATTATCGGAGATCCTCACAACTGTCAAGTCTCTTTTACATCAATGCTCCGTTTTAATTAAATAAGCTCCTGGAGGCTGAAGCTGCCGCTCTCCATCAGCATCTTTGAGACACCTAACCAGTCACTAGAAATTTGAGAATTACTTCACCAATTTTCTAAACTGGTAGAGATGGGAAGGGTCCTGGGAAGAGGGTGGCTGAGAAATATTGTTACTTTGCAACATGGCCTTCCCATCTTCTTCTCAAGAGAAGAGAGTTGTCAATCTCTTGCAGTGGTTGGCCCAGTTTGATCTGAAAAACATACCAGGCTGGTGAGACCAATGAATTCTGCAGATTCTTCTAGCCAAAACCAGGAGCCGAGGGAAAGGTAGGAGAGAATAGGGTTGCAAGGTTTAAGCCAACTAAAAGGAGAATAAAGCCAGAAAACAGGTGCCAAGGGCAAAAGAAGATGAAAGCCAAGAGAAAGGTCTGGTAGGACTGCATGAGATCCCTACATGCAAAATCGTTAATGGAATAAAAAAAAGGTGCAATAAACATTAGACATTTGTCTGAAAATTTGTGAAACTTAAAAGCTTGCATGATCTAAATTAAGCATCTCTGTTGTTTATTAACTATGTGTTTGTGTGTGTGTGTGTTTGTGTGTGTGTGTGACAAGGAATTTTCCATATTCTCTAATAATGCACAAGTGAAAACTGAGATGTGTGTCGCCAGGTAACATTAGAGGGTGGTAAAAATCACAAAAGTTTTTAATGGGGAAGAAAGAGCAAACAAGCTAGGAGAGGCTACAGCTGTTTGCCTTTCTAGAGCCTACAGGGAAAGGAAATTTACCACATTACTTTAACATTTTGAACTTTGTAGTTGAAGTAAGCTGAAGATAAAGGGGGAAGGTGGGAGGAGAAGAGCGAAACTGGGACATTTAAAAAGCAGCTGAAACATAAGATGGCAGAGGATTAATAGGGACTGTGTCTGACAAATCAAGACAGTTTGAGGGAAGAATATGCCAAACTGGTTTGCCATTGCCTTTATCTGAAATAAAGCCTGTATAGGGCTTCTTTTTTTCTTTTTCTTTTTTACATTTGCAATCCTTTTTTGACTGAGATTTTTAAAAATTTGACTCCAGGAATATAGGTATATAACATCTATATGCGACCATTCGCTCAGCTGGTACGTAGCTTTGGGCTCGAGTGTCACCAGTATGCTGATGACACTCAGCTCATTCTGAAGATGGAAGGCCGGCCCGAATCCGTACCCAATAATTTCCATCTTTGCCTTGAAGCCGTTACTGCATGGCTGCGAGCCAGTAGGTTGAAGGTGAATCCAGCGAAGACAGAGATCCTTTGGCTGGGTCGTCCGGGTGGTAGGGATGTCCAGCTTCCAACCCTGGATGGCATGGCACTATGCCCATCATCATCAGTAAAAAGCCTTGGAGTCCTTTTGGACCCTCTGCTGTCAATGGAGGCCCAGATCTCCACTGTCAGCAGAGTGGCATTTTTCCATCTTCGACAGGCTAGGAGGCTGGCCCCGTACTTGTCCTGGCACGATCTGGCCACGGTGATCCAACCTACGGTCATCTCAAGGTTAGACTACTGTAATGCTCTCTACATTGGCCTGCCTCTGATGGTGACCCAGAAACTCAAGTTGGTGCAAAATGCTGCAGCCCGGCTGCTCGCAGGACTTCCTGTGAGCTGCCATATTACATTGATTTTGCGGGAACTGCACTGGCTTCCAATTGAGTACTGGATCACTTTCAAAGTGCTAGTCTTGACTTTCAAGGCCTTGTATGGTCTGGGGCCAGTGTACCTGAGGGAGTACCTTATCCCATATTGTCCCACGAGATCACTGCGATCTGAAGAGCAGAACCTCCTAGTTGTGCCCAGTGTGAAATCGTACCATTTGATCACAATTCGGAGACGGGCGTTCTCCATTATTGCTCCAGTTCTTTGGAATGCATTACCCCCGGAGACTCGAGCTTTATGAAATTTGCTAGCTTTTTGCAAAGCTTGTAAGACCGCTCTGTTTAAGCAGGCTTTCGAGTCCTAATACACAGGTTAAATTGTGTTTTATTGTAACTGTTTTTATCACTTTTATTGTATTGTTTTGTTCTGAGTGTAAACTATCCCAAGCCAATTGGGAGTGGTGGTTGATAAATCTAATAAATAAATAAATAAATAAAATAGATATACCATCAAACATTTACTGGTAAGATATCAGCATTTCCAAGGCTCACTAAGCAGGCTGGTTTTCCTTTTTGTAAAGTATACCTGAAGCATTTTCTGCAGAGTCCACTGTAAACACTGCATGTTGTTGCTATTATACAAATAATAATACTTTATTAATAATACTATTATTATACAAATAATAATACTTTATTTGTATTCCGCCCTATCTCCCCAAGGGGACTCAGGGCAGATTCCAACATAACAATGGCAAACATTCAATGCCTACATAAAACAAATGATACTGACATAAAATCCCAGGAAAACCCAACATACAAAAATAGCATTAAAACCTAACATCAAATAAAAAACCTAACATCAATAAATTAAACCTGATATGAATAAATTAAGCAACACGTAGTCAGATAAAATTCTATAACATAAATCTAAACAAAACATCCACAATAGTGGATTGTGTAAATATCTAAAATATCTAAACAAATGTATCTAAATATCTAGGCTGCATGCTATAAATATGTATAATAAATATATTAATGGTATAATAATGGAAGAAGAAGAAGTTGTTAGACAATTTTTTCATAACCCCAACATTGAGGTAAGGGGGTCCCATTTGGGGTTGGGACCCACAGTTTAAGATGCAATGGTCTTTAAGATGCACCTGGTATTCCTTGTGGTTCTCTTGTGATAACTACGGTAACCTTGACTGACCTTGCTTAGCTTCCATGATCAGATGGGATTTGCTGCCTTCAGGGTATTTGGTTCAATTCTCCTTCCTTAATGGTGCTGGGATGGCAGCTTCTTCTTCTTTGCTTGCCTTCTGCCAACAAGGAAAAAACCATTCCTATTCAGGCTTTTAATGTGTGCTGTGCTGTTCTGTGAATTGTGATTTTTTATTGATTTAACTCCTGTTAAACATTTTTTTAAAGCTTAACTTTTATATATCTGATGTTGTTGAGTCTCCTTCAGTTGTATAGTTTTTAATCTGCCCTGTTTTTAATAAGTTGTAAACCACCTTGAGTTCCATTCTTTGGTAAAAGACAACATGTAAAATAAATCATATAAGAACATAAGAACATAAACACAGCCCACACAGCATTCTGTGTCAACACCCATATGGTCATCTCTAGCAGAATCAAACCCTCACCTGCTCCCGACCCCCATTTTTATTCCCTTGAAACTACCTATGGTCATGCAGAATCACATATTTTTATTCCCTTGAAACTACCTGTGAGAATACAGAGTCCATAGGTAATATCTTGGCTAGACATCATATTAATGTGAAATTTAGAGCAAGTTGTTCCTGTTAGAACAGACCACTTCTCTGAGCAGCATGAAATAATAAATACAATATTCTAAAACTTACTTGTAAACAGCAAAGACAATCTTTCTATCTCTTCAGACCAATCAGCAGACATGACCTGGAAACACTTTTGAGGCTTTGGAAGAATTACATGAATTCTGGACAGTTCTGTAAAGCTGCTGCTTTAAATGGTGTGGTGAGTCATGCCAGGACTCCTACCACTCCCTGCAGCTGTGTGGTAGTGGCAGGCCTTGTTGCTGCTGAGTGCCTACAAGTCATTTCCAACCAATGACGCCCTAAGAGTTTTCTTGGTGAGATTTGTTCAGAAGAGGTATGCCATTGCCTTCCTCTGGGTCTGAAAGTGTGTGTCTCACACAAGGTCATCTAGTGGGTTTATGGCTGAGTAGGTGATTCGAACCCTGGTCTCCAGAGCTGTAGTCCAAAGCTTAAATCATTATACCATGCTGGTTTTTCAGTGGCAAGCCTGGCCCAAGATATTTTGCTACCTAAAGCAGAGTAACCTAGAGACTGGATGAATTCCTTGTTTGGCACTATAACTTCCAGCATTATCCAATTATAAGATGCAATAGGAAATTCTGGCAGCTGTAGTCCAAAACTGGTAGTTTTCCAAATCTTTCCCCTCATCTACACAAGTCGAAGCACATACAGTATCTAAACTGAGCCAAGTTATTTTGGTGTACAAGGCAGAAAATCCTGGAAGCAGCTTTTCTCACTCCCTGGCAAGAAAAAAATATGACAATAACAAATTGAAACAAATTAACTAACAGTTTGTTGTATTTTCCTGACATCAAAGATCTCATTCCTAATGAAGCTGTTTCACTCTGCTTAATGGTTGAACTGGTCCTTCCTTGTGGAGCAGCCAAGTCCCTGTATGACACCCTGAAGGTCACAAGATTAAAACCTGATCTGGGATTCAATCCTGTTAGTATCAATTCTACCAAACTGAACAGTCAGGGAGACAATACGTGATGTTGTTCTATAGGTTATGGAAGGGATAATTAGTGTAATTGTAATTGTGTGCTTGATCCAAAGGGAAATTTTAAATGTTATGATACGACATTTCAGTGTTGTGTGCTACCTCTGAATGTTAGGGCTTTGCCAAGCATCAAATATCATGTGTCATAAGTTTCCAAGCCTCAAATACTGCCCAAGCTCTAATATTCATTGCCAAATGCCAAAGGCCATACTGTCAGGTAAAAAAAAACATTGTGTGTGAATTATGAAATACCAACTGTCAAATGCCACCGATTCAGATTTCAAATATTAATGGATACAACACTCTGATAGAAAACATCCAAACATTCAGGGGACATTCAAGAATATTCAACATCAACATTTTAGTGAGGCATTATAGCGAGCTACAATCATGTGTGGATTTCCATTTTGTATGTATATTAGTCTATCCCTTAGCCCCAACCTTTGACCCTATATAATCATAACTGTCATTCCATTGGTCAATCTATTCTTGATTTTAAAAAGATTCCCAGGACTGGATTTTTTAAATCTTTTGTATAAAATGCACTTCAGCTGTGTTAAGGCAGTGGCAGCACTAATTATATGATAGTCATTTTAATGTAAGGTTAATGAAGGAAAATATAAACTAATATCATTAAACAGTATTTTGGCATCATCCAATTTTGGTATCCCCAGCAGATGCCAAGAGCCCACTGTATATGATAATATTTGCAGTGAATTTTGTGTTCAGCTGCTAAAACCACAGGAATCTAGAGAAAGAAACATTCAGATAACTCACAGAACAATGTATTGCATGGCTTCGAAAGTGCCCTGCTTCGAAGAACATTTGGCCTATTTCCAGAGTATAGCTAACACAAAGCTCTCCCATCTGAAAGAAATATTAGGACTTTATGATGCAGAAATAAGTGGCTGGTGTATGACGCACCGCAAGCTGATGGTGGGCTGTCAGTCGGAAGAGAATGGCTGCAATGTTATGTATCTTGTCTTTGCCCTGGCTGCTGTGAGCCAAATGCCATGAACATTTCAGAAACTGAAGCGTCAGTTGTGCGCACGTAATGAAACAACAAACACAAAGACCAACAACTGGAAGGCATTTGGTATAATTTGTCCATGAGCCATTTCACACTGAAATGGGATGAAGGGAGGAGAAGATGTTCAGAGGAGAAAAAGTCTAATTGGGTGTTGGCAACTCGTATCTTCTTAGAGTTGCTTCAAAACTTTGCATACAGATTTCTCCATGGATTTTGAATCCCTGCCCCCAATTGGAGCCAATATAAAGCTCTCTAATGTTGAATACTGTTTCCAGATTTTGATGTAAAGGGTCCATAAAGAGAAGAGAAACTCCCTTTGCCTCAGGGCTACATTAAGGGAATTTCTGTATTGGCTATAACAATAGCAGTTAGATACCATTTCAATTGTCATGACTCCATCTTATAAAATCCTGAGATTTGTAATACTAGAGCTTTGAATCAACATTACTTTAACCTGAGATGTGGTGCTGCTATGGCACATTTTCTGTTTTTCTGAGAAGCCCATCATTAACATCTACGTGACAACTATGCACAACATGGCCCCCTCTCTCCTTGGAACAGTGTATCTGCTGGTTTTTGCACAGTGTAAATGGAGAAGACCTTTTTCCAGTTTTGAAGGATCTACCAAAATCTACAAAACTGTTCAGGATGAATCAAACTCCATGCTTTTAATACAAAAATTAGAACATTACTGGTATTCTCACAGTGCACAATAATAGCAGTTTGGTATCATTTTAACCTCAATGACTCAATCCCATGGAATCCCAATATTTGTGAGTTAGTGACAAGCTGCCTAATGACAAGCTGGAATGTGTCCAGAGGAGGGAGATTAAAATGATCAGGGGTCTGGAGAAAAAGTCCTATGAGGAGTGGCTTAAGAAGCTGGGAATATTTAGCCTACAGAAGAGAAGGCTGAGAGGAGACATGATGGTCATGTATAAATATATGAGGGGGAATTCATAGGGAGGATGATTTTTTTTCAGCTGCCCTGAAGACTAGGACGCAATGGAACAATGGCTTCAAACTACAGGAAAGGAGATTCCACCTGAACATGAGGTTCCTAACTGTGAGAGTTGTTCAGCAGTGGAACTCTCTGCCCTGGAGTGTGGTGGAGGCACCTGCTTTGGAGGCTTTGAGGCTTGATGGCCCTCTGTTCGGGGTACTTTGAATGTGATTTTCTTGCTTCTTGTCAGAGGGTTGGACTTGATGGCCCACAAAGTCTCTTCCAACTGTATGATTATTTTGTTTTTGTTGTTGTTGTTAATTTATAATTATTACTATAATGAATTTACAAAATAAAAATACAGGCAACTGTGTTAAATTATTGTACATTGCAGCTCAGAGAGTGGTTCCTTTTTTCCGCAGGGGAGGGGGGGGGCTTGCCTCGATTTGGTATAATAGATCACTAAAGGTGGATAACATGGGAGAAGCAAATATAAAGCTGTATGCTTCCATGAATGTTACCTGATTCTACCTTAGCAGATGGGTTGAGTCTTGCGCAAGTATGTATGTTGTCTTGTCTATATGGCTCATTAAAGAAAATATATCTGACAACATGAGAAATATCAGCCTCCGGAAAAAGCTACACGTTAGCATATGTTCCAATTTCTTGTCTTTGTACGTAAATATATCAGGCATAGTTATGAATAGATTCATGTTCCTATGGGTTTTTTTGTTTGTTTGTTTTGAACAATATGATAGAGTAGAGGATCAGATAGCATAAAACACTTTACACTTTGTTATATGGAGAGCTATTTATATCAGCAATCCATCCAGGAAAATCTGCTCTAAGCATCCTTTATACCAAGGCGCCACTTTTTCCATTCACTTAACAACTCTCACATGAAGATCCCACTTCTTAGAGTCCTATAAGAGATACAGCAAAATTTTACAGATGGGCAATTAAAAGTGAAATCTGTACAGCTATGCTCTATTTTCTGTCTCCCAGTCCAGAATACATTCTTTGTTTTCAAATATGACTTTGCACATGACTTAAGAAAATTCCTTTTATAAACCAAAGAGCTTTTAGATTCCCCAAGTCACGTGGAGGAAAATGCAGCAAATTGTACTTAGAGGAAATACTTTCTCAAATTCTGGGATTCCGGTTTTATTATTTTGAAAGGAATATTTCTTCTGTGACTGGTATCACAAAATAAAGGGGATAGTCTGGAAAATAGTCACAATTTAACAATGAGTTAATAGAGGCATGCAAAGATTACTAAGCACAGACTATTGTTTTCCAGCCCTTACAGCCTCCAGACTCCTTGAACTGCTACTTTTTTAAAAAAAAAAGTTTTTAAACACCAAGAGCAGCCGTTGCCCCAAAAAGAACTCCCAAAAAAAAATGAAAGGGGAAAAATGTGTGTGAGAGAGAGGACATATTTCCCTCAAAGGGAAAAAACTTAAGGAGGTTTTTTTCTTTTAATAACGCAACAAAGGGGCACAAAGGGATGATAGAAAGATAGATGTCTGTTTGGGAAGGGAGTCATAAAAATGAGTGAATGAGCAGAGCTTGGAAGTATTGCTTGTTTGGACTACAATGGCCAGAATCCCATAAGGCCAGAATCCCATAAGGCCACATGCTAAATGAGGGTCTCTGGACACTGTATTTCCAAAGGAGTGCTGTTTCCAAGCTTTGGAGGATGAAATGGGATATCCTAAAAAGAAAGATGGCATGCTGACTTGAGTGCTGCAAATGAGAATCAATAGTACAAAATTATGTGACAGGTCCCACACTTGCTAGAGTTTCCTGCAACAGCAAGGACTAAAAACTGAACCCAAAGATAAACAGACAGTCTCTGCCTGATAGCATTACCCCATGGCATGGTAGAGTCACAGATCTGCACAGAGGATATACAAGACTTTTCTGGGATCAGCCCAGTTCTAATTTGAGTGCAGGTAAGTGCTTGTTATCAAGGGTTTGCTACTTCATCACTTCCATAGTGTTAATGCGCACTGCATCCCCATCTAATGATGCTGTTTTGAAGCAATGGTATGGTCTAAAAAAAGCTGACTGCAACTTCCTAAGGTCAATCACCAAAGCTGCTGACATCCACTAAAACACATGCTAAGGATATTCATGCTTGAACTGGTGCCTCTTGGCCTTGATTTGATAAGATCCTTAAACACAGATGATGCTAAGCACATTGAGAATTCATCAAGCCTTCAAAAAGGGAGTTTTAATCCCAAGATGGATGTTGTCATGAGGCACTGGAGTGGAAGGAAAAATGGAGCTCTGTGTTAGGGTGTGATTTGGCTAGCTTATATCATAATTCAAGTCTATACCCTTAAAGAGAAACCTAACAGCGCATAATGTTAAATGCATATTTGGTGTTGTTTTGATCTTTGTTAACTAATAGGTGCCCTGGGAAGAGCAAGGAATATTTGTTGTGTGCCTTCAAATTGATTGTGACCTATGGTGACACTAACTATCTCAGAATTTTCTTGTCAAGATTTACTCAGAAGAGGTTTATCATTGCCTTCCTCTGAGGCTGAGAGAATGTAATGCCCCCAAGATCACTCAGTGAGTTTCATGGCTATTTCAACTCTGAATCTCTAGGGTCCAACATTCAAATCAATATGCCACTCTGTCTCGAGATAATACATATTGGAACTATGCCATTCAGATACTGCCCGATTGTGCAACATTTTGCTCCATAGAAAAGTTGTTGTAGGAAAGCAGAGAACTGAGAACAGAGGCATAGTAGTAGCACAACTGGAAGTACAGACACTCACCATGAGTGGCTCATAGGCATATTTCCTAAACTGCAGGATTTGTGTTGATTCATATGTGTATATGCTAACACAGAGACACCAGCTCAAGATCAAGTGTTTTATTCTCCCAGAATGAAGGAGAGGCATCTTTCTTTCAGCTACTTTTAGGGTTGCAGCTAACTTTAGATGAAACAGGATGTGACGTATGATGCAATTGTCCCTGCTAGCCAAAATGGACTGGTAGTTTGACCCTGAAATCTCTGATTCCATTACACTACTGGGTCAATCACTTTTATCCCATGCTATAGGCATGACCATTACATGTTAATATTAACTCATATATTGAGCTTTTAGGGTTTTGTGAATGTGATGTACTGGACAACAGTTTGGGCTTGAAAGGGATAAATATATCACCTTAATACCTACACATTCACAAATCAAAAATCTGGATGATAGCAAAACACCCCCTCCAAAACATCATTAGTTCTGGAGCAGTGGTTATCTTAAAATACCAACTCAACCCAAAACTGGAAGTCACTTGCCGTAGTTTCCCAGTCCTGATTGGGACCTCTCACAGCATTCCACTCCAAACATTTTCACTGATTACTATCTAGTGCATTAAAGGGCTCTAGAAAACTCTATCTGCTCCCCTCCTGCTCCCCTTCCCACTGGGAAATAGTAAGCATCTGGTTCTCCAAAGCCCAGCAAGGCACATAAGCCTTGCTCTTGTTCTCAGACCAAGGACTGTGAGTGTGCTGGGCCTGGAGATTGCCAAGGTGATATCTTTCCATTGGTGCAAAAGCTAAAACACCAGGCTGGGGTGACCAGTCACATTCTTCCTTCTCCTCATATACCTTGTACATATGGATAACCTCTGGATGAACCTGGTTCTGTAGTGAAGAGTGTGGTAGCCTACATCCAGCTACAGCTTAATCCACAGCTCCCTTCTACAGACTGAGAATAGAAATTTGGCATTCAAGAAATTAATGTCTTCTATTATTCAGTACATTTGCCATTTCCCTTGGCATTACTAAAAGGTTATGATAATCTTTGACCTTGTTTTCATCTTGTATATATATTTTAAGAGAAAAGTATATTCATCTAATCTGATCTCTTCTCAATAGCGCAGGCCAATTGAATTTCCTACAGTTATTGGCAGTAATTAACATGGCAAATTGCATTTGGCTGTGGCCACACAATTCGAAGGATGTCACATAGTCTTAAACTGGGATTTCTTCTTCTCATCATTCATCTATAAAGATCCACATAGTGACTCATGGAAAAGTTCAGTTTAGATTATTTAAATACTTTGGGAAGGCCTGAGAATATTTTAAAATCCAACACAGAAAAATTTATCCAGATTTAAAAACCCTCTTTCCTGCCCCATTTCAGTTCCCAAGTAGTTGTTTCTAGATCCAGAACAAGCTTCCAATACAGCAATATCACAAATGATTGATATCTGTATCATGATCAATATCTGTATTGAATGGGAATCTCTGGGAAATAGGTCTTTAAAATGTGCAGTTAATGTATTTAAATGGCTCATTTTGGCATTAAGGATGCATGGATAGCAATGAGGCCAAAGAGTTCATTTAAATTTAAAATCTAAAAGGGAAATCAAAAGACTGGCAATAATTATAGTAAATAATTATAGGGTACTATTGGACTGTGAATTTTTGCATTTTTAAATTTAAATTGTTTATTTCTCCTAGTGGAGACTTAGATACAATTATAAGAAAGCACAATATAAAGTTTTAAAATCCATTAAATGAACAGTAATGTCAAAACCATGAATTTGCAAGAACATAAAAAGCAGTAAAAGCATAACAATAACTATTCAACAGAGCAGTACATTGTCTAATGTACAATAATTTCCCCCTTACTCATTCATAGATGGTTTTTAGTCTCAACATGATGGCGTCCTAACTGTCTAGATATTAGTAGATCTTCTGTTCCTTCCAGCATTTCATGGCTATTCTGCCGTCTGATGATCAGGTCTGCCCATCAACAAAACTGTTGACTAAGATAGCAAACTATGATGCCATCGCTAAGGCCCTTTGTTTAGTTTAGAAGTGGGCATGTGGTCTTGAGGCCTTAGGGGTCGTGAGTGCCTTCCTATTTAGAAAGGGAGACTTGGCCAGGCTTTCAAATGAGGCACTCAACTCTGAGTGGTAAAGTTCAATAGTTTTATTTATTACAACCAGATTCCTGGTGGCCCAATTTCTTCATTAGTCTTGGAGGGTGGGGGGATTAGTTACTTGCCTCAGAGTTGTAGAAGAGAAATGCAGTTCTCTGTCTGGTTCCAAGTGGTCCCTGTCCTTCCAATGGCTTCTGGAGTTATGGAAACTCCAAGGCCTCAGATCTGCAGACCCTTTGTTGAAAGCGGACTTTTCTTTACAGTCTGCAGGCTGATTGAAGGCGCGGAGTCACACAAGTTTTACCAAGCCATCAGGTATGCTTTGCTATGCTTGAAAGTTGATCTTGGATGGGTTTAGGTGATCGGAAATGGCTTGTCCAAGTTGAGGCCCAGATTTCCAGGCTGCACGTCCTTTGCTTTCTTTGTTAGACTGACCTGGGAGGAGAAAAACCCCTCCTCAGGTGACCTCAGGAGGAGGAGGGGTTAAGGTGCCTGAGAGCAACTTTTGTGCCAAACTCAAGCCCCTCACACCCAATGCACACACACATTTGTAACTGCTAAACATATTTATTTATTTCAAACATTTGTACCCCGCCCTTCTCAACCCTAGGGCAGCATATCCAGCATTGTGAGCTGCTTTTTCACAGGGTAAAGTTTCCAGATCATTACAATTTTGGTTACCTTTCTCTAAAAAAAATTCCAGCTGGTCAATATTCTTAAATTGTGGCACCAGAACCAAACACAGTATTCCAGGTGAGGTCCTTTAAAGTTCAGACTTGAATTGAAAGGAAATTCACTATCCCACGGACAGGGAAGCCCATTGTTAAGAAGCACCTAACAATGGTACCTCTTCCCCAGAATTTCCTATCTTTGGTCACTACAGTGTTCCTTGCTTATCCTATGCTACACATGTTAAGAATCATTTTGGCAAATGCTTTCTTAAACATTATTTTTATTATTTATTTTATTTATACCCGATCTTTCTCCCCATGGGGACTCAAGGCAGCTAACAATCCCAGAATTTGACCATAGTTTTTAAAAAACCAAAAAACAAACAAACAGTGTGATACAAAAATTAATAAACAAATAGTTCAGTTTGGATTTAGGTTAAAATACAGATTAAAATATAACAAATACACTTCAAATAGCATGAAAAACTCACACCCTGCCTCCAAATCTCACCCACAGTTTCCCAACAACATGCCCCTTATTCTTCCCCAAATGCCTGCTGGCAGAAGGAGGTCTTGACCTGCTTGTAGAAGACCAACAGGGATGGAGCCATCCTGGTTGCTCTATTTGGAGAGGAAGCGCCACAGTCTGGGACCACCCACCAATAATGCCCTCTTCTTCCACATTCCCATCAAATGTGCTTGAGCAGGTAGTGGGACAGAGAGAAGGCCCTCCCCAGTTGATCATTGATGTCTATCAGGTTCATAGAAAGACATACAGTCCTTCGGAAAACCTAGATCAGAGCTCTATAGAGCAGTGGTTCTCAACCTGTGGTTCCCCAGATGTTTTGGCCATCAGCTCACAGAAAACTTAACAGCTGGTAAACTGGCATGGATTTCTGGGAGTTATACACCAAAACACCTGGGGACCCACATATTGAGAACCACTGCTATAGGGCTTTGTAAGTTAAAACAAGCATTTTGAATTGTGCCTGAAATGGATCGCAGCCAGTGGAACTGTTGCAACCGAAGAGTTGTACACTCCCTATAGTAGTCTTTCAGATGTTATTTTTGCTCCAACAAGAAATATTTGTCTTAAAAGGCTTTTATTTAAATGTTTTTTTCATTGAAAAGGGCTCTCAGGACATTTTTTTGAGAAAGTAACACTACTATCAAAAGGAATAACATGAATAGGGTAAAACAGTGGGGAAGGAAGAAGCAAATAAACTGGGATATCACAATTTTGATTCACATATGAGTTTGTTGACTGTTTACCTCTCCCAGTGCTCTCACTAAACTTGTAGGAGAAATTCATATTCAGTTGTCAGTCTGCACATAGGCAGAATGAAATGAAGGACTGAACCTGAACTTAGTTGCATCCCAGTGAGTTCTTGGATGTCTTAGATAAGGCCCAGAGCAAATTAAATAATAGTAAACACAGATTTCCACAAGGCATATGCAGAGCACCTTCACGTGCTAACCAGTAACAACTAACAAACAGTTATCACTTATTTATTTATATAAGACATTTATACCCCCATCCTTCTCACCCCCTGGGGGGAGGGGGCATCCTCAGAGCAGCTCAAAACCGGCAATCATTAGATGCCAAACAAACAATAGTAATGACTGAGACTTGAGGATGCCAACACAGAAAAGGTGGCTTCAGCTTTAGAAGTCTAATATAGCCCACCAAATATAAAGAGGGGAAATAAACAAAGAACCTATGGAAGGAAAAAATAGATGAGAAAAGAACTTACTAGAATCCAGGTATAAAGAAAAGATTTATACCTGTAGAATTTCATTCTGATTATTAATTTATGCAGCAACCACTTCAAAGGAAACAAAAATCAATGCTATAATGGACTTAGGCTACAGCTTTGTCTGTTGCCAGTCATTGCCAGCAATATAAAAAATTTCCCCCCAAAAAATATTGCTTTCTAAAACTAACAGTAGACATTGGCCCAATTGTGCATTTAAAGACTATTGTATTCTTCTTTTGAAAATTTAGAGATTATAGGATTTCAAGGAGTGATTAGAAAAATCAAAGTCTCCCAGAAAAGTACAGGTTGTAAAATCCACAGCAGATTCAGGACAGAACTAGTCCGTTTAATCGCCCATCACTTCTCCAATACTTTTTTCTTTTAAATCACTTGGGCCTTTTGCTTCCTATCATGGCTCCCAGCTTTGCCCCTACAATGGATATTAGGCAGGAGAGGCAAAGGCAAGCTGGTTTCGTACTTGGCTGCTGCTTTTTTCTACCACAATGCTGCCTCCCAAAGTGCTTTGCAGATTAACCAACCTCTTAGTTCAAAAGGACTTGAAAGTCAAGCAATTAAATCTGCTTAGCATTGAGGCTTTCTCTTCTACCAAGAAGAGAAGGAAAGGGAAGGGTGACTGGCTTCTTAGAATTCCTTTACCGCTTGATGTCTTTGAAGCAACTAATGCCTGTTATTTTATCCTCTCCTTGTTTCCCCCCTTTCATGAGGAGCAAGAGCGGTGAGTTGGCGGCTACTGAGATATGCATGACCTTTCCGGGGAATTGTGGCATCCATCAATGTGCTGTGTATATTGCCTCCACAGAGGGATTACATTCAGGCAGCAGTCCGAGAGAAAGTGTATGCTTGTGTGTGTGTGTGTAGATCAAAAAGAGATCAAATATAATGTAGTTTGGAGAGCTGAGGAAAGAGTTTGACTGTTCATCTCACCAAGAAAAGGATGAAAGAATTGGGAGAGAGTGAGAAGCTGCAGATGAAGGAGCTGAGAGAGAGAGAGAGCATTCATTTCTCTGCAAAAAAATAAATAAATGACCATACCATTGGAAAGAAATAAAATGACATAGACATGCCAAGTGAGATAAATGCTGTGTCCTGAAGGTGTTTGTGCTCTTGCATTATCGGTGCTGTCACACTTCTCCCAAAGGCAATGGCTTGTTTTTGTTTTTGTTATTTCTTCCTCCAAAAATGTTTTTACCAATTTTTTTATTAAGGATTATACAGAAATAAATCAAAGAGGTTGAGTAAAGAAAATCTCTCTTTTATAGCTATAGGAGCAGCGTGGAGGTGAGATGTTCTGGAAAGGGCCAAGATGGGATAGTGCAAGCATGGGCAAACTAAAGGGGATGGTAGTGGCACATTACAAGTAGCATTTCCATTTCCACCAGTTGTTGTCGGTAGCTTTCCATGTCAGTATGGGCAATGAATCTGCTCCAGACTTTAGTCTGACTGTTAGAGGGTTTATTCAAGGAACTGACTTTATCCCCAGATATATTTGACACAATAAATAGTTCCTTTAAAGTTACGAGTCTCTTAAATCTAAGTCTCAAAGCAGATTCACTGCTCCACTCTACAATTCCCAAAATCCTTATCATTGGCCATGGTCGACAGGATTGATGGGAACTCTAGCCCAAAGCATCTGGAGCTCATTCTTGTCCTGAATCCATGGTTGAATCTACAACATCTCTATCCATCCAGAATGAAAATAGCATTTCCCCCCTCTTTTATAATAGTAATTTTCTAATGCATGAATGAATGTATACAGATTTCATTAGTTAATTAATCCATTAATCAAATAATTTTACTATAGACTTCAGCAGAGGTACATCACCAAATGAACAACATAAAGTGGTAGGCAGTAAGAATAGAGTGAATCAAGAATGCCACAAGGTATTGTCGAAGGCTTTCATGGCTGGAATCACTGGGTTGTTGTAGGTTTTTCGGGCTGTATGGCCATGTTCTAGAAGCATTCTCTCCAGACATTTTGCCTGCATTTGTGGCAAGCATCCTCAGAGGTGCTTGCCACAGATGCTGGCAAAACGTCAGGAGAGAAAGCTTCGAACATGGCTATACAGCCCAAACAAACCTACAACAACCCAAGAATGCCACAGTTCTGAGTTTACAGGACCTGAGTGGGGCTGTTGATGACAGAGTATTTCAGATATTTGCTAATTCCCAAGGTCAATGGCAACTTGATATCAATTGATAACAATCAGTAAAATGTTTAAGATTGGTTACACACAAGTACGACATCAACAACATTCTGGCCTTTATATACACATGAGAGAAAGGGACACAAAGATTGAGAGAGAGAAGCTTCTTATGGCTACTGCCACTTTATATAGGCACATTAACAAATGCACTTTCAAAAAAGTTCAATCAAAGCACACCTTTTATATATGCAAATTTCCTTTTCATAAGTGAGCGGAAGATAGAATAATATGTGGCATCTAAGACAGATGCTGCTGCAAAGGCAAAGCTGAAGAAGCAATGTCTAGATCAAAGAAGATACTTGATCCTTGAAATAACGAAGACACTGGATATCAAGTGTGAATTTCCTTAAGAGAGAGGGGGAGAGAATTAACAGGCAATATCATTACAAGAAATGTCAGATGAACAGAAACTAATATCAGAAAGACTTAGGAAAGGAAAAGGGGTGGGAGGCATTGATGGAAAAAGCTCACCTTAAAGATATTAAAGGCTCTGTGCAGACAAATCAGAAAGTACCTAATAGTCAATTTCCAATCTCTGTGGAAGGTAAACAGCAAAGTGGTTTATATATCATGCACAGAGACATAATCACAATGCCAGCAGTCGAGAGAGTGCTTAAATGAACTGTAAAATGTGTAAGGACTGACTAAGTTCATGGCAATCTTGAGAAGAATTTTAGTGAATTTCATGCAGCAATTTCAGCTGACCCTGAATATTTGTAGAGCAATCTTGGTTCAGGAAAGGGGAAGCATAGCCAGAAAGCATCACTTAACAGAATTGTTTGCAGTAGGAAATGGCAGGAGACTCAGTAAGTGTCTGCTGAGAGCTGTCTTGTCAGAAATGTCTGTCTATGTGTAATAACTTTAGTGTAGGGATATGTAGTCACAGCCATATCCGTAGAGCAGTGAGACAATTCCACGATTCAGCTTAAACTCTAAGATTTTTCCAAGGTGCTAGAGCTATTTTGGGTGATAGACCTCTCCAAAGGGCTGAATCATTTCCCAAAATAGATTCAGCACCTTGGAGAACCCTTTTTAAGCTGTGATTCGTGCATCTTAACCCGGTGGTGCAATGGGTTAAACCTTTGTGCCAGCAGGACTGAAGACTGATAGGTCAGAGGTTCGAATCTGTTGAGAGCATGGATGAGCTCCCTTTGTCAGCTCCAGCTCCCCATGCAGCATAGGTATGCTGTAAAATACCTATGATTGGGGTCTGGCACAGGTAGCTGAACATTGTATAATTTAGCTTAGAACACCCTGCTATCCAATAGAATTTTGGGGCTACAATACCCATGATCCACAATTAATAGTCAGTCATGAGTATTTAAACAGCATCCTTTTGTCTAATTGTGTCTTAGCCTGAGTTTCTGTGGATCTCAAACACATACAAACGTATACAAAAAAAACCCCACTTAATCTCTTTAAAGATTCAGAGAGCAAAGTCAGAGGAATCTAAAAATTGGCCAAAGAGATTTGTGGAAAGCACACTCATAGTTCCAGCCTATAATCATAGTACCGGCTTTGTCATTCCTATAATTAGCTCCAGTTATAATTCCGCTAATCAGCTCTGAGTTACTTTTCAATACGATCTTGGGTGAATTATTTATTTATTTATTTAAAACTTTTATACCCCGGCCTTCTCATCTCCGAAGAGGGACTCGGACTGGCAAACAGCAAGTATTCAATGCTAACATTTAAAATCTAAAAACATCATAAATTTACAATAAAATTATCAAATAAAATACAATAAATACATTTAAAAAGCCTTTTGCCAAAGTAAAATCAAGTCCAACTTAATCCATATATTCGGTCTGTATCAAGTGGTTAGCGACTTTGGACCATCACTTTGACAGGAAAACTATCTTCTTCTCTTTGAGATTGTGTTTGTTTCTATCCTACATTTCTCCCAAAATGAGATTCAAGGCAGCTTACCATAATTTTAAAAGTTATCGTCAAAACACTGATTTACAAAGGTTTAAAATGAATTAAATATCACTAATATTAAAAGCATGCTTACAATGGTTAAAAGCACTAAAACATATTAAAACATGTTGGTATAGTTCTCTGAAGTCTGTGAGTACATGATGTGTATGAGTGTGAATGTGCATTAATGTTGTTTCTAAGTTGTGGTGTCCCTAATGTTAACCTGTTATGGGGTTCTCTGGGTTTGAGAATATTTTACCCTATGCTGAGAGTTATTGTGCCAATTGAATCAGGTCAGTACAAATGAAGAATGTTATTCCAACTCATCTTTGAAGAACTAGCTAACATTGGCAAATGTCTTTATGTTCAGTTAAAAGATCTTGAAAGCAGTAGTGAAATTTGAAGCAAAAAATTCCCATCCCTTAATGGTGAGTTATCCATTACAGAACTTGAAAAAAATCTTCTTTTTTGGATTACATTTCCTAGAAACTCGTAGTCTGCATGGGGAGTGCTCATGCTAGTAGTAAGGATTGTAGGAGCTGCAGTCCAAACAGAAGTATTTCCAAGCTTTGGTTTCCTGGGTATGCCATTGTAGTGTTATGAAATAGGTGCTGTGAAAGTGGAGCTGGCAGTTCATCTTCCCACCTAATACAATTTAAGTTGCTCACTTCAGTCCATGATTTACAGAATCCTTTCTGCAAGGCTAGAAGTCATCTAATTTTGTCATTTTCTGCTAGAATCTTCAATAGTTTACACTACACATCATTGTGAAAGATGACGTATATGAGTTTGGATATCCCCTCCAGCATCTTTTTTTAATGGAAAAAAACACCTCCTCTATTGGAGACAAATCAGTGCAGAGGCCTGTAACGTATCTGCCAGGTTATAGCAACCATGAATCTGAGAAGATGAAAGGATTTGGAGTTTTCATTTTTGAAATAATCACTATAAGCTCTCTGTCTCTGACATGTCTTATCACCGCAACTCTTTAGTTTAACTGGAGCCTAGACACTGCGGAAATGCTCTAAACCCAATGCATAAATATTTTCAGTCCATGGACAGTTAGAAGTGGGAAGAAAATTCTATCCATTAAAAAGTGTCAGGGAGATTTCAGGCTTATGAGATCTATGTGAATGGTTTTTTAACAAAGGAAGGAGAAATCTGATAGTTCCATATTGTCCCATGTTTGGGGGGGGGGGGTTATAAAAGAATCTTAATTTTTTTTCTGGAATATAAAGAAACAGGCAAAGATAGGCTAATGCTTTATTTAAATAAATGAAATATGATTCTACCCTTATAAACATCCCTCTAACCAGAACATGGGTTTGTGATAGGTTCCTGCTTATGATTGCCATAGAGTGCAGTCATAAGCAAGAGACTCCTTCTTTGGAGACTTTTAAACAGAGGCTGGGTGGCCATCTGTCGGAGGTGCTATGAATGTGATTTTCCCACTTCTTGGCAGAATGAGGTTGGACTGGATGACCCACAAGGTCTCTTCCAACTCTATGATCATGCACCATGATAGGAAGATGAATGTATTCCCTTCACCTATCTAGTGGCTAGCTCTTAAGCTGGTTATGAAGGTCTCCAATAAGATTGTGTAGTCTTACTGAATGCAAACCAGTTACAGATTCATAACTCTAGATTTGTCACACCTCAGCCAGGTTCCCGCAGCAAATCAGACCAACGCCATGTTAGAACCAAAGACTCAGAGAGGCTTGAAAACAGGCCTTGGCAGCAACCTCTAGCTGACCCCCAGATAGCCAAAGAGCGGCGCAGCCCTGCGGCTTCCCAAGCCGATAAGGGCACTTTGATGAGGTGGGTTATTTGTGTGTTAATGCATGTGTTATATGTTGTTCCCATGTATGCCTATGTGTTTTAAAAGGGGCAGTCTTTGAAAGCCACGGAGAGTAGGCTGTAGAATGTTCGCAGTTTGAATTCTGACAGTTGGAGAATGTCAGTTGGCCAGAAGCTGTGACCAGAGTCAGTTGGGATTTGGCAGTTGGTGAAGAAGCAGCTGTCTGTTAGAGCTGCAAGTGTGCAGTTCAGTTCTGTGTGTGGGTTTAGAGAAACCCAGGTTAAGGACAAGTTTAGTCCTAGTTAGGGTTGAGAGTAACCCAGTAGTAAGCAGTTGAGTAGTAGAACTGCTGGTAACTGTGTAACAGTGTCAGGGGAAGTTATACCCCGGTGTCAGGGGAAGTTATACCCCAGTGTTATATTGTTTGGAACTACAAGTCTGTACCTCTTCGTAGTTTGAAACCACCTAAGCATTGTACCCGTTTGTGAAATAAACTGTTAAACACTTTCAACACAACATCTGTGGAAGTCGTTTATTATCAAAGCATTGGTAGCCAGAGTTATTAATATGGTGGCAGCGTAATTGCAAAGAGATCCTAAAAGTGGAACACATGCTGTAGGCTGCGTCTCCACGTAGTGGTCAGTGGTCAGCTTAAATCAACAAGGGGTTTCGACGCTAGCCTTAGGCGGCGTTTCGAATCTCCACAGGCACCTGGTACCATGAAGCGGCAGACCCCCCCCCCCCAAAGCACAACTGGGCCCGCTAACAAGCTTGCATTCCAAAAAGATGCAGATACGGTGGGAAAGGAAAGCTTTTCACCCGTTCCCGTGAGAGAGCTACGGCAGAGTAGGCACCTACTGGATCAATGCAGCCAAAACCTATAAAGGTTCGGCCCGGACTCCATTCTGGATCTTGTGCCAACGTTTCTGCTAGTTGGCCCATAACCAGTGCCTGTTATAATCAGCACTCTGCTGCACCTCCGCCACCGTACCTAGACTATTCCTATGCTGTTTTGCAGCACTGTTGGAAATGGGATTTTAACTGGGGGTTTTAATTGGGTTTTACTGTGTTTTATGTGTTTTTATATGTCATTTTAACCTTGTGAACTGCTCTGGGCTCCAGAGAAAGCAGTATATTAAGCTGAACTAATAAATAAATAATAAATACTTTGCCAAGTTTCATGGATCTTTGCCTGGTCCAGGCGGTCCTCCTTGCTTAGAGACTTTGAGTTTTGCCAAGTCGGGGGTCCAGGACCCAGTGGATTTAGTCAATTACAGCACTAAGAACATTGTTTCTTTTGGGGACATTTAAAGACTATTTCTTTGCTACAATTGGATGCTGAGAGCATTATTGAACTATTCTATCCTTGCCTTTTACTTATTTACTTATTCTAAATAAAGCATTTAACCGCAGCCGCTGTGTGTTGATTTACTAAGGGTCCGGTCTAGTCTAAGTTGCAACAAGATTACAAATCCATAACTCAAAACTGAATGCCTGGTGAATGGTGTCTTGGGGAAAAAGAAGTGGCAACTGTAATTTGATTCAGCACTATCATGTTAAACACACCAGGCTCCAAATCCATACTTTTTCAAAGTTAAGGACTCAACTCTAGGTTAAGAAGGTCAAATCAACAGTAAGAGCAGTTGGACAGTGGAATATGATGTGTCATGGCTGTGTAGTGCAAAAGGGCCTAGTACTACATTAAGAGAGTGAAAGGAAATGCTGGTTGAGATCTTCTTAGGTCAGAGGTGGGATGGGGATTCACGGGCCACATGAAGACCTTTAGGGGTGTATTCCCCCAAGCTTGGCACAACTACAAATGCAGCTGATAAGAGTTTTTGACGTGGCAAAATCACTAACCTAGTTCAACATCAACACCAACACTGTAGAATTAATGTAGTGTGATACCACTTTTACTGCTATGGATCAATGCTATTGAATCATGGGGTTGCAATGTATTGTTGAAGGCTTTCATGGCTGGATTCACTGGGTTTTAGGTTTTCAGGCTATATGGCCATGTTCTAGAAGCATTCTCTCCTGACGTTTCGCCTGCATCTATGGCAGGCATCCTCAGAGGTTGTGAGGTATGTTGGATACTATGAAAATCTGGTTTATATATTTGTAGCATTAGTCAGTCTCTATTAAAGTAGTGTCAAACTCCATAAATTCTATAACATAGATGCATCTTGAGAAAGCTTTTTTCAGTGATCCATCCTAAAACAATAGTAAGAAACAATTAAGCTAAAAAAGGAAAGAAAAAGGAAAAATACATAATCTATAATGCTCTTTCTCTCTAGGTATCTCAATTATTATTGCATTTGTACCACCCTGGTGGTAGTCTAACCACCCTGATTAGACTACCACTGTATGCTACACATAGCAGCTACTTTTGGAGATTATTTGAAAATTTAAATTTTGTTGCGGTAATCTTATTACAGTTTTGTATGGGATGCTGGATTTTTATGGAAGTGATATTACTAAATTACATACATAAATACTGGTATTTATTCATTGAAATTGGTTTTAATTAAGTAGCAGAATATTCATTCATGCAATTAAATGTTTACTGCTATTTAGTGAGTTAGATCATTTATATCCCATCTTTCATCCAAAAAGGCACACAGAGTGGGTTACAGATTGTTAATTTGACAGTTCCAGCCCTGGGAGAAAAATAGAGAATAAATAATAATAATAATAAATATTTAAAACACAACAACATTAGTACACAGCAAACAAGATCACTATGCTGGTTATTGTATTGGATCACATGTCGGACACTTCCTATGTGTCTAGGATTGTGTGATGTATCGGCGAATAATGCATGCAGATCCGAGTAGGGTGGCCTTTTGTAGCTGACAGATGGTAATTTTGTCAGCACCGATTATGTTTAATTGCAGGCCAAAGTCTTTAGGCACTGCACCCAGTGTGCTGATCACCACTGGGACCGCCTTTACTGGCTTGTGCAAAAGCCTTTGCAGTTCGATCTGTAAATCCTCGTATCGTGTCAGCTTTTCCAGCTGTTTCTCTTCAATCCTGCTGTCACCAGGGATTGCAACATCGATAATCCATACTTTGTTTTTTTAACATGATCATGAGGTCAGGTGTATTGTGCTCCAAAACCCTATTAGTCTGAATTCAGAAGTCCCAGAGTAGTTTGCTATGTTCATTTTCTGTAACTTTTTCAGGCTTGTGATCCCACCAGTTCTTTGTCATAGGCAGATTGTATTTGTGGCACAAGTTCCAATGAATCATCTAAGCAATGGTATTATGCCTCTGCTTGTAGTCTGCCTGTGTCATTGTTGTTGTTGTTATTATTGATAATAAAATAATACATTTAATAAGACATAGGCAAAAAAAGGGTCAGAGGATGGGGATTAAGCTGCTGATTCAAAGGCACAGTGGGAGAATTCAGGGATGATATCTTTGGTACAGCCCTGAATAGCACAGTCAAGATTGTCCATGCCATTGTATTTCTATTTCTCTTTATGCTTTTGAAAGCTAGAAAGTGAAGAGAGTTGATACAAAGACAATCAGCTCATTTGAATTGTGGTGCTGTAAAAGAGTCCCGAGGATACCATGGACTGCTAATAAAAGACAACCCTGAAGATAACTAAAGTAAGTAGTTTGGATGTATCATGACATAGTAATTCATTAGTAATGCTTAATGAAGCAGCAGCTGTAGGAAAAAAGGAAGACTCCATGAAAGACCTGTTCTGTGCCTTCAAGTCATTTCTGATTTATGGCAACCCTAAGGCTATTATGGGATTTGATTGGCAAGATTTCAGAGTGGGGTTACCTTTGCCTTCTTCTGAAGCTGAGGGGGTATGAGGTTATCCAAGATCACCCAGTATGTTCCCATAACCAATTGGGAATTTGAGCCTGACATTTCCAACACTCAATTACTACACTGGCTATCTCATTAGAAGTAGATAAACTCAACCCAGGAAACCTTAGCCTTGAGTTTGTGCGACTTGAGCAGGGGGATTGGGCGGTCTCTTATTTCTGAGGCATCGAGGTTGGCTTGATGGTAATTAATAACAACATTGCAGATTCATGCCAGCTGTCTGATATTATCAGATATTGACTCCTGAAGAAACATTCTTTGATTGTTCTCTGAACAATCTTCATGGCCTGAGAATATTCACCATTATCAAATGAAAGAAAAAATGGAAGGAGTGGGTTTTGGAGCAAATTAAGTTCTGCTCTCTTTTTAATGTTAATTCTTTCTGTTACTCTGTTTTGTAATTAGAAAAAGATTAGCTAGTCCAGCACAGCTGATGTTGTCTGAAACAAGCTGTTTCTTCTTCTGTTGCGCAATGTAGTTCATGGCACCAATCTAATTAAATCAAACATATTTAATTCATTTGCTGGATGAGGTAAATAATATTTGCATAATATTTGAATAATATACGCAGTGTGTGTGTCATTCATTTTGCACTCACTGCACTTTTCCCGGTATTCTGGCATTTTATCTTTCTTTTTTTAAAAAAAAGTGGTGCTCTGGAGATTATTATGAACAAAGATGAAATGTAATGAAAGATAACAGTATGTAGATAATGAAGACTAGAGACATCACACAGGCAACAAAGATCCTCATAGTTAAAGCAATGGTATTCCCCATAGCAACCTGTGGATGTGAGAGCTAGACCATAAGGAAGCCTGAGTGAAGGAAGATAGATACTTTTGAACTGTGGTGTTGGAGGAAAATTCTGAGAGTGCCTTGGACCATGAAAAGATCCAACCAGTCCATGCTTCAGGAAATAAAGTTTGGCTGCTCATTGGAGGGAAGGATATTCGTGGCAAAGATGAAGTACTTTGACCACATAATGAGAAGACAGTAAATCTTGAAGAAGATAATGATGCTGGGGAAAATGGAAGGAAGAAGGAAAAGGGGCCAAGCAAGGGCAAGATGGATGGGTGTTCTCCTTGAAGTGACTGGCTTGACTTTGAAGGAGCTGGGAGTGGTGACAGCTGACAATGAGTTCTGGTGTGAGCTGGTCCATGAGGCCACAAAGAGTCAGAAGTGACTGAATGAATAAACAACAAAAAGAGCCCCTGTGCACACACAGCCAACCATGCCCTTTCTACATTTAACCTATTCCATGCCCCATCACCAAATTTCCATTTTCTTTTCTGGATTTTTTTTGTGTACTTCTGCAAATCTTTGGTATTTCTCAAGCCTCATGACACCTCCATCTTCTATTTACATTGTTTTGTTTCATAGGAAGGTGATCAAAACATAGCCAGTAGGCACTTCAGAACCCAATACCAGAATCCCCTATTTTTCTCCTGAATTTACCTCCCATCAAATTTGTTCATCACCTCTGCTGATGCATCATACTTTAGCAAGAGTGGAAGTGCAGTGTGAGCAACATCATACCTGTTCCTGATACTTTCAAGCTATTATGGTTACACTGAATGTTATGGCATTTTGGCCTTATTATCAAAAGTGTCTTGTTTCAAGATATTAAAGAACTTCCATGTTGAAGCGGAAATCCTTGGAGTGATGTGAAAGTGTACATTGACACAGTACACAATGCCCCCAAAGCCATCCTATCTTGATATGATTTTCTGTTAGAACAAGATTTTTTTGTGCATGCCATACTTGAAGTGGTATCCATACATTCTTTCCAGAATGTTCCTAACACATCACAAAACAGATAATGTTGGAGCTGTACATAAAATCATATCATGATTGCCTTTTTATGGTGTTGATTTTTGGATATGCATAATGTAGAACAAAGGGACTTGCAATGGGTTGCTGGGGTGAATAGTCACAGTAGCTATCACCAATCTGAGAATTCCCAAGCGGCATCAGCAAGCAATCTTTGTTTACCACTGTATCTGATCTGAGTTTCAACACATCTGAAAAAGGGAATATGTTTTGACTTGAAAAAATGAATGTACAGTAATTTCTGGGCCATAGTAAATTGAGAGCATGCATATGATCAACAACAACAACAATTTAACAACAACAACAACAACAACTTTATTACAGTCCATAGACCCATCTTCACTTCACTTTACTTTATTTCTTATTAATCGCCATCCATCGGGATGTTCTAGGTGATTTACACAGAAGCAATAAAAGGAAGATAAAACATACAGGATCATGAATATAAAAGTTACAATTACACATCAAATACTCTACTGAACAGCCAGGTCTTGAGAGCCTGGGTGAAGGAGCACAAGTCACGCATAGCTCTCATATACATTTTTAGGGGCACTTAAGACATGGCTCTCCAGAAGAGCTTATGATTGTTAAGTAACACGCTGTGACTATGTCACCTTTGGTGGAGGGCGACTCATAAGAAATAAAGTTGATTGATTGATATACGGAGGCAATGAGTTCCATGCCGGGTCAGAGATAGAAAAAGCCGTGCTTCTCTGTAAGACGTGCTTCTCTGGGGTCTGGGATGTAAAGCAGGTTATGTTGGGAGGTAAAACCAACAATCATTATAAATTCTCCCATCTCAGGAGAAGTCCGATGTACAAGATACATCTACATGGTTTCAAGTAATACCCCCATCAAAGGTTAGTTGCTTTCTCACCCTTGTTGCCACTGCGAAGAATTTTGCCACTATGAGAGTCACCCTGTGGCACTTGTCCTCTAAAAGATATCTAAACATCCTCTGCAGGGGATGACTCACGCAAGACAGGATTGGATATAAAAGTTGGCTACATTGCATATGATCAAACACCATTGAATTGCCTTATTCCAGTACCAGCATACCACATAATTGGTCTCTCTTAAGTGTTTCTAGATCAGAGAGAAATATACTATAGAATCACCTGGAGGACTGAGTAAGTTCTGAGAGAGACCATTTTTCCCCCAGGCACAGATAAAAGTAACCACGGATTTGGGTTCTGCAATTAAGGGTGTCTTACATTACATAGTATTGCCAATATATCTATCAGCAGATAACAGGATGGGGTAAAACCAATAAAATTGTCTTAATCCAAAAACAATCTAAAATGGCTTAAAATGCAAAGATATGAATACGGATATCACGTTGATTGTCAATGATGGTAAAATAATGCCAGGCTTTTTAAACAGTAAAAATGAGGCACACAAAGAAAGTTCCTCTTCATGTATCAGCAGTACCATGTTTCTATCTAAATTTTTCATCTCCCAGTAGAAATGCAAAGAAGAGCAGATGCCATGAGAACAGTTAGCCAAATGCACCAGACTTCATTTCTTCATTTAAATAATGCTTAGCCTAGTGTGTGTGTGTGTGTGTGTGTGTGTGTGTGTGTGTGTGGGAGGGGGGAGAAAAAAAAGACAGATCATGTTTACAGGAGAAAAGCTGGAAGGTTTCAGACACCTGGACGCATTAGGATGGCAGGTGATCAGGGGGAGAAAGAATGCATTGGAGCAGCTGGTGGAAATATTAAGGTCGACGTGAAACCACCCTGGGATTCTTCATGCTTGGATGTGGAATCTTTGACAGAGGGCTCTGTACTTTTGGATTATTGGTTTACCTGGGAAAATAGCAGGAGTGAAAGGGAACAAAGATAGCACAGACAGGTCTGTCAAAGATCTAACAAAGACATAATTATCGTCCTTTCTAACTCCCCATTTTGCTGGGTCTATCTCAAAAAATGGCGATCTTTCTGTCATAACCACAGAAGTCCCAGATTGATCCTCCAGGACAACAACACAATGCGGTGGATGGTACTTACTTCTACAGTGCTCCCATACACAAATACCTCAAATGTGAGACATTTACTGTTAATTAAAAGGAGCAGATATGCCCCTTCTTTCTATACCATCTTACTTGCTGACTCTAGAGGAACAAGTGATCAACCGAGAGATCTTGTGGTACTCCGCACTGAAGAGGGGACCTCTCAGATACCTGACCCATCCATTCTACCTGCTGGCTACAGCCTCGTAGGAATGACTCAAACCATTTGAGGGCCAACCCTTGGACTCCATTTGCAGCCAGGCGTTGTATTAACAGATTGTGGTCCACAGTGTTGAATGCTGCAGTGAGATTAAGGTGAACAGATTAAAATATAATGAGTGGAGGAGACATCCAGTTCTTATTATTCCCAAAAATTAGAACAATAAAGAAAGTGACTGTTACTACTTCTCAAATAAATGCTTCTTGTAAACCTCGAGCATTCTTACCCAAGTGCAGCCTGGGTTTCAGCAGAGACTGGCCAGATGATGAAGCAGGCAAAGGGCTAGTAATAAAACAGTAGGTGCAATCCAACATCCCCTTAGTGTAGTGTAGATAGCTCCATAGAACAATACACTATATCAGCACAATGCAATCCTCATGCAGAATAGCAACACTGCACTAACCAAAAAATCAGTGTCAGTGAAGTCACTGTGGTTTACATTAAACTTATATGGTCAATTTGCAATATTATGGTTGTGTGTTCTCCTACTTCCATATCACTTAATATCAGAAGAAATTCTAAATCTGAACTTTTTTTCATACTTCTGCCTCCTCCAACTTGTACAATGTCCCGAGCACTGATTTCATTAAGCCATGTACTATGTTATCCTTGACATATTTATCTACTCCCATTAGTCATTCATTCACACACACACACACACACACACACACACACTTTGTTCTGTCTGCATGAATAGAAAATCACATTTCTTTGAACATTTGGGGCAGTTAATTCCCTTAGCACAGTCCTTATGGTCATCTCCACAATGTCATCATTAGATAAGCCACCCAGCAAAAAGAGACACTGCTTAATCTATTGGCTTCAGTGGCCTCAGCTTTTGCTTAAACTGGATTTAGAGTTACCTTTGCATTTTCTACCCATATAATCTCAGGGGATATGGATTTAGAGGAAGATAAGAATTCAGGTGTAGAGGAGATAAGGCATTTAGAGGAAGATAATGAATAACCAGGGAATGTAACAGAGGAAATACACAATATAATTAATGTTGAAGGTTGTGCTTGCAGTAACCTGTTTTACTCCCACATTGAGAATTGGGTTTTTTATTGTACACTCTGCCTGCATTTACTTTGAAGTGGTATGTTTATAAGACAGCTGTTCTTGTTAACCCTTACTTCTATTCCCTCCCACACAACCTGGAAAAGGTCAGAATGACTCAGTGGAAGAGTGAATGCCTTGTAGACCCTGGCTGCAACCCATCATTCTCTTAACATAGCATACCCAAATGCATATGCCAAGGCAGCACTATGTTACCCTAATGCAGAATAGCAACTTTATGCCCCACTGAACAATGCACAATATGCAAGGCACAACCATGTAGGCCACGCAGCTACAATACAAAATATAAGAGGCACAACTGTAATGCATTATAATCAAAATGCAAAGTACAGGAAGCACAACCAAAGTTATACAACACACACATTGCCGAGACAAGTCACAGAAGAACATGATATGTAATCACAATGCAAAGTTTGGAATGCACAAACACAATGCAAAGTAGAGGATTACACAACTGTAATTCATAATCACAAAGGAAAATATAAGATGCACAACCACAATGTAAAGTATAGAATTTCACCAATTGTAATGTATAATTCCAATGCAAGCTGTAGGATGTACAACTGCAATGCAAAGTATTAGATGCACAAATGCAATTCCTAATCACAATGCAAAGTATAATATGTGCAATCAAACTTACACAACATAAAACTTGCAAAGATAACATATAGGTAAACATGCTATCTGTATAACTCCGCTTCCACTGATATAAGCAAAATACGGCTGCTGTGCAATTGTGACTTCTTGCCAAATAGGTCTCAGATTCAAACCCTGCAGATTATTTCCTGAAAAGTTGCTTCTCAAAATATATTATGTAGAGGGATGGCATTTTTCCTAAAGGTCTGGTATCTTTTTGTGCCATATTGGGCATTCTATACATAAAGTTGATACTTTCATAGTGTTTTGGGGGCAGTAAGGCTGTTATCAGATTGACTTTTAAATATAGATATATAAGTTGGGGGATATTTTAAGACTGCCTTACCAAAGGAAGCTTGCATTATACAGCTCTAGGAGTCCATCTACATGGGCCACATACACTGGAGCTGATCCAGAGTGGGGTACTTCAAATCAACCCTGGGGAAGTGTGCCCAAACAGCCACCAAGCTACCTTGATGGTGGGCGAGTGTTGTCACTGCATGACACTGAGTTAACCCAGCAGTGGGGATGAGTCTACCAGCAGTGCCAAGTTCACATTTCACACTCTTTGGTTACCCCTTAGTCAATGACATAATGCCGATCCTGAGAAAAGCAAGATGGTTATGTAAACAGTGGCAGTCAGTTCCAAATCAGAATGGATTCTACTGTCCAAGGTGTGTTTGGACTTTGGAACTTCATGGGAGCTTTGGGAAAGCTTTAGGGCATCCTCCAACTTTGGGTAACATGGAGCAAGGTCCCATTAAGCAGCCTTTCTGGGGATTCACCCCAACCTTGCTTCATTAGGCATGTGTATATGTGCCTTAGGTATGAAAACAAGGAGAATCCCCTGGCCCAACAGGTACCAAAAGCTTCTGGAAAAGCTTGCCAATAGAGAGATTCTTGAATGAGTGATGGGTAAGCTGTTTAGCTTTGAAAAAGAATAATGGCTCTCCCTCTCTCCAGAGGTACAGCAGCTGAAATATGACTGCCACATAATGCACTACAGAGCAGATATTCTAAGCTCTGGAGACTAGTGGCTTGTGGTTTGTGGACTTGCATTGGTCTACACACTATCGTTTTGAGTAGTACTGAAATAGACAAACCTATAGTTGAACTATGAAGAGACGAGTTAGAGATATGAATATAAAATGAGGTTATGCACTTGGAATTCAGCTCAAAAATGTTAATACTCTTTAATAATGCAGGTGTAAGTAGCAGCAATAGTACTATTTACTTAAGAACATAAGAACATAAGAAGAGCCATGCTGAATCGGGCCTCAGCCCATCTAGTCCAGCATTCTGTGTCACACAGTGGCCCACTAGTTGTACACGGGGATCTCTAGCAGAAAGGAGGGCAAAACCCTCACCTGCTCCCGACCCCCCACAACTTTGGCATGTACATTATAATTATCCTGCTATATAATGACCAATAATCCTAGCATCATAGTCTGTGTGCTTAAACTTGAGCCACATTGTATTATAAGAAACATAAATTAAAAACTAATTATTATTTATTTTTAATTGCCAACTAATCCAAAGTCTCTGGGCAGGTGAGAGAGAGAGGGGGGGATGATAAATAGACAGATATACAGATAGATAGATTATAGATAGGAACAGAGAATAAAACATTAAAACAGAGGGAAGGAAATTAAAATTAAAATCTGAAACAAGATGAGCGTAAATAAAATGGCTGGCAGAATTGTTTTTAAATATTTTCACCTAGCAATGAAAAGACCATAATTTAGACAATCAACTGGGCATTTTACAGACCAGGTGCCACCACATGTATTTACTCAGGATAACTTGTTTGGTAGAAATACCTTGAAAAATGCTCATACCAAAGCTACCAGGAACAGAAAACAGTAGGGACTGAGTCATTTTGGGAATTTAGTCTTATTTGTTTTAATATACAGGATGGTGCCCAGGGGATTCCCCTGATGTTTTGCTGGGAGGCTTTTCTCTTGTTCCCACATGGGCACTGGGGCTGACAGATGGGAGCTCACCCCGCTCCTCCAATTCAAACCACCAACCTTTCGGTCAGCAGTTCCTGAGAGTAGATTTCTCTCACTAGCCCCCGGTGGTGCAATAGGTGAAATCCTTGTGCTGGCAGGACTACTATCTGATAGGTCAGTGGCTCAAATCTGGGCAGAGCAAGTGAGCTCAGCTCCCCATGCAGGGACAAGAGATAAGCCTCTCATAGGATGGCAAAAACATCAAAACATTGGGGGAATCCCCTGGGCAGCATGCTTGCAGACAAGCCAATTCTCTCACACCAGAAGCAACTTGCAGTTTCTCAAGTCACTCCTGAAACAAAAAAACACTTCCTGTTGTCTCTCTCCTGTTCTTAATGTAGGTCAGTTGAAAGTTGGATGTTTGCAACTTGGGAACTGTGTGTAATTAATGTCAATATCACAATTCTTATGGAGTTTAACCTGGGGAGTCTGATTCTAATGTCAGTTTTGGTGGATTATGTCATCTTCACAACAAAAATGTTGATTAAACATCTGTGACGTCAAAACTTGGTCACTTCCACTATGTTGGCTATAGCAATGTAAATTGGCGGAAGGCTAGGTACTAGGCATGAGAAAAAAGTTATGAAAATCAAAAGAAATCATAAGTGATTCATATGTAATGGGACTTTCTAGTTTATACGCATCACGGCAGCTAACCAGGAAGTAGACTTCCTTTTACGGTCCTTGAGGCCAACAATTTGCGTTATGATCGTAATAAATTCTTAATTATTGTGCTACTCACTTCTCCCTGTCTTCTCCCCCTCATTTCCTTCCCGCCTTCATTCAGCTTCTTCTTTTTCCCGCATTTCTATGGGGAACTGGAAGTGTCGCTGCTGCTAGGCAATGCATTCTGGAAAGTGTAGTCCTCCTCTTTCCTGCTGGCTTCTCTCCCCCCCCTTCTCTTCCCCGTTGCTCTGCCTTGCCCCATCGCAGGGGCCAACCTCTCTCTCACACACACACACTTCTCCTCCTCTCTCCCTGCGCTCTCTCAGATGCTTCTCCCCCCCTCCCTTCTCTTCCCCATTGCTCTGCCTTGTCCCATCGCAGGGGCCAACTTCTCACACACACACACACACACACTTCTCCTCCTCTCTCTCCCTGCTCTCTCTCAGATGCTTCTCCCCCTCCCTTCTCTTCCCCGTTGATCTGCCTTGTCCCATCGCAGGGGCCAACCTCTCTCTCACACACACACACCCTTCTCCTCCTCTCTCTCCCTGCGCTCTCTCAGATGCTTCTCCCCCCTCCCTTCTCTTCCCCGTTGCTCTGCCTTGCCCCATCGCAGGGGCCAACTTCAGCCCTCCAGGTAGGTGTTTTGGACTTCAACTCCCACCATTCCTCACAGCCTCAGGCCTCTTCCTTTACCTCTCAGCCTGGGCAAACTTGGGCCCTCGCTCCCTCAGGATCGGGGTGAGAGAGAGGCAGCGAGGAGCCAGGGGGGGCTCCTCCTCCTTTTTTTTGCTGCTTCCAAGAATAGAATACCCCCTCCCTCCCTCCCTCATTCCTATTTTGAGAGTTCCATCTAGAATTCAGTGTGATTTATTCAAGTTTTGGCCTACAACTCCCAGAAATCCCAGCCAATTTACCAGCTGTTAGGATTTCTGGAAGTTGTAGGCCAAAACCATCTGGAATGCGCATGCTCTGGCATACGAACTACTAACGAATTTCGTTAGTAATTAAGTTACATTTTAGACATTTTTGGAATTTTTTTGTAAGTCTTTCTTTTACTAATCAAAAAATCCCCCAATTTGATTTTAGAATCACCATTTTTGGGTTCTAGGTACCTATATTGCATGAATAAATTATCAATATGTGGTTGAGATAGTGCTTGCAGTTCTGGAGGAACTCTAATTTTTGCTTCTCATAGATTTAGCATGGGGATTTAGCTAACCAGTTAAAATTCATAAATAAACCAATTTTTTAAAATTGAAAAATGTTGGAGGGTGGGGTTTGAACCCATAAAACTGCCCTCCTCTTGGCTACAGGCATGCCTACACTGTATAGTTAATGCCATAATTCCCCTCTAACCACCCTGGGTCAATGCTATGGAATCCTGGGAGTTGTAGTTTGATGAGGCACCATTACTCTTTGGCAGGGAAGGCAATTACAATTACCCTGAGTCCATAGCATACCAAACTGCATGAATTCTACAGTGGAGATGCAACCTAGTTCGTTCTACAGCAAGTTGTATGGCACCCACTTTTCTTTTTCAAACAACGGCTATTGCCCCCCATCATCTGCCACCAAAAGTCTAATGATACGGCCAGTTCTGCCTCTGGACCTGCCTCCAAGTTGATCAAGCCACAAGAAAACTACCAAAAGGAGAATCTGGAAAGTCATATCACATGAATGAGGCCATACTATAACATGACTCTGCCTAATCCTTTGCTTTCTCCTGGCTCTTGGCACGCTGCAATTTAAATAATTACAAGTGTTTAGTTTTGTAGATAGTTACATTAGAGCACATTAATATCTTATCCTTTTGTTTTTCTCTTCCCACCACTCCACTCTTTTACTCCAGCTTCTCCCCCCCCCCCCCCCTAAGTTAACAATTCAGTGGTGGTTGACTTTATTTTAAAATACTTTTTTAGAAGAACATTCATAATTCGGATTAAATACTTTTTTGAATCAATTTTGATTCCCCCTGAAACCAGAAGTATCCTTGCGCTTCTGAAGCTGCTGCCACCATCTTTGTTCCGAATCAGGAAGTGATTCGGAACTGACTCAGCGTTTGGAGGCAAGCTGCAGCCTGCATGCTTAGATGCTTGCCTCCAGCCAATGAGGGAATAACATGTGGGGAGGGGAGGGGTTTCAGCACGGCAGTCATTGCACTTTAAAGGGGGCTGTGCATGCCTCAGGAGCTCTTTGCAATCCGGAGCAGCTAACGCAAAGGTAGCTTTGGTGAGAAAGGTGCTTGACTGCTTGGGAAGGGAACAACAGGGTTGTGGAAGGGAAAACAGTTTTTGGGAAGGGAACAACAGGGGAGAATGGCTGTTAGCAGGCCCATTGCCTGCGCGATTCTCGAAGCCTTTCCACTTGTGGTGTGCGGGGAAGAAGGGTAGGGCTACACACATCATCACTTTTTCTCCTGTTCCCTTGCACAAACAGTGAATTCGACTTTGTAGACCCTTCCTTCCCATTTTGGCTAGAGTTTGCAGTTATGGATACCAGAATCTCCTTATCTCCTATTACTTGCCTTGCACAAGCAGTGCTTTCAACTTTGAAGACCCTTCCTTCCAATTTTGGGGAGAGTTTGCAGTTAGAGATACCAGAATTCCCTTATTTCCCATTACTTTCTTTGGACAAGCAGTAAAACCAAATTTGAAGAACCTTCCTTCCCATTTTGGTTTGAGTTTGTACTTAGTTTGTACTCACTCAAATCTTGCTCAGAGTTTGTACTTGGGTATACTACCAATCCCCTTTCCTTGAAGTATCTTCCTTGCACAAGCAGTGAATTCTACTTCATAAACTGCTCACTCACAAGTTGCTTTGACTTTATACTTTGGTATACTACAATCCCCTTTTCCCAAAGTAGATTCCTTGGAGAAGGACCAAATTCAAGTTTACAAACCAACACCTCATTCACATCTTGCTTTGACTTTGTACTTGAGAAGGGGTACACTAACAATCCCCATTTCTTTAAGTATATTCCTTTCAGAAGCAGTGAATTCAACTTTATAAACAGCTCACTCACATGTTGCTCTGACTTTGTCCTTGGGTATACTAACAATCCCCTTTTCTTGTACTATGCTCCTTGATGAAAAACCCAATTCAAGCTTATAAACGGCTCACTCACATGTTGCTCTGACTTTGTCCTTGGGTATACTAACAATCCCCTTTTCTCGTACTATACTCCTTGATGAAACACCAAATTCAAGCTTATAAATGGCTCACTCACATGTTGCTCTGACTTTGAACTTGGGTATACTAACAATCCCCTTCTTTCCAACTACTTCCCTTTCCTAAAGAATCCTGGAGGCAGCACAATTATTCTTCTTGTAATATTCCTTATTAGATTACTTAAATTACTTAAGAAATTGTCTTAAACCCATGGATCATCTAAATATGTTGAAATTTAGTATGATGACAGAGGACGATGTTTTCTACCATAGTTGCAAATTTTGTCAGTAGTGGTCTAAAAAGAGAGAGAGAAGGAATCCCCAGAAGTTTTCCCAGCGTCACTTGCTGTTTTTCGCGTATTGCACAACTGCGCCTGCGAATAATGAAGCTATTTGGAAGTTTCAGAAATTTTGGAGATATTCTGATTTTTTCCCCCCGGAAAAATTCAGAATTCAATTCCAAATTGAACTACCAGCACCCCCTACATCCGAAACGTGTTTTGAACTCTTTTTTTTTTTTATAAACCAAGCCTAGTTTCTGTATACATTGAGACACTGTAATGATGGGCAATGTTGGAATTGTACTTTGTATCCTTGGATTTGTAATTGCTTTGTATTCACTAATGCTATAATAAATAAATAAATAAATAAAAATAAATAATTGTTTGTATTCACCAATGCAATATTCAAATGTCCCTCCACCACAATAGCAAATGTCCCTCCACACCTACAGTAACAGCCACTTGCTGTATTATAGAATCATAGAATCATGGAGTTGGAAGACCTCATGGGCCATCCAGTCCAATCCCCTGGCAAAAAGCAGGAAAATTGCATTCAAAGCATCCCAACAGGTGGCCATCCAGCCTCTGTTTAAAAGCCTACAAAGAAGGAGCCTCCACCACACTCCAGGACAGAGAGTTCCACCACTGAACAGCTCTCACTGTTAGGAAGTTCTTCCGCATGTTCAGGTGGAAACTCCTTTCCTGTAGTTTGAAGCCATTGTTCCATGTCCTATTAGGGCCCAAAGCTGTCAATCAGGGCCCAACGAAGATGACATTTCTGGCCTCTTCAACAAGCAAACAAGGCTATGACAATCAGAAGCAAGATCCCTCCTGTCATAATTCCTTGTTGTAGCTTTACTTACTGGTCACTCACTGGAATCAGCAACAGAACACATTCCCACTGGCTATTATGAAAAGTAGGCAATCTATTTGCAGAGGGGAGAGATTTATACCTCAAGTAATTTCTGTCCTCAAAACCTTGCATTTATGAATAAGCTTGCAAATATTGGAAGGTTCTCATAAAAATTGAATGGGATCATTTTATCACTTCTCTCTGCCAGCCAAATTCAGGATCTGCATTTACTTCTAGGCTAGAAGGGATCATTTTGTACCTGCCTGTTTTATATTTCTCAGTGATGAGTGGTGGTCAAAGAGGGAAAAAATCAAGTCAAATATGGCTAAAAATAATGCCAATCTTTTAAGAACAAAGCTTGGATGGATAAATATTAGCCTGTCTATTGCACTTTCCCCAAAAATATGCAAAAATACCCCTTGTAAACTGGGTTTTTTATTTTACAAAATGGAAAGCTATCAAAAAGTGAACAAAGTTTCACTGATTCCTATTATTCCAGGTCATTTCAAATCTTTTCACCTCTACCAAAAGCAACTGCAGAATTTTTTAAATATTACCATTTAGACTGCAATACCCAGAACCACTCAGCACTCTTTTGCAGAGAAAGCTAAGGACCTCATAAAACTCCAACTCATAATTGCATATTCTTGAGCCATGCCTGTTAAAGTGGTCCCCAGTCGTGAATCATTTGTAATGATGTTAACTTGTACTGATTTTTATTTATGCGTTTGTTCATCACCAAGGCATTGAATATTTGCCTTTTTGCTTTCAAGCCGCCCTGAATCCTCCCGGGGAGATAGGGAGGCCTTTAAAAAAGTGTTATTATTATTATTTTACTGGCACAAAAAAACCAGTATGTCACAGCAAATGAGATCTATATGTTGGATTTTGTATCACAAAATCACAAGTCAAACATTTCCCAAGCGTCTAGGACTGTGTGATTGTTGCACCTCAGGACCCAAGCAGCCCCCCCCCTTCCTAGATCACACACACACGGGCAAAGACAATAATGTTCTTTTACTTAGAATAAAGTATAGAATAGTCCAAAGAGGTAAAGGTAGAGCAAACCAAAAGAATTCTGCTTAGTCCTTGAGTAAATTCCAAGCGGATGCAAATCCCAAAAGACAAAGTTCCAACACAAGCACTGGAGTCCGAAAGCAAACTGCGATCGCTGAAAACAAATCCAAACTGCTCCGGCAGTAACAAGAATGTGGAGACTGGAAACAAGAGACGTGGATAAAGCTAAACGTGGCTTCAGATCTAATGAAAGTTTTCTCAGGCTGGGCAAAAGGCATGGTTTAGAATCCTAAAATCGCGATTCTAAAATCAAATGGGGGGGGGGGGGATTTTTTTATTAGTATATTAAAGACTTACAAAAAAATTTGCAAAAAGTTCTAAAATGTAACGTAAGTATTAACGAAATTCTAAATTGGTTCTAAAGTCTGAAAAGCAGGGAAACAGTTAAAAATCAAGGGGGGAACATTCCCCTTCACCTCTGCAGTGCAATTAAGTGGAGCTGTACATGTATAACATAAATATAAGAGGTAGTAGCTACTTGCTCTCAGGACAATTGTGAAAGTGAAGTACGATTCTCCCCCTTTATTATTTCCCCTTTCCCTCCTTTCTTCCTTCTCTACCCTCTTCTTTCATTCCTTCCTTTGCTCTTTGGTTCCCCATCCCTTCTTTTCTCTTTCCTTCCTTCCCTCCCCCTTCTCTACTTCTTCCTTTGTCTCCTTCCTTCCTTTGTTCACATTTTATTTCCCTAATAGCAATTAAACAGAAAGATATATGTATAATATATAGACTTTCTGCTGTGCTTTCTGCAACCGAACTTGCCTATCTCAGATTGGCCTCTTTAGTCATCAGAGCGCTTGTAAAAAGCGTGGGATGAGTCCTTCCTGAATCTTCGTTTGTGAAGTAATGCCGAGAGAGAGAGAGAGATGTATTAATGCAGTGGTTCCTCATGTTGTTGTGACCCCCATCCATGTTTTTGTTGCTACTTCATAATTTTGTTACTCTTATGAATTCTAATGCAAATATCTAATATGCAGGATGTATTTTCATTGTTACAAATTGACAAAAGTTAAAGCATAGGGATTAATCACAAAAACAATATGTTTGGGGAGGATGGACAACGGATGATGGGATTTGTAGTACCTTCGACGAATTCAGCTCTGACTTCCACAGCTGAGACCCCATGAATGACAGACCTGGACCAAACTTGGCGCACAGAACCCCCATGACCCACAGAAAATACTGGAGGGGTTTGGGAGGAATTGACCGTGATTTAGGGAGATAACTCTGAACCCAAACAATCCTGGATCAGGACCAAACTTGGCATGAATACTCAATATGCCCAAATGTGAACGCAGATGGAGTTTGGGGAAAATAGACCTTGACATTTGGGAGTTGTAGTTGCTGGGATTTATAGTTCACCTTCAATCAAAGAGCATTCTGAACTCCACCAATGACAGAATTGGGCCAAACTGGGATCCGGGGGAGGGCGGGGGGAAAGAGGAGGGGCGAAGGAGGAGGCAATCAGCTGATTGCCTCCTCCTTCGCCCCTCTTTCCCCCCCGCGCTCGCCGGCGCCCTCGCTCACCCCCCTCGCCTCTCTCTAGCCCCGATGCATGGATCGAGGCTAGAGAGAGGCAGAGAGGGGCGCCTTTCTCCTCCCTCTCTCGCCAGCCTGTCATTGGCGAGAGAGGAGGAGGAGGCCCGCGCTCACCCCCTCGCCTCTCTCTAGCCCCGATGCATGGATCGAGGCTGGAGAGAGGCAGAGGGGCGCTGCCTTTCTCCTCCTCTCTCGCCAGCCTGTCATTGGAGAGAGGAGGAGGAGGCCCTCGCTCACCCCCCTCGCCTATCTCTAGCCCCGATCCTGAGGGAGCGAGGGCCCAAGTTTGCCCAGGCTGAGAGGAAAAGGAAGAGGCCTGAGGCTGTGAGGAATGGTGGGAGTTGAAGTCCAAAACACGTACCTGGAGGGCTGAAGCTGGCCCCTGCGATGGGGCATGGCAGAGCAACGGGGAAGAGAAGGGGGGAAGCCTGGAGGACTACACTTTCCAGAATGCATTGCCTACCTAGCAGCAGCGTCACTTCCAGTTCCCCATAGAAATGCGGGAAAAAGAAGAAGCTGAATGAAGGCGGGAAGGAAATGAGGGGAGAAGACAGGGAGAAGTGAGTAGTACAATAATTAATTAATTAATACTTAAGAATTTCTAACGATCATAACACAAATTGTTGGCCTCAAGGACCGTAAAAGGAAGTCTACTTCCTGGTTCGCGGCAGCGATACGTAAAACCTCAAAAGTCCCATTACATACGAATCTCTTACGAATCCTTTTAATTTCCGTTTCATTTTTCTCATGCCTACTGGGCAGTTATAGGAACAAACTCTTGTGCGCCCACTGCACTCCCTTTCTCCAATCTTTCCTGGAAGCCGAGATAGAATCTCTCCTGTTGAAATCCTCCTCATTAGCGCGCCCAGCTGCATCGCTATCAGAATGAGAACCAGAAAACTCCCCGTCTCCCAACTCCGCATCTGGGAAGGGAGTCACCACTCGTTCCTGAGACCCAAGGCCACCGGGCCTTTCATAATCATCAGAGTCGAATTCCATGGAGTCTTCACTAAGGTCATCTGCGGTATCATAACCCTCCAGCCATGTGTTATCCCATTGCAGGCTCTCTTCTGAAGTGTCATAGGCATCAGGCCACCCATCATCCTCTATTTCCCCTGGCGCAACTGGTACCTGACCCGGAGTCCCCTGGTTCTGCCCAGGCCCACCAGGCTGGAACCCTACAGTGATGTATTTTCGAATGGTGCATGCAGATCCAAGTAAGGTGGCCTTTTGTAGTTGACAGATCGTGATTTTGTCAATGTTTATTGTTTCCAAATGATGGCCGAGATCTTTTGGCACGACACCCAGTGTGCCAATGACCACTAGGACCACCTGTACTGGTTTGTGCCTTTGCAGTTCAGTTTTGAGGTCCTAATAGTGGCTGAGTTTTTCCTGTTGTTTTTCCTCAAATGTGACTGTCACCTGGTATGGCGACATCAATAAGCCAAACGTTTTTCTTTTCCACAATTGTGAAGTCTGGTGTATTGTGTTCGAAAACTTTGTCAGTCTGGATGCGAAAGTCCCACAGTATTTTTGTGCATTCATTTTCTTCTACTTTGCAAGTTTATGATCCCACCAATTCTTTACTACTGGCAGGTGGTACTTGTGACACAAGTTCCAATGAATCATTTTGACCACAGAGTTGTGTCTCTGTTTGTAGTCCATCTGTGCAATTTTCTTGCAGCAGCTGAAGACATGATCAATGGTTTCATCAGCTTCCTTGCACAGTCTGTATTTTGGGTCATCAGATGATTTTTCAATCCTTGCCTTAATTGCATCATCATCATCATCATCATCATCATCATCATCATCATTAGATACACAACAAGATTAGTACACAGCAAAGAAGATTACAATGTTGGCTTTTGTATTCACAAGTCAGACACTTCATTTATTTATTTCGAATATTTGTACCCCACCCTTCTCAACCCCGGGGGGGGGGGGCAGACTCAGGGCACTTCTCAAATGTCTAGGACTGTGTGATATTATTATTATTATTACCATCATTATCATCTTGCGGAAGTAGTTTTTGCCCCCTGAGAGCACACTCTGAGGCTGGATCTACCACTGTCCCTTATAATCAAAACTTCATCTCAGATTATATGCTTTGAACTGGATTATATGAGTCTGCACTGCCACATAAACCAGGATAAGCAGATAATCTAGGATCAGATCCTGGGATATGGGGATGTAGATCTTGCCTGAGAGCCACTATATATATATATATGTGTGTGTGTGTGTGTGTGTGTGTGTGTGTGTGTGTGAGAGAGAGAGAGAGAGAGAGAGAGAGATATATAACCTCCAGGGCAGTTCTTTTTCTTCACATTTTGAATTAAAAATGTTGATTAAAATGAAAACACTTTTTCCTTATGCACTGTTTGCATTGGATTGTTAATTTTATAAAAGCAAAGCAACACTAGACAGTTTTAGCTCCATTCTCCATGCTAATATTTTAATATGCCTGCTTGTGTATTTTAATGTGGTTTTTATGTAGTTTTAATGGTTTATATTTTATTACAATTATACATGCCAGCCTGAGGAAGCAGTATGAGTTTGAAGGGTGGATAGAAATGTGAGAGTCGGGGTGACAGAAGTTCACAGTGGGTAGCTTCATTCTTCTTTCTCTCTCCTCTTTTCCATCAAGAAAGCATTCTCCATTGCTTCTTTATCACCATGCTCCTTTGTCATTATCAGAGAAGTTGGGTTTTGCAGAAAAATGCTGGACAACCAGCAAGGCTCTTGCTATCTCTTTTCAACTTTCAAAGGAGCTATGCTGCAGAGAACAGCCATGCTGGCTTCCCGGCATATCTATATCAATCTGCCTACTCAATTTTGTGTCTGACACCTGCCAGCATTGATTGTATCAGCAGTCTACTGAAGTTCAGTTGTTTGACCATTAGTATCAAGGCAAATCCAAACCACATATTATCCTTCTGACATTCCATTCTTTCAGCTGCTTAAGGACCTCTTTATATGGGGCTGAAACAATCCCATTTTGCTGGCTTTTGGCATAAGCAAACAACGACAGACTCTATTGGCTTTTCCTTATACATATCTTTTGATGTCTTGACCACAGTCTGATGTTGCTTGGTATATGCTGGTATTCTTCTCTTAAATTGTTGAAAGATGCATTCACTCTTTTCTAAGGGCCCCGCTCATCATTTCGTCACATCAGATTTACATAATCAATGGCATGGCGGGTACACAATTTCTCTATCATCTACTATCAGCACATTATCAAAGCCATTTAAGACCCTTCTACATGGCCATATAATCCAGATTATCAAAGCAAATAATTCACACTGTCTACTTTGAACTGGATTATATAAGTCTACACTGCCATATAACCCAGTTCAAAGCAGGATAATCTGGATTTTATATGGCAGTGCAGAAGGGGTCATGTCAGACTAATTTATTTCAGCAAGTATTTCCTTGATCACAGAACACTATTTGAACATAGCCTGAAAATAATTGCTTATACTGCCCATAGACCCCGAAGTCTGGCAATTGATGGCTGCAATGTCAGTGGGATGATGAATCAACTCTGTTTTTTTAGTCTGAACATTAAAGGATAGCCTTTGCTGCTTGTTTTGAGCTTTGTATTTATCACTTCAATATTTGGACTAAAGTCCAGAGCAGCTTTACTGTCTGCCTGACATAGAAACCACCAGCTGCCTTGCTTATTGCCAATAACAAATACATTTTCCAAGCTCTGATGAACACAAGAAGCTAAAAATGACTCATTTCTGATGATACCAGGATTTCATTATATAGAAGACATTTGATTCCATCATCTCTAGCCCCATTCGCTGCTCAGAACTTTCATCAATCACTATTTTGTCTAGGAAGAACTAGAATCTACCAGCTGTCCAGCTGTGTGGAGGAACACAACTCCATGCAGATGAAAATACCCGTGTCCCTATTGCTGCATGGTAAAGCTGCAATATGTGGTGGCAGTAGAAGAAGCAGCATCAAGATTACCCAGATGGTTTTAGATGACTTACCATTTGGTTTCCCCACCCCTAGTTTTTAGGAACAAATTATTTATGTTAAAGACCTATGAGAAAATTCTCCACCTTTGTTATTTCCTTTAGAATTTCCACCAAAACCTAAACTGGATTCACACAAGTCATCAACCACCTCTGTTTGGCTCTCCACCTCTTTTTGCCTCTCCCATTCTCCACCTACATAAGCCAACTAACTAGCAGTTTTATCTCTTTCTTTCCATAATGGTGATGGGATAGTTCCCTCCAACTCCATCCTCAGTGCAATAGATGTGCTTGAATGACACCAAACAGGCCATCTGGAATGTAGAAGTCCATCATCCAGCAGACAATGAAGTTGCTACTGTGTCCTCTTCAACACAGCCTTGAATCTGGCATTTGAGGTAACTGCCTTAGCATGCCGAATTGAATAGCCATGCATAGCTTAAAAGTTTTGAAGTCTGTTATCAATCAGGAGAGTGGCAGAGGTGGACATACGTAATCATTGTCTATAGTATACTGTCCAGAAACTCTGAAGTCTAAGCTCAGTAGTACTAGACCACAGTCTGTACTCTGTAGATCCCCCTCTTGACCTCTCTAGTTGATAAAACTCCTGTAGCAAATGATGGGAAATATATCTTTATTGAGATAACAAAGAGCTGGTGCCCACTAAAATCACTCATACTGAACTAAATGGATAATTGGGTTGACCATTTTATCAGAATTATAAAACTATTTTTATTACCAGTTTCATAGCATCATCAGAATACTTTTGAAAGAAACATACCATACCAACAATTCAGGAAAGTCACTTTTTTGGATTGCCAGAATTCCCCAGTCACCACAAACACAGATAATCATTGTTCAATGAAGTAACATTTCTATTCTCTGAAACCAAAGAGGTCTGACATCTGAAAAGATAATTTATTTAATCCAGACACAGATGTACTGCTTCACTATAAACTAGGCCTAAGTACAACGAGTAGTACAGAAATACTTGTCTCACTCAGCTCAGAACCTGGCTTCAGTTAAAAATGATTGCCAACCAGAACTTGGATTGGTTCAAGTTGCCATGATATAGAGATGGACCCCCCCCAAATTACAAATGAAAATGGTCAGGGAACCCTAAGGCAAATACTGGATAGATAAGCAACTTTGGCATTTGGGATCTATTCTGCATCAAAAACACAAATGGGCATTTTTGTGTCCAGAAAATGGCATTTCCTGCACAAGAAGTGAAAAATAACATTTATTATCAAAACATCACATTTATTTTGCAAGGAATGGGTCCCAAACTGTGAGGAGTACTTGAAACTGCAGCTTTTGAGATCCTTTCGTACAGCAGAAAGAAAATAACATGAGTATAATTGTTCCTGTGAGAATGAAATTTATGAAGATTTACATCCCTAAACAGAAGTTGTCTTCCTTCAATGGCTGAGATGATATTATTTGCCAAATGTTGATTACTTTTTCATATACTTCCTGAGAGACTGAAAAGTTACTTTTTAAAGAAAAAGGTAATTTGTTCATACTTGTTGCAGTGCTTGTCAAGATATGTCGCTGCTCATTTTTATAGTGATAAAAACAAGTACTTTAGTACATTATTTCTCCCATTGCCTTTTTGTAACCTTTTGGGGAAAAACAAAACTTTAGGACTAGTAGGAAAATGGCATAAAAATTGAAAAATGTTTCTGGAATTGCCTATCAAAATGCCCTTCTGAAACAGTGGATGGCATTTTGTTCAGTACTTATGGGATCATAAAGTAGAATAGTAATCTCATAACTTCTTGAGACTCACATTTACAATAATTAATGATCAAACGTGTCCCCTCCCCTTCAAAACCTACCTTTTCAGCCTGGCAGCACATCTTTCTTTTTTTACATTTTTTTATTGAAAAGAAACATATTTGAACAGATAATCATTATCCATTGTAAACATGCATTATCATAAACATTTTTCTATATTTTCTATTCCCATTCTTTACAGATTCATTCATATTTCTTTTCATTTATTATTTTCTCCCAACTCCTCCTACCCCCCTTTCCTATCCCACCCCCCACCACTTTCCTCTTTATATCTTTATTTTTAACCATGAACATATCTTTTGAAGTCTTTGTGCAATATCTGTATTGGCTTCACCTTCTTCTATCCATTTTATATATGTTGCCCATTCTCTTTAATTACTTTTGCTTTGTCCTCCTGTGAGTCTTCTTGGGTTGTACATGCAATAATATCTGATTGGACTTGTTCAAATAGATAGTTATTCCATTTTTTAACATCTCTCCACCCCCAGGCTATTACTGCCTTTCCTGCTAAAATCATTGCTTTGAATAAGTCCTGGTTCTTCACCGCAATGTTTTTATTCCCTGTGGTTGCCATTAACATAAATTCCATATTGACTTGGATTGTTATTTTGAAAAGTTTCCCCATTTTCCTTGTTATCTTGTTCCAAAAAGTTTTTGCATTTAAACAGTCCCACCACATATGTGCATACCAGCCTTTCTCTGTTTTACAATGCCAACACATCGGACTTAGCCCTGTACCCATGTTTGCTAATTGAGCTGATGTCCTATACCATTTCCAGAGAAATTTCTTTCTAAATCTTTATATTTTTCCATTTTAATTTTGTTTACCCCCTTATTTAATTCCTCAATAATTTGTTTTGTGAGTATCCCTTTATTCTGCCATTTATTTTGTAGTACTCTGACTACTTATTCCTCATCTTTTATCATTATTTTATATAATTCTCCTACTAAATCTTTCCATGTCTTCTGTCCTTTCATAAGTATGTTCTCAAATTTATTTTCTTTGCTTAAACATTCTCCATATTTCCCTTGTTTGAGTTTGTTATATAGCTCCCATACTTTTATCCAGTTTTTATTTCCCATTTTTTCTATTATCCTGTCCATGGGGATCAATTGACCATTTATATCGTACATATCCTTTATGCAGTAATAGCCTTTATCTTTCATATCTTCCCACCATTTATGGCCAAACTCTTTTCCATATAAGCTTTCTAGTGGTGTCAATTTTACGGTATCCGGCATCCATAGTGGTTTCCATTTTTTCCATATCTTTAATGCTAGTCTTCTAGGACCTCTTGTTTTTTTAATGGAAGCCTCTAGATTTCAAGTAAAAATCCCAAATTTTCCCTCTCCATTGTTTACTGCATCTTCTATTCTGCACTATTTTTCTTCTCTCCTTACACTGTTTTCTATCAGTTGCCTGGCAGCACATCAACCAAAGGGCTACCAAACTAATGTAGATCAGGGCACTGGGAAATGGCACCAGAAAGGATCTTTCTATTGTGGGAAAGTTGTGTCAGGACCTTAAGAGGTCTGTTCAGCTGCCTCTCCTTGATACAATCCGTAACCAGCAGAGCAGATGTCATTTCCAGTGCCCCAATCTGCAGGACTTCAGTAAACCTTCAGATGAAGTATTGCTGGACTGAAATGGTTGACTTTTGGGGACTATCTAAAAGTAAGTACAACAACATACCTCCATCATCTTAGTCAACATCTATTGTTCAAGACTATAGATCATTTTTTAAAGAGTCTAGAAATCTTTATTCCTTATACAAACATAGTAGTTGCTCCTGATCATTGTGGCATCTTTCAAGAGTATGTCTCACATTGAAACTGACCAATAAAAATAAAAGCCAAATATTGTGTGAGATATTATTTTATATACGGGGATTGACAGAGTAGATGCAAGAATAGAGGAGGTTGTTATTGTGTGCTTTCAAGTCATTTCCCACCAATGGAAACCCTATAGTTATTCCCCAAAGCAACCAGTTCCAGGTAATTGTTCTATAGTATTGTCAGTCCTCTGTATCTGCAGCTTGAAATTTTGTGGATTTTGAGGTCCTCCAGGGTGATTCTATGGTCAGTTTCCACTAGAAAACACTGGGGAACTTAGAGATGCCTAAAGAGACAATATTAATCAAATCTGTGAATAATCAATCTACCTCATATTGGACCTGCTACAAGGTTCTACAGTTTAGGATGTTCCATTTCAGGTTCCCAGCCAGTCCCATTACTGTCCTCTTTCAGTATTGGATAAAACTGAAATATCATCCCTACTGTATTCTCCCAGGTGTGACATGAAGCCAGGTTGAGCCCTGAATTTGAGCAGGAAGACTAAGAGACAACAAACAATAACTGGGCTGCTGCCAGGTTCTTGGGCTGTATGACCTCTGAAGTTGCCAGCCACAGATGCAGGTGAGATCTTAGGAAAGAATGCTGCTGAAACATGGCCATACAGCCTGAAAAAACTCACAGGAGCCAATGATTCCAGCCATGAAAGCCTTCAACATTACATTGAACAAATAATAACTTTTTACCAAAGGAACTACCAAGTTCATAATTGTTCTCAGCCAAACTTACGCATAGCATTGGCAGAGATAGATATGAGTTTTGTTTTAACCATCATTATTTTATAGCACTTTTGGGTTGCACAGACAAAGACAAAGCACACATGAGCAATATTGAATGCAGACATAGTAATCTTTATCTAAAATCTATGACTAGAACAGCATGTTGCCAGGGAATATTTGTTGTTTACGGAAATGTTTTCAGGGTCGGACACTGTTGGTAGCCATTACATCTCATGTAGTGGCCCTGGGCACATAATATTGCATTTACAGCATTTCTACCATAGCACAAATGGCAGAGCTCAGCAAAACAATACAGGTTATGGGTGAGATGTCAGCTATTGTCAGAATGGAATCAATCAAGCCCTCTACAACAGATCAGCTAAATCTGTAATTCTAATTTTACACCACCATCATAGTACTTCATTCTGCTCCTTATGTCCTCAATTTATACACATGGAATTTTCCATTTCCTCCCAATATATTCCCAGTGTTTCAATATATCAGAATTCTATGGACAGAGAACATGCTTTAGCTCATTTAGCCTGTTATGGGTCTCCACTTCTCAACTGTCTTTTTCTCTATTTTTGTTTAAATTGCTCTTATAAAGATTTGAATTTCCTGGAGTCCACAAATATTTTCCTCTTCTGCTAGATGATGTTCTTTTTGAATTCCCTGACAAGCAGCACTCAGAGTAAATGGAGTTTGCTATCAATATATATATCACATCGCCATGCTGGTATAATGGTTTGAGATCTGGACTATGACTCTGGAGACCAGGGTTCAAGTTCCTGTTTGGCTATGGAAACCAATAGGCACTCTCTCTCAGCCTCAGAAGGAGGCAAAAGCAGCCTCCACCCACCTTAAACAAATATTGCCAAGAAAACCCCCTCAGGGTCACCAAAAGTTAGAAATGAAAGTAAAACAACAACAATGAATATAAAGCAGTGGTTCTCAATGTTTTTTGACCAAGGACCACTTGAACAGGGACCAATTTGACCAGGAACCACTCTCCAACTTAGTAGCAAAAGGGTTACGAATCAGGTTTTGTCAACTTTAAATTTGGTTTGGTTATTTGGAGTGCTGATTCAGAAAACTGCATTGGATAGACCACATCAGCTCTAGTTTCTGATACAGAGCATATGCCATCCAGTAGTTGCCATCTGCTCGTCCACAAAAAATCATAGTTAATAAGCCTTCACACTATAAGAGGGTTTTGCAAGACCAGTCGCTCTCAGTGAGGCTGCAATCTGGCTTCCCCCCCCCCCCAGAAATTCTCAGGGTGGTCCGTGAGAATGCCTTACTGGTACATTATTTAAACTGTTATGTTTATTCATAGCATGATCTGATCACCATGCTCAATATATCCCATATGCATGGGGGTATTGGGATAACTATAACAAAGGTTTGCTAGGGTAGACCCTCTCTCACTCAGACTCAGCCCCCCCGAATCAAACAAAGAAAACACACCTTTCTTACACTCTTGGTTTGTAGGCAGAATTGAGAAAGGTCAGCCTGAATGTCTGCTAAAGAACTAAAGGGAAAATTACAAATAGGATAATTTCAATTACTCCTTCCATTACAGACTTTGAAAAAGTTTCCTTTCTTGGACTACAGCTCCCAGAATTCTCAGCTGGAGCTTTTGAGAATTTTGCTTCTACATCTGCACTGCTTGAATGCTTATAAATAAACTCAAAACATTGTTAAACTCACCCCAAATCACCAGTGATACTTTCTGTTGATCAAAATAAAAATTGGATAAGAAGTAACCTGAAATTTTTCACTGTTTAGACTAGAATTGGGCAAGTGTGTCCCAATGGCATGATATGGTTATTAAAGGAAGAAAAGGTTCCTTTGCTTCTTTTCATTCATTGTTCTGGACAGCTCCCTCTTTTGGTTTCGAAAGAATTCTGATCAATCTTTTAAGTTATCCAAACTAATGAATATGCAGAACATGCTTGGCTAAGTGAAAATATATTTGAAAATTCCTTCCTTTTCCCCTCCCCTCCCTTCTCCTCGCTTCCCTCCATCCTTCCTTCCTTCTTGAACTTCCTTAATCCTGAAGGAACACATGAATGGCAGTTAAGAATCAGCCCTAAATTTTCCACCAAGAACCACTTTCAGCGCTGAACAGTGGCATAAATTGGATGCCTCTTACAAGTGAATAAATGGTTCTTGGGCTTTCTACTTGTTTATTTCTTCATTTGTGTTATTTATTTACTGAAAGAACTGCTGTCCAAGCAATGCAGGCAAAGTAATTCCAAGCCAAGCTGTCTGTCATGCCTATCATCTCCCACTGTCCTTCCAAACTATTTCAGACATTTCGAGCAAGGGAGTATTAAGGGGAGTATGAGTTAGCAGGGGGGTTGTGACATTAATGGTCTGAAAAGGCTTTAAACGTCAGTAAGTAAGGATGACGGCGTTCAACAACTGGTGGCAGGTCGGAGGATTTTGCTGGATTCTGCCTTATTAACAATTAGGGTGGTGGTTCGCCAAGTGTTTTCTTTCCCCCCTTCCTTTCCCCCTTTTTTCCTCCAGTGTATGTGGCTTTTTCTGAGAAGAGAAGATGTGACAAGTCTCCGAGGTAGGATTTGCATTGAAAAACAAAGGAGGCTCTGACTGTATTGTTTTCTGTTGTGCTTTTGGGGGTGGGGGGAGCGAGGAGGGTGTGATTTCTAAGAGGAGAAGGCATGCCAAGTGCAGACTCAAAAGAATAGAATGGGTGGAGTAAGCAACGGGAGTCAAAGGGGATTTGCTTCTTGTAATATGTGCCGGTAATATTACTGAGTGTGCTTCGCTTAATAAAAGCTGTGGCTAGAGGGTGAAACTAGTCATGTGGAGCCAAAAAAAAAAATCAAATGTTCTTCTAATGACTATAATACATCTATCGACAGTATAGTATAAATAGTATAGTGTCTGTGCTGTATCCTGTCTTGTATTTTTCTCTGGGCTAAAAAAAACATGCAGAGGTCACAAAGACAACCCTTCAATCTGTTATCGGTCATACTGGCTTGGTTGTTTCTGAGATTGGCTTAGGAACTGTTGAGACTGGAGGAGTGGAGAGGATGTATAGAAATAGAAGACGGGGAGGAAATGAGCGGGGGGGGGAGGGGTGTGTGACAGTCTTCTGACCTGAGGCATAAGCATCCTAAGCTCTTAAAATGCATGTCATGTTTTCGCGCCACCGCTGTGCCACTTGGGGAGCTGGGGGTGGCTAGAAAGTGAAGCACATATTGAGGGTAAAAAAGGGGAGAGGTCTTTTCTACTTCTTTTGATTGAGAGCTTCCTAGAAGATGGGAAGAAGAATATGATGCAAGCTGTCCATTTTGCATAAAATGACTGGCAGATTCACACAGGTCTTCGGGCAGTCTTCTGACTGGCTCAAAGTTGCCCATTGTTGAAGGGTTTTGTTCTCCTTCTTGCCTATTTTAAAACTTGAAGCAGACAGGGTCAATTACAGTGCTGCCACCAAAACCATTTTCAATGGCAATACCCATTTGTAAACTATTTTAAATTATTAAGGCAACCTCAGATCATGTGCAGAAAGCTTTCTCTTACTAATAAGAAAGAGAGTGCCACAAATAGCTGTTCTTCACAGTCTCCTAATGGATATGATTACTCCTAGCAAACCAGACTCCCTAGAGGGAAAAGAGACTCTCTTGGCAAATGTGTTGTAACTGATTCTCCAGTGAACCTAATAGCAAACCAAAGTGTTGGTCCATTTAGCTCAATATAGTCTCAACAAACCAGCAGTAGATCTCCATCATTGCATAGCTTTGTCTAACAGCTTGACCTGGACATGTTAGGGAGAAAACTTTCATAAGAAGTAAGTGGTTCATGAATGAGCTGCAGACCTTCCACAAGGAAGGAGGCCTTCTGTGCATGGTTTTCCTTGAAAACCTTGAAACTTGGATGAGTCAACACAGGGAAGTAATTCTTCAACTATTCCTCCACACATACAAAGATGAGTGATTTCCATCACTTTCTTCATCCACTTAGAAAAACGATAGCAAATATTTCCGTGAACATTTGTCCAGTTTCTGTAAAGCCCCAAGTGTCTTGGGAAATTGTCCTGCATAGAAATGCATGTTGGTTTTTTTAAGACTTGTGTGTAAATATTGGGTGGTTGCCAAAATGCAGTTCCTAGAAAAAATGCCTTAGTGAAAAATTGGTGTCTCTATGCAACACCCCCCCCCCCTCTTTTTTTTTGCACAAATGCTACAATTTACATACAAAAAAATACTTCTAAGAAACTAGAACAAAATTGTTTTTCATCCCTTTTGGCATAATGAAACTATGTGTTGCTTTTGCACCCAGTTGTTCGCAAAAGACATTGGAATATGCAAATACTGAGCAAAACTCTGTGTTATTTTCATCTCTGTGTTATTCTTCCAGAGCAGGTTTCTTAAATATCAAGATACCTATATTTCATCTGGGAAATGAATAACATTGGATGTTCTTTCCATCCCTAGCCACCACATAGTAGACAAACAAAGATCTCCTCCATCCCCTGGTCTGCCTCATGACAAGTCTGGTATCTAAGGGCAGTGGTATTCAAACACTATATAGAAAAATGTTGCTATGTTTTGCTTGTATTTTTTTTTAAAAAAACCTGACCCTTCTGGCAAAGAATCTAGGACATATATGTGGTGCACAGCCCTATTTTATCTTCACCGCTGTCCTGTGATGATGACCGAACCACAGGAACCTTTACAATACAACAGGGCTCATCTATACTGTTGAATTAAAGCAATATGACACCATTTTAACTATCATGGTTTAATGCTATGAAATCCTAGGATTCTGGCAGAGAAGGCTAAAGACCTTGTAAAATTACCATCCTCATGATTCCATAGCATTTGTTTGTTTGTTTGTTTGCCATATCAGAAGTGAACTGAGGGTACAGTTGTAATGTATATATATAAAAATAAAAACAGAGTTTAAAAACATGGCATTATACTAAACGTCCTTTGACCAGTAGCTGGCCACTTGGAGGGCCTCTGATGTTGCTGTAAGAAAGTCCTCCATTGTGCATGTGGCAGGACTCATAATAATAAGTAATAAGTGGTCTGTGGATTGCTCTTCTCCACACTCGCATGTCGTGGACTAGACTTTGTGGCCCCATTTCTTAATGTTGGCTCTGCATCTTGTGGTGCCAGAGTGCAGTCTGTTCAGTGCCTTCCAAGTCGCCCAGTCTTCTTTTGCCCAGTGGGGGAAGTCTCTCATTTGGTATCAGTTACAAATTGTTCTTGCGAGTTTCTCTGTAGATCTAAGAAAACAATTTATTGATTTAAGGTGTTGGTGTGCTGGCTGATATCCAAACAGGGGATCAGCTGGACATGTCACTGTCTTGGTCCTTTCATTATTGGCTGCCACTTCCCGGCAGATGTCAGATGGTACAATACCAGCTAAAGTGTATAATTTCTCCAGTGGTGTAGGGCACAGACATCCTGTGATAATATGGCATGTCTGATTAAGAGCTACTTCCACTGTTTTAGCATGGTGAGATGTGTTCCACAGTAGGCATGCATATTCAGCAGCAGAGTAGCAAAGCGCAAGGGGCAGATGCCTTCACTGTGTCTGGTTGTGATCTCCAGGTTGTGCCAGCCAGCTTTCATATGATATTGTTTCTAGCACCCACTTTTTACTTGATATTCAAGCAGTGCTTCTTGTAGGTCACAGCGCAGTCCTGGATAACTCCCGGGTCTTTGGGTGTGCTGCAAAGCTCCAGTGGGTTCCTTCCCAGGTGATACCTGTCTTGTTCTTAAAATGAAAAGCACACATCTGTTTTTTAGATGGATTAGAAATCAGATGGTTTTCCCTGTACATGAGGGACATGAGAGAAGCCTCCCTGCAGGATTACAACACATTCAGGTGTCCCCTGGGCAATATCTTTGTAGAAAGCGGATTCTCTCACACCAGAAGTGACTTGCAGCATCCATAGCATTGAAACATGGCAAATGATGTCAAACTGCATTAATTCTATTGTGTTGATGTACCCTTAGACACAGTGTCACCAACAGCATACTATGTAAGCCACTCAAAAAGGCTAGGTTATTATTTTGATATCATTTATTGTTCTCACATAGCATCCAAACCTATTTTGACTGCTGAGGCTCAGATGTGAGCAAAATATTTCCTCAGCACCAGCTTCATCATCATCATACAGAATCCCATGACCCTCCCCAGAGGACCAGTACTGTAGATCAAGCAAGACTTGCATAAGAAATAACCCCATCATCTGTTTTACCTCGCTCCAAGTCTCTCAGTTCTTTGTGACTGCAGTTGAAATCCACACCATAACTGAAGGAAAAGTAATTTGCCCAGCAATTCTGTTTCAATCTGTGTTTTCCTAACTTTCTAAGAACTTATAACAAGTTAATTAAGTAATTTTGAGCTTTCCCAATTCCTTATTACTTTGCAAAGCATTGGGGGGGCGCTCTTCTACAAATAATTCAGATCTATTCATTCTATAAAATACTTGATGATAGTGGAAATAAAAACTATTCGAAATGATTTGTTGATCTGGATCAATACATTTTCTACATGTTTAAGTTCTCGTGTGGGATGTGGATATTGTCAGGACAGGTGCCTGCTGCCTGCACTTGAAAAGTCGTCATTATACTATTTCAGAGAGCGAAAGTCAATAACAGGGATTTAAGAGGGGAAAGTGTACATAATTGAAATGTGCATACTGTCAATTTTAATCAGAAATTAATATATAGAAAATCCAAAGAACTGATAGGCAATCAGCAAACTATTGAGTTGTGTATCTTTTAATCTGCAGTTGGTTTAATAACACAAGATCCTCTCCAGATGATAGAATTTGTGCTATGCTATAGAAGAAAATGTGATCTTGATGTTATTGTTATTGCTGTTGTCATTGATTACTCATTGGGTGGTAAAGCAGAAAATGTAGTACTGTTGCTGTGTCTCTTCAAGTCATTTCTGACATATGGCAACTGTAATGCAAACCTGAGATATTCCAGGCAGAATTTGTTCAAAGGAGAATTGCCTTTTGCCATCCTCTGAGACTGAGAGAGCATGATTTGTGCAAGGTCATCCAGTGGATTTCCATGATTGAGAAGAGATTTGAACTCAAGTTTCCAAGTTCTCTAGTCAAACACATAAATCACAATACCATACTGTATTCTATTCCTAAGAAGAGGTACATTGTCCCACACAAAACCATCTCAATACCACTTCAACAATCACAGCTCCAGTTCAAGAAATTCTGGAATATGTAGTTTGGTGGCACTCAGAATTGTTCATTGGACTACCCAGGAGCTGTCATTCAAAAAAGTGTGCTAGAGTTATCTAGAAGAGAATTCTATCATCTTTGTTGTACACTCAAGTCATTTCCAGCTTTTGATGATCCTAGGTATTCAGCACTGTCCACTGAACTACCTAGGGGCTGTCATTCAAAAAAGTGTACTAAAAATATCTAGAAGAAAATTCCAAACACTTCATTGCGTTCTTTGCTGTGCACTCAAGTCATTTCCAGCTTTTGATGATCCTAAGATGAAGTCAGTGCAGGGTTTTCTTGACGAACTTTTTGGAGCTTCTCAATGGTAGTAGCTATTCAACAGAGTGGGAGAGTCCTCTTCATTGGAGATATTAAAACAGCAGCTGGATGGTAATCTGCCTGTGTTGCTTTGATTGTGTATTCTTGCATTGGAGAGGGTTGGGTTGAATAGTGCTTGTGGTCTCCTCCAATGCTGACAGAGGGAGCTCATCTGTGCTCTCCCTGGATTCAAACCTCTTACCTGTCAATCTTCAGTCCTGTTGACACAAGGGTTTGACCCATTACACCACAGGGGGCTCCTGATGCATATGATGAGGTTCTAGGAATCTCCAGGACCTCCAAGGTCACTCTGTGGGTCATGATGGAGAACTTAGAAATTTTCTGAAATAATTTCTCTTTTAAAAAAAACTCTAGGCCCTCCAATGTGATCCTGTGTTCAGCTTCTATCAGAAATTAACCACAGCGCCATGCCGCAAGACCAAGACGTTCCTATGGAAGTGCTGTCTTAGATTGAAAAAAATAGCAATTCCTTGATTGAGCATTTTTACTTTCACAGAGGTCTTGTGTTTCTAACCCTAGCAAATGTGGAGGGCTGAATGTATGTGACTATGAATGTATATCTTTTTCTTTTCCCACTTCCTTTCCAAATAGACTTTTGCACTTCTACTCTACTGGGTGCTAAAACCAAGATTATAGTGCATTGTTACTGTGAGTCTTCATTCCTATAGTTACTTACCTAACAGTAAACTCCACTGAACTGAATGCGACTGACATCTGATTGGATAGATATGGATATCGATATATAGCGAGAAGGTTGGCCTGTAAATCTCCTTTTAAGGAAATTGTTCAAAAACAGGTTGCGAGGCAGTGAAATTCCCAACTCGGTGAACCCCATTAGAATGATTGTTTTCATTAAATCTTCATTAGGAGAAGAATTGCTACAACAAGGACAAACCACAGTAATTTGATTTCACTCATCATATCGAATGTTTCCTTTAAGGAGAATTTTATTACATTAGAGTACGCTCTAAGTGGGTTGCAGTGTAATTCATTTGGTAATGATACACGGGTGACATTTTCATGACAAAAGTGCCGAATTCATTGTGTGAGTTAGCATTAGAACAACACGGGCAACATGAGGCCCAGAATATTAAGAATTGCTTTTCTGCAGGGCCATAATTTTTAACTGGGTCTCATTGACATATTGAATCAAGGTGGCAGATTTTCCATAAATATCCCAGTATAAATTACAAGTTGGGTTTGTGGACATTCTTCTGACTTGCATTATATTGCCTTTTAAGTTATATTAGAATACTGTAGGGTTTAAGCATTTCCCATCTGTTGCTTACAAAACGATTGTTCACACATCAATACTGAACCATGGAATGGTCACAAACAATTCAGCTGCTGAGGGCAAGAGATCAATCACAGAATGTCAAAGATCAAACAATACTGCTTCGGTTCTGGAAATAAAAGGTTGACTGAAATAAATAAAAGCTTGCATATTATTAAACTTGGCTTTCTGGAATATTTTCTTTATCTAGTAAATGTATCTGTGTCTTGTATCAATGAGCCCAAAAAGGAAAAATTCTATTGGTAGTTTTCACTAACTGCAGATGTCACATTCTCTAGCTTTCTACCATCTTATAGGTTTATATTGCATATCACATAAAGTACATAACAGTGCTTGGAAAAGTTACCTTTTCCGTCCAATTCCTAGGATTAATTCGATAAATAATGTTTTTCAAGTTCTGTTTTATATGTGTGAGGAAGGAGCACAAAGAGGAATTTAAATTGCCAAGATATATCTACTCAACCCAATCGATTCTGCACATAGGAAGATTCAGAAATGTTTGTTTAGTTTGGGTTTAAGCAAACAATTCAGAATCTTCAGAATCTAAGGAAGGATATAAAATGAGGTTTATAAAATTTTAAATAGCATTGATAAGATAAACAGAAAGTTGTTTTCTCACAGTACTAGAACTTGAGGACAACCGAAGAAATTGATTGGCAGCAAGTTCAGACATGCAGGAAAGCGCTACTGCTGTATGAACGGAACTTAGAAATGTTCTTTTTTTGAGTTGCAACCATGCTAGAAAATCACAATTAGCATAGTTGCAACTTAAGCTGAAATTATAGGAGATGTGAACAAAAACCTTTTCCAAATTCTGACATGTTTATACTGAAGACAGAATCATCCTCCTTCAGACTGTCTGAATGAACCACTGAACTCAACGATCAGAGATAGTATGCATGTCTGCAGGACATGGAAGTAATTAATTTCTTGTAATCAATTCCTTTACATGGTAGCTAAGCTATGTGACACCTAAGTTTCAGCCATAATATAACTTAACCAGGGATAGCATGGCCCCTTTTGCAGTGTAACCAACTTTTAAATTAATTTATAGTTACAGACACCACTAAATGGAGGAATATGTATATTTGAAATGCTAGCTATGCCTCAGGCTAGTCATTCATGACAAGGTGAATGACAGAAGAATGTGTTGCTGTTACATTACTAAGTTGTTTGTTTGTGTGTGTGCGCGCGCGCGTCAGGAGTGACTTGAGAAACTGCAAGTTGCTTCTGATGTGACAAAAATGGCCATCTGTGAGGACATTGCCTAGGGAATGCCCAGATGTTTTACCATCCTGTGGCAGGCTTTTCTCACAGGAAGCTAGGGCTGACAGATGGAAGCTCACCCTGCTCCCCGAATTTGAACTGCCAACCTTTTGGCAGTCCTGTTGGCACAAAGGTTTAACTCATTGTGCCACTGGGGGCTCCGTGCATTACTGAAGGGGGGGGGAGGCAGTAAAGTGACAGATGTACAATAGGATCCCTCAGAACCCATGTGGATTTATCGTTTTGCACTTTGGGACACTAGCTAGGGAGTGCCAATGCTCATCAGGACAGTCTTGCCAGCTTTATGTAACAAATTCTCTTAATTACTTAACAAGGTGTGTTTGTTAATTATATGCAGAGTTGTGTAACATACACTATAAGAGGATTATAGCAACTTGTTTTAATTATATGATAACCAAGGACACAATATAATTCTTCGAAGTATATAGAATCCTAGATCCTCTAGTGTAACTTCTATGGGCTATGTCTGGTGGGAGTTGGACATACAGTCACACAGGACAATCTAGAGCAGTGTTTCTCAACCTTTTTTGAGCTGCAGCACACTTTTAACATTAAATAAATGCAGGGGCACACCACCAACCAAAATGACACTCTAACACAGTAAAGAATGGCTGGGGGATGGTGGCCTGCTGGGAGCAGCTGCTGGGAGTGCCGAAGCCGGAAGAGGGGCCACACCATGCCCCCCTCCCCCCAGCCTCAGCTCTCCCACCAGCTGCTCCAGCCTTGAGAGGGTGGTGCCAAGCCAGCGGTGGCAGAGCCAGCACAATGCTGACTTGGCACTGTCCCCTCAAGGCTGGAGCAGCTGCTGGGAATGCCGAAGCCGGGGGAGGGGGCGAAGTGAGGCTGCACCATGCCCTGCCCCCTCCCCCCAGCTTCAGCTCTCCCACAGAGGAGGAGCATGAGCGGTGGACAGGCTTCAGTGGGCGGGGCTCCTCCTCTGCATGGCTTCAGCAAGTGAGGAGCGAGAGTCATGACGAGTCATGGCGGATTGGAGGCTGGCTGGGGAAACGGCCAAAGGGGTGCCCCCACCCCTTCTTTTTCTTTGCCACTGCCTGGCCCTTCCTCCTCCCCCCCCCCAAGCAGCAGGAGTTCAGCCGGAGGGGGGGGAAGGAAGGGGGGCAGAGAGCTTTTCCCGAAGAACAGCAGGAGGTACGTCACGGCACACTAGTGTGCCGCGTCACAGCGGTTGGGAAACACTGATCTAGAGATTCCTAGAAAAGTATTATCTCAATTTGTTTCAAAAAGCATTTTATGAATGGGTTTTTTCCATTTTCATTGGGGTTCTCCAAGCCTAACCCTGTGAAATTGTGGGGTGGGGGGGCTACTGTATGTTATTTTAAAAGGTTTCAACACTACAGATAGTTTAATTGCTTTTTAAATGCTATGGTTCGGATATTTTTATGTTTTAATGTATGTTGGTTTTAAGAATTTGTAAGACATCTTAAGTCCTATTATGAGGAAAAGAGGTGACATCAATTAGCAATAACACAACTAAATTCTCTGAATAACTTCCAGCAGTTGTTTTTGAGAAAGAAAAAAGCACACTGGCATTTGAAAAGCTATGTCTGAAAAAAGACAAGTGGATTCTGCTAGAGGGAGAGAAAAAAACAGCTGTCAAAATGTCAAGCCGTTTGACTTTGAAACAAATGAGAAAAAAGTTTACAAAGTGAGAGGACAAAGATCTCTTTCACTTTGATTTATATTTCCTTCCATCTATCACAGAAATATAAAATTAAATCCCTCTGCAATTAAATTTCTGTTAATATACCATGCAGAAAATACATCTGATTCTCAACCACAGCTTGTATAGATTGTTTTGGAGGACTACAGCTCTTGACCAGAATGCTAATTCAAATCCTAACCCATCCCTCCCAAATTTTCCAACTTATTTCATTGGTCTGAAATCTGTCTATAATTCCCAACTACAGTAGGCTCTTTGGGAGTCAATCCATAAGTAAACCAACAGATTTGATAAGTCTACTATAGACAATACTAACAATAATAGCCAGATCTGTAAGACTCTCCGTAATATTTTTGCTTAGAGTCTCACAAGTCTCATCAGGAGTGCTTTAAAGTGAGTTATATGTGTCATGGAGCCACTAGTCTTGACAGTGGGAGTTCTTTGAGTGCTGGGGATAATAGCCTGAATGTTGTAGTAAGAACTGTGTGAATAGTACAAAACCTCGATAGTGGGAGGAAAAAAATTAAAACCTCAACTAAGGGGAATGAACCACGACTTTAAATGTCTCTACACAAATAGAAATCAATAGAAATAGGGTTTCTAGATCAAGGGAAGTAGTGCCATCACTACTATTCTGCTTTGATCAGACTTTACCTAGAATACTGTGGCTGGTTCTGGGCACAACAGTTCAAGAAGGATATTGGCAAGCTGGAATGTGTCCAAAGGAGAGCTACTAAAATAGTCACAGGCCTAAAAGCAATGCCTAGGGAGATGGGTACATTTAGCCTGGAGAAAAACGGTTCTGAGTTGACATGATAGTCATTTTTAAATGTTTGGTAGATGGAGCCAGCTTGTTATCTTCTGCTGTTCTAGATACTAGAACATGGAACAATAAAGTCAAACTACTAGAAAAGAGTTTCTACCTAAACATAAAGTATAACACCTTGATGGTAAGAGTAGTTTAACAGTGAGATAAAGAAGGTGAACAAATAATACAGAATTATTTCATCACAACCTAAGCTCACAAGAGACATTTATTATCTGTTCAAAGATTATGCTACTATGTATTCAATAAAAATTATTAGTATTACAGTGGGATAAAGGGCCTTGGAGTGTGATTGAGTCTCATATTTTAGAGGTTTTTAAACAGAATATGGATGGCCATCTGTCAGGAATGCTTTGATTGTTTGTTCCTGCATGGCAGAATAGGGCTGTACTGGATCATCATAGAATCATCGAATTGGAAGAGACCTCATGGGCCATCCAATCCAACCCCCTGCCAAGAAGCAGTAAAATCGCATTCAAAGCACCCCTGACAGATGGTCATCCAGCCTGTTTAAAAGCCTCCAAAGAAGGAGCCTCCACCACACTCCAGGGCAGAGAGTTCTACTGCTGAACAGCTCTCACAGTCAGGAAGTTCTTCCTCATGTTCCAGTGGAATCTTCTTTCCTGTAGTTTGAAGCCATTGTTCCATGTTCTAGTCTCCAGGGCAGCAGAAAACAAGCTGCCCCACCCTTCCTATGACTTCTCCTCACATATTTATACATGGCTAACATGTCTCATCTCAGCTTTTTCTTCTGCAGTCTAAACATGCCCAGCTCTTTAAGTTGCTCCTCATGGGGCTCATTCTCCAGTCCCTTGATCATTTTAGTTACCCTTCTCTGGACACATTCCAGCTTGTCAACATCATCCTTCAATTGTGGTGCCCAGAATTGGACACCGTGTGATTCCAGGTGTGGTTTGACCAAGGCAGAATAGACGGGGAACATGACTTCCCTGGATCTAGACACTGTATTCCTATGTATATGCATGCCAAAATTCCATTGTTTTATTAAGCTGCCACATGACAATGTTGGCTCATGTTTAACTTGTCATCAACTTTCAAGTCTCTTCAAACTCTATGATTCTTAGTAGTGAAAAGGTAGCCAAAGAAGAAATATCAAACAGAGCATCCACTGTTATGGAGTTCTTTAATGACCTTAGTGTAGTACACAGCATGGGAAATTACTTTAAAAATATTTTGTTGTGTATCTTATTATAAAGGCCCAGGCTTGTGGTTCCCCCCTGGCCAATTAATTGCCTCCACAAAAGAAACTTGAGAGAAAGCTTGAGATGATCCAAGGATGGTTGGTTTATTAGTAAAAATAAAGGTCTTACAGGTTTTGAGCTATGTGTATTTCAAGACTTTCTTAAGATTATCATTACAAACATTCTCTGGAGCAATGAATTTACTGGACAGACAATTTATAGATACATTATGCACATAGTGATATTATCTTTCATTACATTGCAACCATTATGTGAGATGGATATAACTTGTTATAAAAAGTAAATCATGTTAACTAGTTGCTTGTGTCTACTTCCAAGTTCTGGTATCTTTGAAAAGAAAGGTCCTCAAGTTTTACTAAATTTCTGGGGATTGCTCCAAGACAGAAAACAATGGCCAAATGCTTAGGATTAGGATGATCTTCTTAGCTCCATGTGTTGGGCTGGGGTAATTTCTTTGAAGGTAAATAAGCTTTGAGGAAAATAGATTTATTATATGCCAGTTTTATATCAACTGAATGTGTATTAAAATCTGTCCTCCCAGAATTTGCATCAAACCTTTTCTATCATTCCTTCAAATTGATAAGGAAAAACTAGCTGAAGGCTATCAATTGAAAGCTGGTACTCTGTTAGACTGTTACAGGTCTTTAAGTAGGCTTACTACCTTGTAACTGCTTCACATGCTGATTTGCGAATCAGGGGAACATTTCTGTGGCTGCAAATGTCCCTGAAAACTACACCCAGCTCGTTCTGAGGATGGACCCCGGGGCGGAATCTGTACCCGATAATTTCCAACTCTGCCTAGAAGCCGTAACTGGATGGCTGCGAGCCAGTAACTTGAAGGTGAACCCGGCGAAGACGGAGATCTTGTGGCTAGGCCGCCTGGGGGGGGGGGGGAGATCCAGCTGCCGACATTTGACAGCGTGGCACTATGCCCGCAGTCCTCAGTAAAGAGCTTTGGGCCCGGCTGGACCCGCAGCTGTCTATGGAGGCACAGATTGCTTGTGCCTGCAAGACAGCCTTTTACCATCTGCGGCAAGTGAATTCTTTGAGGGTGTAAATAAACACATAGATAAAGGGGACCCAGTCGATATTGTTTACCTTGACTTTCAAAAGGCTTTTGACAAAGTCCCTCACCAAAGGCTCCTAAATAAGCTCTTCAGCCATGGAATCAGGGGACAGGTCTTGTCCTGGATTGGAACCTGGCTAAACTGTAGGAAACAAAGGGTGGTAATAAATGGACATTTCTCTGGGTGGAAAGAGGTGAGAAGTGGCGTACCCCAAGGTTCAGTTTTGGGTCCGTTACTTTTTAATTTATTCATTAATGACCTGGATGTAGGAGTAAATTCTGAGGTAGCAAAGTTTGCAGACGACACTAAATTGTTCAGGGTAGTTAAAAATGAAACTGATTGTAAAGAGCTCCAGAAAGATCTCTCGAAATTGAGTGAATGGGCAACAAAGTGGCAAATGCATTTTAACCTAAACAAGTGTAAAGTCATGCACATCGGGCAAAGAACCCCAACTACACCTACCAATTGATGGGGTCAAAGCTTTCAGAGACAAACCAGGAAAGGGATCTTGGGGTTTTGGTGGACAGCTCAATGAAGATGTCAACCCAGTGCGCAGCAGCAGTAAAAAGCAAATTCTATGCTTGGCATGATCAGGAAGGGAATCGAAAATAGGTCGTCAAATGTTGTATTGCCTCTCTACAAATCTATGGTGAGGCCACATCTGGAGTACTGTGTACAATTCTGGTCACCGCACCTCAAGAAGGATATAACGGAACTGGAAAAGGTACAGAAAAGGGCAACAAGAATGATCCAAGGGATGGAGCAGCTCCCTTACGAAATCAGGTTGCAACGCCTTGGTCTTTTCAGCCTTGAAAGACGGCGTTTAAGAGGTGACTTGATCGAAGTGTATAAAATCATGCATGGGATAGAAAAGGTGAATAGAGAAAAATATTTTCTCTGTCACACAACACTAGGACTAGGGGGCACTCCTAAAGCTCCAAGGTAGGAAAGTTAGGACTAATAAAAGGGAAATATTTCTTCACCCAGAGGGTCATTGGGTTATGGAACTCACTTCCAGAGGAGGTTGTGACAGCGGTCAGCCTGGACAGCTTCAAGGCAGGATTAGACAGATTCATGGATACCAAGGGAATCAGTAGTTACTGAAATGGACATCCAAGTGCCACCTCTGTGTTGATGGAGGCAGGCAGGATTTCTTCGGGTACTGGTTGTGGGGGGTCGGGAGCAGGTGGGGGTTTTGCCCTCCTTTCTGCTAGAGATCCCTGTGTACAACTAGTGGGCCACTGTGTGACACAGAATGCTGGACTAGATGGGCTGAGGCCCGATTCAGCATGGCTCTTCTTATGTTCTTATGTTCTTAAACGTCTGGCTCCCTATCTCTCCCGTCGCGACCTGGCCATGATGATCCAAGCCACGGTCATCTCGAGGCTCGATTACTGTAATGCGCTGTACATTGGCCTGCTTTTGTCAGCGATCCGGAAACTTAAACTGGTACAGAACATGGCAGCTCGCTTGCTGCTAGGAGCCCCAAGAACGGCACATATAACGCCACTCCTGCGCGAACTGCACTGGTTGCCCATTGAATTCCAGGTCTCCTTCAAGGTGTTAGTTTTGACTTTCAAGGCCTTATATGGTTTGGGGCCAGTGTACCTGAAGGAGCTGCTTACCCCATAGGCGCCCAGAAGATCACTGCACTCAGAGGGGCTTAACTTACTTGAAGTCCCGGGTATGAAGTCCTGCAGGCTCTCTACCACATGGCAGAGAGCGTTTTCAGTGGTGCCGCCGGTTCTATGGAACTCGCTGCCGCCGGAGACACGAGCCTTGCAGGACCTGATGGCGTTCCACAGGTCCTGCAAGACCTGGCTGTTTAGACAGGCATTCGATGTCTGACAGCACCTAATTAACGCTTGCCATCCTGCCATACCACTACCATTCTCCATGTACCAGCTATGTCTGGCTATGATTTTATGTGACTGTTTTAAGAAGTAATTTTATGTTTTTAACCATGTGTTTTATATCCTGTTTTATATGCTGTTTTTATATGAGCCTCGGGAAGGGCAGTTTATCAAATCGAAATAAATAATAATAATAGTAATCTTAAAAGCCAGTTAGTTGTTCTGAACAATAAAGCCATATGCTGCAGATGAGCATGATACAGAAAGATGAAGTAACCTGTCCTGCCAATTGATATGACAATGAGTTGCAACAAGATCCTACAAGGATCTTTGCTTTTGCCCCATGTGTGTTTGCTTGCAGGAGAAGGCTAGCCTTGTCATCCTGTAGTGCCCTGCTTGCCAGCACCATGGAAATCTCTTGCTTGGGATGGCTTTTTATGTGAGTTTCTGGAGTCAGAATAGGAGATGGAACATAGTTACAATATTGTATCTAGCTAGCTATATATGCCTGCAATGCTGAATTTCACTTTTACGTGGGAGGCTAAGAGCCCTTGGTAGTCACTGTGAAAAACTGGTTTCATTCCACACGCTAAATTACATATTTCACATATCTGAGAAAGTTTGTGTTCACCATCATTGTCTTGGTGTCCTTAAGGCCCAAACTAGAAAATATTTGAGAGAGATGTCTAGTACAACTATGCATACATGAAAAAGTGCATGTCCAAAGCTGGAACAAGACTGGAGTCACTAAAGAATCCTCCAGCCACAGTGTGAAGGTCTGGATCAGGGCAAGAACTCCATCCATCTCCTTGAACTTTCAAAAACATAGTGAGGAAAGTATGACTCAAAGGTTGATCAGGCTTTGTTTTAGATTCTTTGCTGCTGGCAGTTTCTCTATCTGCCTCTCCTTTCTCTCTTATTTCCCTTGTCTTAAATAACACTACATAACAAAATTTGGGGGGAAAACCCCATTCTGTTTGAAATTGTTATTTCTTGTTTTATTGTGAGGTACTTACTTTGAAAGTAGTTGCTATACTCTAGAAACCTCATTTTTGTGGCTGCCACAAACTATGTTGAATCGGTTGAGTCTCTCTGAGATATTCATTGAAAAAACATAGCCAAATGTGCTGCAGGATCTCCCACAAAAACAAAGTTTTTTCAGTTTAAAAGGCCTTTTCCATGTTTTTATGATAGATCCAATTAAGAAATGACATTTATAACCCAAGAACAAAAATCATGTTACAAAGTGTAATAGGCAGATTTTCCATTCCATTGCCTGGCATTAAGGCTTCAATCACCCATGTCAATCCCAGTGAAAACTGTGTTTCATAAAAACTGAAATCTTAAAAGGAAACCAAGAAAAGTAAAGAGAGTGATTCAGAAGCATGATTGAAAAGTTGATATAACTAGATGCTCATTCGGATTTTTCTGCATAGCTAATCTACTCATTTGCCTTTATTGAGAATCTGCAGGTTGGTATTAAATGAAACAATGGGAGGGTGCTGTAAAAATCTAAAGTCTTCCCATGTGGTCACCATTAATAATTCCTTCTACCCATCTTTGCCATTAATATAATGCCTATGTTGTGCTTAAATTAAAATTTTTGTAGACAATAGAGTATGGACAGCAGAAGGCATGAATATTCTTGTTTCAAGGGGCTAAATGTTATGTTTTGTTCCAACCTGGAGATATGTTGCATATTGTCTCTGCATTTAGAACTACTTTATTATTCTCTTTGTTAATCTGCCTACAAAGGATTAGACCTTGTTATCTTTTGTTATGAATTGGTTAGTTGGTTATACCTAACTGGAATTTCTAGTCCTATTTAGGCCAGTTGTCTTCAGAAGAAAATAGAAAAACCCACTTGCCCCTAGTCTTACTATGTGAGTATGTTACAACTGCAATGACATATATAATAGTTAGAATATATGTGTCTCTGCCTATATTGTTATTAGATTGGTAGCAAAGGCATCTCAGCATATGTATCCACAAAAACATAGGCATATGAATGTATCTATCATCTCTGTAACATCTTTAGATGCTATGACGTTAAAACAGTATGAGCCCAACTGGGAAAAGAGGAGATTTAAATAAACAATAACACAAACCACAACTGAAGAAGAATGAAATGAGAATGCAGCACTTCCATTCCCACAATACATGAATTTATCACACATTGGAAATGTGTGGATGATTTCATTTGCAGCATAAATGGCTTTTGAATCTAAGCTTAATGACAGTGCATTACATTCTTTCCTAAACATAAAATGCCACATCAATCGTATTTTCTTTTTATGCATTTTAAACATATCATTTCCCTTTTCATAGAATGTTTGTTTGACTTATCTGGAACTGTAAGGTTGCAAATTATTTAATTCCATTTGAATGTTCTTTTTTGTATGTTACTTCCTATTTTCTTCTTGTTTTAACCTATAATCTGCCTTGAGTCGCAATATGGAGGGAACGTGAATCAACCTCCCTCTATTACTCAGTAGTTCTTTCCTGTATCTCACCCCTAAGATATTTTTGCAAATGCCAGTATTTTTGTAAATGTCTGACTTGATGATTATCCTGTACATACTTACCTTGGAGCAGGTCCCACAACACTAGGGCTCACCTTGGATTAAAGTGCACCATTGGGAAAAACTGCAACCTACAGAAAATATCAGTTGCATCTGGTTTCTTTCAATAAATAAGAGTTCACTAGAACAGTGGTTCTCAACCTGTGGGACCCCGGATGTTTTGGCCTTCAACTCCCAGAAATCCTAACAGCTAGTAAACTGGCTGCAATTTCTGGGAGTTGTAGACCAAAACACCTGGGGACCCGCAGGTTGAGAACCACTGCACTAGAAGAACACAACAGTCTTGCATAGCTTATTTGAGTTTGCACAGGGAAATGCTCTGATGGATGTTGTCTTTGCATCACTCCTTTTAATAGCAAGCTCAACAGGCAAATGGCAACAAGACTCTAGCTGAAATACTGGAAAACAAGAGGACATTATCTCAGATTATCTATTTTTCTATCTCATCGGATGAGCTACTTTACCAGTTGCATGCTGCTTGCTCTCCCCTTTTAGGATAGAGTCCATTACACAATGCACATGTACTTCCAGCCAGGTTCTGTTGAAAAAGGGAAGAGCAAGTGGTGTATGCAGCAACTGTGACAGCATGGAAAACTTCCCATGTTGCCTTCAGGATGGGGGGGAGGGAGCCAGATGACAAAGATTTCCCACATGAGATGGGGCTGGGATAAGTTATGCAATGAGCGGTGTGTGGCAATGGGTTCTCCACACACCCCACTGGGACCCCATGGATTCACCATGATGCATGGTGAATCCATGGGCTTTTGTGATGAGATTCTTTGTTAGAGATTCTATTTAGTGTCCAGAAGCATAACAATACTTTGTTAAGGAGGAGCAGAAGACACCCAATGGGAACTGTGTGTGTTCAATAGTCAGAGAGAGTTGTGTTAAAGTGCCAATATGAAAGGGAAGAGAAATGGATGGTGGAAATAGAATGTCCTGAAAGGAGGAGGGCATGGCTGACTGTCTAGAACACTACAATACTTTGCCGCATACTTTACATTTTTTCTATTTCCATTTATTCCAAAATTTGATCTCCTGCATATTTTATATATATATTTGTATGCTCTTTTCTATGTGGATGAATAAATGTATTGTCATTGTTGTTATTTACTGTCAAGTCAAGGTCAAATTATAGTGACTATGAATGAGAGACCTCCAAATCTCACTCTTATCATCAGCTTTGCTGAGGTCATGCAGGTTCATGTGAATTGATTCTATCAGTCTTTAATATGGCCTTCATTTTCCTACTATCCTGCAGCTTCCGTGGTCATTGTTATGTCCCATTAAGTCATTTTGAACTTATGACCCTAAGACAAACCTATCATGGGGTTGTTTTTCCACATGACCTCATCACACTAGATAAAGCATGTGCACCCACTTTCAATCCTGTGGCTGCCTCCTGCACAATTTTAGGGTTTGTAGTTTAAGGAGGGGATGTTGAAGATCTCAACCAAAGTGGTCCTTGACCTCACAAAACTACAAACTTCAGAATTCTGCAGGAAGCAGCCTCAGGATTGAAAGTGAATGCACAAGCTTTATCTCCTCTTTAAAACACTGATATGGTGAAGTCCTCAGTGATTCACCCAAGGTCACTCAATGAGTTTCCATGCCTGAGCAAGAAATCAATCCCTAGTATTCAGAGTTGTAGTCCAACACTCAGACCATCGCATCACATTGTTCCCCCTTTCACCTTACCATCATATTTGGTTTTATAATGAGTCCTCTCTTCTTATGATATGTCCAAAGTACGATAGTCCCTGGTGGCACCATGGGATAAAGTGCTGAGCTGATGAACTTGCTGACCAAAAGGTCACAGTTTGGAATCTGAGGAGTGGTGTGAGCTCCTGCTGTTAGCCCTAGCAATTCGAAAATACACAAATGTAAGTAGATCAATAGATACTGCCAGCCACATGACCTTGGGGGTGTCTATGGACAACGCCAGCTCTTCAGCTTAAAAATGGAGATGAGCACCAACCCACAGAGTCAGACACGATTGGACTTAATGTCAGGGGAAAACCTTTACCTTTATCTGTACGATAGTCTCAGATCTAGGAAAAGTTAAGGCTTGATCACTTTAAGACCCATTTATTAGTATTTTAGCAGATACTACACTTGATCTTAGCCAAAAAGCCAAGAAGCGATACATTGCCCATTGTATAATGACCCTCGAAACAATCTCCTGGGAACACTTTTGAAAGAAAGGGCAGCATGGCAACAGTCAGCAGTTGTCTGTGACTTGTTAGCAGATTATTCCAAAAAGATTACATTAAAGGTTGCCACATTTGCAGTTGCAGCTCAAAAAATTCGAGCCAAAATAGTAAACTCCACTGCAGAAGCGAAAAAGGAAATGGAGATATATTGGGATGATGCGAATCAGACATTGTAATGGTTGTCATGTCACTACTGCTGTATTTTTTTAAATGCCAGTATATGGAACATGTTTTAATGTTTATATTGACAAGTGCTTGTTGTACTTTTAGAAGTTGTATATTTTTTGCCATGGCCTATGGCTAGTACAATAAACCATTCATCCATTCATTCATCTTTTTTTTAGTATTTTAGCAGTCCACAGTATCCATAGAACTCATCTCCAGCACCACATTTCAAATGAATGTGTAGAAGCATTGTGGTAATACCTGATTCCAAGCCTCACCTGCATGGATACAAAAACATATTTTTCTCTGGAAAGTCATATAGATAATTTATCTACCTTCTCAGAGCCATACCTAAATAATACAAATAGTTTGGCAATGAATGTATCAATAAATAATCTATAACAATGATGGCTGTTGGTCAAAGAAAACAATATATACCCATGTATATGTCCAGCAATTTTAGTCAAATAGTCAACTGCACAAAAATCCATGCATCAATGTGAGTACCTAAACTCTTCTTAAAAATGAACCATCCTGTTTTCTGAGTTGAGTGGTGATAGTCAAGAGCTTAGTTCATCCCAGGTAAACCTAAAAGTAATACCAATCTTCTCTAATCTCTCCACCATGGTGCCCCTTTTGGCCTTTCTGAATGCCTGGGCAGGGAAATGGTGGCAATATCCAGGACAGGCTGGTCCTCTGAGGTGGCATTGGTGCTTTCCCTTCTCTGCAGAATGACCCTAGACTTATCCATAGGTCATATTACAATCCATAATTTTGGACCCCAAATCTGCCCTCCACTTATACATGAAGTTGACATGCATATACATAAAACGAATCAATGCTGGTGTCCTGGCATGACATACTCATAGCAATAATACAGTGCCATGTTCAGAAGAGATTAGAAAAGTTGCTTTGGGATAACTCACAGAATTGTGAATCCCCTAGCCAACTCCCCTAACCAGTATGGTCACTGATTGACTGGGGAATTCTGGGGGCTCTCGTTTACAATTTACGTTTCCAAGCTGTAGCAATATAAATATAAGAACATGTTATTCAGAGAGTAAAGTATCTTAATGCCAGTCCTTTTCCCAACCACAGCCAGCTAAATGTTTCTGGGCATTTCTCTAGTAACGGCTCTTCCATTTTATATTCCTTGCATCCGAGGTATATTGTCACTGTAAATGGAGATATTCTTTAGTTATCCCAGTGATCCTGGCACTCAGATCAATTACTTTGCAGGACAGAATTGGTTTCATTTCCATCCAAAAACATATCACTGGTACACTGTTTCCAAGCATCATCTCACATCAAGGAGCTGTAATATTATTCAAGCAGAGATAAATCTTTTCATAGATTAAAAAAAAAACACTCCTCTATTATGTCTTTGAATACGGATGACCTAGTGAATTACATTGTAGGACTCAGCAGGCTCTGAAATATGTGTGTGAATAAATATCAGAGTCACCTATGACAGGATCAATTAATACTGTTGAGATTACTTTAGACTCCATTAAGTTCCAGGTTGGACACAATATAAACTGAGTGTGCCAAGATGTGCTGGCACTTGATTCAAGACATTCAGGCAATAAACTTTGCTGCTTTAAATTTCAGTCTTCCAAATATACCCTGTCTTCAATTCTATCTTGAAATACTGAATTAACCTGCTCTAAGAGGATGGAGCCCTAATCAAAAATGTCCTTCAGCTCAGAAAAAGCAAAAAATGGTTAGGTGAGAGGAAAATGTGGGTCAGTTCTTTAAAATGGGATCCCATTAGTTTCCTTGAATTTAGAAGGCTATCCATTATTATTTTTTGAATTTTCACAACCATCTGAAGGGGGAGAAAACTGGAATGAGAAATATTATTGATGTTCGAAAAAGGAAAAAAATGCTTTCAACTAAATTCAACCTGGGGGAAGTTTATGTGCTCAACATATGCAGGGAAATATCACCATGACATGATTCTAAAATTCAACTTCATCTCTCTCTTATTCTCTCCACCCACTCCATTCTCCATTCTCCATTCAGTGCCAATTGCTGGTTTCCATGTCAGAGAAGCACTGGTTTTCGTCTGAAAATTAAATCAGCTATTCATGGGCCAAACCCATGGTATCACTAGAGGTGGCACTACCCCATGTAGTAACTACTGATGTCACCCCCATGAACCTCCTGCCATACCAGACTAAACCACAATACCTGAGATATATATATATATATACACACACACACAGTATGTATGTGTGTGTGTGTATCAATTTATATATCATAATAAAATTCTGCTTTATTTATTTATCATGTCAGGAGTGAACCAAACAGTTGTATTGCATTAAAAAACAAACAAACAAAACACAAACTTTGCAAACTTGGCATTCTATTAAATGTCCTTTGACCAGTAGCTGGCCACTTGGAGTGCCTCTGGTGTTGTTATACGAAGCTCCTCCATTGTGCATGTGGCAGGGCTCAGGCTGCATTTCAGTAGGTGGTTTGTGGTTTGCTCTTCTCCATACTCGCATGTCATGCAGGCATGTAGCCAGGGGGGGCTAAGGGGGCTTCAGCCCCCCCCCTCAAATTCTCAGGGTGGTCCGCGAAAAGGCCTTACTGGTACATTATTTAAACTGTTATGCTGATTCATATCATGATCTGATCACCATGCTCATTATATCCCACATTAATGGGATTATTGGGATAACAATACAAAAGGTTTGCTAGGGTAGACCCTCTTCCACCCAGTCTCAGCCCCCCCCCCCCGAACCAAACTCACCCCCCGAATCAAAATCCTGGCTTCGGCCCTGATGTCATGGATTCCATTTTGTAGCTCCATTTCTTAAGCTTGGCTCTGTATCTTGTGGTGCCAGAGTGCAATCTGTTCAGTGCGTTCCAAGACACCCAGTCTTTTGTGTGCCCAAGAGGGAGTCTCTCATTTGGTATCAGCCATTGATTGAGGTTCTGGGTTTTAGCCTGCCACTTTTGGACTCTTGCTTGCTGAGGTGTTCCAGCGTGTGTCTCTGTAGATCTTAGGAAACTATTTCTTGATTTAAGTCATTGGCTGATACCCAAACAGGGGATGGGTAAAATATGTCACTGCCTTGGTTCTTTCCTTATTGGCTTCTACTTCCCAGCGAATGTCAGGTGATGCAATACTGGCTAAACAGTGTAATTTTTCCAGTGGTGTAGGGTGCAGACACCCCATGAGAATGTGGCATGTCTCATTAGGAGCCACATCCATTGTTTTAGCACGGTGAGATGTATTCCACACTGAAATCATTTTTAAACTTTATACAGACAATTTGTGTAAACCGGTGCAGTTCAAACCTCCCACAATCGCCCAGTGACATCACTGAGTTGAACCTACTTAGATCTGGAATAACTCTTTAATAAGTATGGAAAGGGGAAATATATTTTTAAACCTTGAAAATTATTTGGGTCATGAAGATGTCCAGACAGCCTGATCATTGGCAAGAGATAAGGTAAGATTTGTAGCTTTGTAACAAAGAAAACAGGCAGCACAATAGAGCTATGCTTCCTTTCATCTCATTATCAGTGTTTTGCCTTAGTTGAAATAAGACTGCCTTAATCAGACTTGAACAGGGGCCCCATTCCTTTCATAGCTCTGTAGAAAAGTACATTTCAACAAGTGTTGCTTGTCATGCAACTGTGTAACAAGAAAGAGCAGCCAAAATTTCTATTCAAGGTGCAGGATTCCTTTCTGGTTTTTACTGTGGCAACCCTATTAATTTTGTTCTCATCTCCTCCAAAAGATCTCTACCAGATGTACATTTAATTAAGAGTTTAACTGTCCCTTATTCCTGGAGTTTATATCCCCCGAAATTATAAATAGTTCAGAATATGGCAGTCTGCGTTTTGATCACATAAGACATTTATCAACTGTCCTGCATGGATAGGAACTGTTAGTTTGTTTCCAGACATCTTTTGAATACACTTGTGTAGTTCATTATTTGACAACAATTGGATCAATAGCAAGTAGCACATGATGTCTACATAGAATAAATTTTAAAAGTTTAGCTGTGTGCCATGAAATCTCTTTCCAGGTACAGAGCTGGTTGGGGAACTGGGAAGTGACAATTGCTAGTCAGGGGACAACCTGACATCTGGGCACAAGCATTTGTATAAATTGTCTTAATATTTCCAAATGTGAATGAGACCTATCTGAGAAATCAGAAAGCCCCCACTAGAGTAGATAGTTGGCTAAGTGAAACAATAATGTCCATCACCAAGACTTAGTTAGTTACATATATTGTAATGGTATATCTTCTGTACTCAGAGAAAGAGCCTGTTCTTATGTAGCCTTTGCCAAAGCCCAATGCTAATTCCTTAGCATTCAAAGGCCAGGTTGAATAACAGTAGAAGCAGGACTTTCACTCTGATGATGGATGCCTCTAGACAGCTGGCTATAATCTTTAAGAAAACCTGAAGTCCAGGTAAGATCCTTGGAAAAGAGACAGGCAAATGTTGATCCATCTTCAAAAAAGGATTGCTTGAAAAATACAGTCCTGGCAGCTATGGCCAATCAGTCTGGTGTTTATACCAGAAAAATGTTTTAGAATGGATCATTTAACAATCAATCTTGGAGCATGTGTAAAAGAATGCTAAGAGCCAACTATGTGTTCCTCCTACATAAATGTAGAATTGGGCCTTCGGGTGTCTTCCATCTCCAGAGTTGTACAATTCTGTGATACCCAGCCATATGTACATTCTTCATTAAATGATAGGGTAATAAGCAGGCATCACTTATTATCTAATTCTAGGAAGGGCAGCCCTTGAAGACTGTTTAAAAATTCCAATTAATACAAAATATTTTGGTCAAAATGCTGTCTAGTGTGCATGTTAGAAATGGCATAATTTTGCACTAACTGCATTTGACATCCAGTGTGCTTCCATGATATACAAAACCCTAAATGCATGGGACCAAGATACCCAAAAGACTGCCCCTTCCTGCATGACCTTTCCCAAAACCTGAGATCTTTGACAAAGATCTGCTTGCATGTCTTAGCCCTAAGAGACTAAGCTAGAGAAAACATAAGATAGGACTTTATCTTTAATAGCACCTCCGATTTGGATTTGGAACTTTCCCCAAGACCACTGACCCCATGACAACAAGCTAGGATAAAGTCTAAATTGTTGTGTGTAGCTTTTGGTCCTACTTGGGGACTGTTTACATTGCATGCTTTTAAAAACTGTCTTAAAAATGGTGGGGGTAGAGTCTTGGTGGCTTGAGAGGCAATTTCTTTAATATCCAGGGTGAGAATCAAGTGGTCCTCCGGGTGTTGTTGGACTACAAATCCCATTAGTCTTAGGCCCCACCAACACTACCATATAATCTAGTTTCAGATCCCAGATTAATTTCTTTGAACTGGATTATATAGAAGTATAAACTCATATAACCCAGTTCAAAACGTATAATCTAGGATCAGATACTGGATTATATGGCAATGTAGATCCAGCCTTAGGGCCTCATCAGATACAGAAAAATGAGGATCTTCTCCCCTCTTCGATCTGCTGCTGGACCAGAGTCACATTAGCAGGGCAACTTTTGGCAGGACTCCTTGGGGCTCCATTCTGGCAGGAGGGGAAAGTGGAGCCCAGAGTGCCCTTGGAGGAGTTGGGTGTTTACCTGATTCCTCATTGAACAAAGCAAAGACGAAGTAGCAGAAGACTGATCTGAAGGGGAATAGATGTGGAAAGACAGACAATGGAACCCATCAGGAGTCAACAGAGACTTATGGTTTCCTCTGCTGTCCCACTCTTTCCTCATTCTTGTCTGATAAGGTCCTTAGACCAGTGTTTCCCAACCTTTTTTGAGCCGCAGCACACTTTTAACATTAAAGAAATCCGGGGGCACACCACCAACCAAAATGACACTCTAATACAGTAAAGAACGGTTGGGGGATGGTGACCTGCTGGGAACAGCTGCTGGGAGTGCCGAAGCTGGGGGAGAAGCCAGGCCGCGCCATGCCCTGCCCCCTCCACGCGGCTTCAGTTCTCCCACAGCTTTGCCAGCCTTGAGGGGCAGTGCCAAGCCAGCGGTGGCAGAGCCAGCACAATGCTGGCTTGGCACTGCCCCCTCAAGGCTGGCAAAGCTGTGGGAGCGCTGAAGCCGGGGGGAGGGGGCGGAGCCAGGCCATGCCATGCCCCGCCCCCTCCCCCCGGCTTCAGTTCTCCCACAGAGGAGAAGCATGAGCGGTGGACGGGCTTCAGTAGGCGGGGCTCCTCCTCCACGCGGCTTCAGCGAGCGAGGGGTGAGAGTTGTGGCGGGAGTCATGGCAGATTGGAGGCTGGCTGGGGAAACAGCTGAAGGAGGCGGTGCCCCGGCCCCTTCTTTTTCTTCTCCGCCACTCAGCCCTTCCTCCTCCTCTCCCAAGCAGCAGGAGTTTGGCAGGAGGAGGGGGGAAGGAAGGGGGGCAGAGAGCTTTTCTCGCGGCACACCTGATGATCGCTCACGGCACACTAGTGTGCCATGGCACACTGGTTGAGAAACACTGCCTTAGACAACAGCTTGCCTGTCTGAACATATATTTCTCTATGAACCATCTCAGAAGTTAAAATTGTCCGGGAAAGCCCTGCTCTCAGTCCCATCTTTTTTGCAGGCATGAAGAGACAGTGGGGGCAAGAGACAGTGGTAGCTCATCTGTGGAACTCCCTCCCCAACAAAATTAGATCAGCCCCTTCTCTCCTGACCTTCAGGGGAAAAATAAGTCATGGCTTTGGGACCAAGTTTTTGACAAATAAGTGGAGCAATGCAATTAAGTGACTATGAATTAATGTGTTGATAAATGGACTTGCCCTTGATTATGTTTTGGATGAGGTGATTTTAACTGATGTTTCTAATAAGTTATGTTTTCATTTTTGGGTTTTAGTTAAAATTATATTATAATGCATGCATGTTTGCCATTGATTTGCTGCCTGTTGTAAGGCCACCTTGAGTTCCTCTGGGTTGAGAAAGGCAGGATACAAATATAGTAAATAAATAACCCAATTGTGACAAATACTGAGAGTTGCAGTTCAACAACATCTGCATTTCACCAGTACTTCAAATTAAATAATTAATTTTGGTCCATATTACTGTACCTGGCACAGATATATCATCTGCTTCTCTCCTCCTTGCTTATTGCCCTTGTTTTATCTCCCGTTCCTGGGAGGTCTTGTCTAATCCTCCGATTTTATAGTAAATTGCCGGGGGCTGAAAAAGATGTGCTGTGATAGCTGTAACTGAAGTGGCACCTGCCAGGTACCCTAGTTGTTTGGATTGCATTTATGTGAGAGAGTGCACTAGGGACTGTTAAATAGCCCTTTAAACAAAAGGGAACCGTCTATCATGTTTGGAAGGGAAAGCAAGGCTGATTGATGAATTAGAACAGTGCTGTCCAACTTCTTCTGGCCCAAGGGCCGGAAGAAGTGTCACTGATCACCTGGGGGGCCGCAGGTGATCAGTGAGCAGGGGCGGGGCCGATAGCGGGGCGGGGCGGGGCCAGCTGACTTCCTCCTCCTTCGCCCCTCCTCCCCGCGGACGCCCGCGGGGCGGGAAGGAGGAGGGGCGAAGGAGGAGGAGCCAGCTGTCTTCCTCCTGCCTGGATCGCCCCCTCCGTCCTCTCTCGGCGCCGCCGTTGCGAGGCAGTTCGCAGCGGCGCCGCCGAGAAAGGAGAAGGGGCGATCCAGGCAGGAGGAAGATAGCTGGCCCCTCCCTCCCTGTACCGCCGCCTTGTCCCTTTCTCGGCGGCGCCGCTGCAAACTGCCTCGCAACGGCGGCGCCAAGAGAGGGAGAAGGGGCGATCCAGGCAGGGAGGAGGAGCCAGCTGTCTTCCTTCTGCCTGGATCGCCCCTCCGTCCCTCTCTTGGCGGCGCCGCTGCAAACTGCCTCGCAACGGCGGCGCCGAGAGAGGGAGAAGGGGCGATCCAGGCAGGGAGGAGGAGCCAGCTGTCTTCCTTCTGCCTGGATCGCCCCTCCGGTCCCTCTCTTGGCGGCGCCGCTGCAAACTGCCTCGCAACGGCGGGCGCCGAGAGAGGGAGAAGGGGCGATCCAGGCAGGGAGGAGGAGCCAGCTGTCTTCCTTCTGCCTGGATCGCCCCCGTCTCCGTCCTCTCTCGGCGCCGCCGCTGCAAACTGCCTCGCAACGGCGGCGCCGAGAGAGGGAGAAGGGGCGATCCAGGCAGGGAGGAGGAGCCAGCTGTCTTCCTTCTGCCTGGATCGCCCCTCCGTCCCTCTCTCGCCGCCGCTGCAAACTGCTCGCAACGGGCGGCGCCGAGAGAGGGAGAAGGGGCGATCCAGGCAGGGAGGAGGAGCCAGCTGTCTTCCTCCTGCCTGGATCGCCCCCTCCGTCCCTCTCTCGGCGCCGCCGCTGCAAACTGCCTCGCAACGGCGGCGCCGAGAGAGGGAGAAGGGGCGATCCAGGCAGAGAGGAGGAGCCAGCTGTCTTCCTTCTGCCTGGATCGCCCCCGTCCCCTCTCTCTCGGCGCCGCTGCAAACTGCTCTGGCAGGCGGCGCCGAGAGAGGGAGAAGGGCGATCCAGGCAGGAGGAAGACAGCTGGCTCCTCCTCCCTGCCTGGATCGCTTCTCCGTCCCTCTCTCGGTGCCGGGGCAGAAGGCGGCGCCAACGGCAGCGTCACAGGCCTGGCGTGACGCGCTGCCCCTTGGCACGCCTACTCCTCCTTTCGGCGCCCCCCCTTCCTAGGCCGGGGGAGCCGCCGAAAGGAGGAGTAGGCGGTGCCAAGGGGCAGTGCGTCACGCCAGGCCTGTGACGCGCTGCTCTTGGCGCCGCCTTCTGCCCTTTTTCGGCTCCCCCGCCCTAGGTAGGGAGGGGGGGCGCCGAAAAGGAGGAGCTAGCTCTCTTCCTCCTCCCTGCCCCGCCTCCCCCTCCCCCCCGGCCGCCATTTTTTTTAAAAAAATCGATTTTTTAAAAAAAAATTTAAAAATGGCGGCTGAGGGCATAGGTGGGGCCGTGTCCAACAGGCTACGGGGCCGGATCCGGCCCCGGGGCCGCCAGTTGGACAGCCCTGAATTAGAAGATTGATGGTATTGTCTTTGCCTTCTAGAAGAAAGCTTCACAATACAGAGAACAAAGCTGAAGACAATTCTGGGATTTGTAGCTTGGTGAAGAGAAGGCTAAAGACCTTGTAAAATGTGGCTTTCTGTGGGCAAGAAGATGGCAACTACTGGGTGGCATATGTTATGTATCAGAAACTAGAGGTGATGTGGTCTATCCAAAAATTTCTGAATCAGCACCCCAAGTACCAAATATAAAGTTAACCAAAACTTGATTCGTAATCCTTCTAATCCAGTGACTCCCAACCTTTTTTTAACCAGGGCCCACTTGACCAGGGACCATTTTGACCAGGGACAACTTGACCAGGGACCACTTTCCAATATTAGTCAAAGTGGTCTCTGGTCAAAGTGGTCCCTGGTTTGTTTTTTTTTAAAAAAGAAGAAGGTTGAGAATCACTGATTGACACTGTAGAATCAATTCAGGTTGACGCCACAGCTCAATGCTATGGATTTATGGGAGTGGTAGCTTTGCAAGGTCTTTAGCTTTCTCTGTGGATTAGTGCTGGGGCTTCACCAAACTCCAGATCACATAGCATTGAGCCATGGCTGTTGATATAGTATCAACAGCCATGGCTCAATGTAGATCCACCTATAGTGTGTAAAAGACAATGATCTGTCATAGTGCTCATGGGACATGTTTTTTCAGCTACTGTTTGTCTCAGAGTTCCTTGGACACACTCAGAGAACTGTAATTGACTCCACAGACAGGATTTATAGTACCAGAATGGAGACTGGAAAAGTTATTTTTTAAGAACACAACTCCCAGGCAGCATAAGCCCTGGCCACACAAGCTTGAGAAATTGTAACCCACAAAAATATATTTCCAAGCACTGGTCCCAAGTATACATTATATGAAAGTGGTGTAATCTATATGCACATATGCTCCATACTGACATTTCTGGTTATAAATACAAACTAGGCAGCCCAGAAATATATGGAGGTTAAGCAAAGAGACCTCAAAAAGCTTAAGGACACCAATCAATCTTCTGGTTGTGTTGTCAAACCAGACAAGAATTTTCTGCAGTCTGACTCAGGCAATAAACTAAAAATGGGAAGAGATGGAGAAAAACATGATGAAAATGGCTTCTGTATAGAGACTGTTTCTGCATCAACTGATGATGAAAAATCTGGCACATCGGTGGGCTTTAGGCTAATTGTTTCAAAAGACAGCCAGGTAATATTGTCATTAACACAGCCATCTTCAGAAGAAGATTTACAGAAATCAAGAATAGTGCTAATGCAATTCATGATTATTTTTTTTGCAAAAGCTTTTGATCTAAAAATATATGACAGATAATTAAATTGGCAATGAAGAACAGCAGTGAGGGGAAAGCTTCATAGTGATCAAGACTGTTTATCAAATGTTTGCAGCCATATTGTATTTTTAGAAGCTTAAAATGAAAAGTTGAATAAAACTTTATTAAAACTTTATTAGGGTCAAAAAAAGATGCTGAATATTAATTTGGCAACAAAGGGGGGCTAGGTACATGGTTTTAAAAAAGGATATGACTTGGGGGGATAAAGTGGGGTATTAATAAATAATAATAATACAATATTAACTATTTCTAGCAGGATAGGACAAATATTACAGTCAGGAATGAGAAAATTTTGGTTCAGATTGATTGTTTTTGTTGAAATTAAGGAAAATCAAGTATGTCATAGTAATTGAGATGAAAATGACTTGAGTTTTAAAGATGAACTGATAAGTTTCTCCACAGCAGCACAAAACCTTGAGTTGTAAAAGTTTGGGTTTAATTCCAAGGACACTTATATTCAACTGTTGTAGTACTAAATGAGGTTGCTGCTTCCTCCCCCCCCCCCCCCAAGTGTCCCAGAAGCAAGCAAAAATGCAGCAGAGTCCTTTCACAGCAAAACATGCTTTCCCCATCTATCAGAAGAGTCCAATTGCCAGCATCCGACCTCATCTACACACTGTTTAGTAAACTCACAGATTCAAGTTTTCATCCAAAATATCCAGAAGCTTTAACCTTCACAGTTGCAATATATACAAACAACAGGATACACAAATCTACTGTCCTTGTAAACAACCAGAGTCATCAGATAGTCACATAGGCAGATACTCACAATGAGTCACGCAGGAGAGCGAAAGATGGAACCTTTCTTCCCTCTTATATAGCCACCTGCTGATAGGCCATCAGTAAAGGACAATGGCTAATGCAACCCCTTTTCAATACACCTCACATGGTTATGACTCAGCCATTACCATACCCTCTTAGGTATTGCATCATGACATTCACAGTCATTACCCAGGTGCTATCAATATACCACATGTTCATCAAACAGTATTTTCCTTTGACTAGAAATGCTGTGCCATTTCTATCTAACAAAGAGAGAAGAATTTCAGATCAATTTTGTTGAATTTTTCAGTATTTCTACAAGTCTTCACACTTGGGAGAAATAAAACCCTGGACACTAAAATTAAGATTTAAAATATAGGAGTACAAGTAAAAAGAGAAAACTGGAACATGAAGATAACTGATTCATTTAGTAAGGTAAAAAGCAATAGGAAAAGAGAAAGCTTGTGTTACAGGTGAGTAGATTCAAGCAAATAAGCAATAGCCTTGATTTTACAGGAACTGAGTAGGGCTTTTGATAACACAGTGATTTGGAGATCTCACATTCACATGGTCACCATAGATGAAAGTCAACTTGACAGAAATTAACAACAATAAATGCAAGAGAAATCAGATTTTTTTTACTGCTAATTATAAATTAACCTTCAGCCCTGCTTCTCCCCTCATATCTAGTTTAACTCATCTTCATCATCCAAAGATAGATGCATTTCTTCATCTCCATTCTCTATGGGTAGGCACATGGAGTTTGAAACAGTACATTATTCTACAATATCAGGAATCTAAGGAGCATTTTGAATGTTGGTAAGGGATGCTATGGTTTCATGCATGGATATGTCATTCATTGTGCACAGATACAATTTGCTGTAATGCAATTTATGTGGCATATTTGATATACAATAAGACCCTTGTAGTTGTAGAACACGTGTCTCCTGTTTCACTTACCCATCCCAGAGGGAAATGTGCTCTCTAGGAATGTACTCCATCCTCCAGGTGAATCAATGGTATGGTTCTCTGTAAGTTACCACAGGGACATATTGGAGGACCTGGCAAAAGGTCATCCAACACAACTCTATTGCATGTTGGGGCTGAAAGTTGGGTAATTTAACAGTTTTCAGTCCTGTTTGCAGTTTCAGGTAACTGTTGTCCACCTGGCAACATCTTCCCTGCTGATACTGGGGTCTTACTGTACTAAAATGGAAGTAATTCTTGGAAGTGCCTGCACATCACCCATGTTCATGCCATATCCAAGATAATGGCGGAATTTTCAGATTACTAACTATATACGAATAGGTATATCTTAGCACCATAAGGAAAGGAAACATCATAACAGTAGGCACTAGATACTAACCATTTGTGGAAAAGAATGGGAACTTTAACAGAAATCCTTTCACACTATACCATTATAGCACCATAGTTCTACTTTAACTGACATGGTTCCATTCTGTGATATCCTGGGATTTGCAGTTTAGAAAAAGTTAATTGGAATTCTTGATCAGAGAACTCCAGGATTCCTTTGGATATTTCCATGGCAATTAAAGTGGAATCATAGCTCTGTAATTTAATAGTGTGAAAGAGCCCCCGTGCAGGCAATGGGATGGTGTATCCTGGCTTATCTTAGAAGAGGGCATAGTTGATAGACCAGCTGTTAACACTGACCTTTATGCTGCAAAATCATTTTACTCAGTTTGATCAAATACAGGATAGATTTTTGTGGATCACAGGCTGATTTTCAGATATATATGCTTCACCTTTTCATTGTAGATTGGAATTTTTGCTGCACTCTGTATCCCAATCCATAATATGACACTCTAAAGTTATTTGCTATATGTCATGATGTATAACTTTTATCATTGCAATTGAAGAAGTAAAGAGGATTGGAATCAGATGATAAGATTGCCTTCTTCCAAAAATTCCTCTGCCTTGTGATGATGATGCAGAGTGTAATATTACATATCTGGAGGTGTGACTTTTTCATTAACAAGGTCTCATGCTAACCTCAGCGAAACAGCTTCCCATCTTGTTGAGGATTTTCAGAATCTGAGCTTTGGTTGATACTTAAGATAGACAAATAGACAGATCTTTGTCAGGGTGGTATATAAAATACAATTCATATTTTAACTCATTGAAATCCAATTAAATATCCCTCTAATAAGGAGAATATTTTTGATGGAGGTGGGTAGGAAGTAGGATGTGTAAATGGGTATACAATCAGCCTTCCACATTTGCTGGGGTTGGTGCACAGTACACCTAAGTTCAAAACCACAAATAAAGAAAATGCTATTATTTTACCTGATAGATCATCTCTCAAGGAAGTTCTAGGTCTTCCAGCAGTACTCTATTATCAACTTCGGCTGGAAGCTGAACATAAAATTGCTTTGGAGGATGTAGCTATTTATAGAGAGGTGTTATTTCTAGATATTTCTACGTCCTCCCGCATGACTAGAAGAAGTTGACAATTGAGTCAAACTGGAGGATCTAGAGATCCCTAGAGAAAACAGTTTTAATCAAATCCATGAAAAAAATCAAATCCTTAAAAGTCAGTCAAAGTTGACTTGATGGCAGTTAACAAGAGGACCACCAGAGGTCTGAAACCTGTGAGATGCATTAGGAGCACAGGCACAAGTTTTCCCTTCCTTGACTTCCCTATCCTGAAAATAGCATTAGTATATGTGTAAAATAGATGCACTCACTCACTCATCCACATGTATAAATTGAACATGTGGAGGAAACGCAACCCTTTGATCCCAGAAAACATGCTCAGTGTTGGTGTGTACAGTGATGTATGTGTAATGTTCTTTCTTTGAATTAGGAATTCAAAACTCTGCCTAACCTTCTGCATAAAGCATTCTTGAAGAAAGACCTCTTTCACAGGAACATCGAACATGTAGGTGGCAAGAATGGGTGCTGTGCAAGCTGGCAATGGGCATGGTTCTACTTCCTACTGAAAAATAAAGTAAATTAAAAAATAATTTCCCATATCTGAAGGGAACATGTCAATTGCCTGGCAGAAGGCCACCAGAGTGGAGATTTTTGTTGCTGCTGGCAATGATTTTTGGCTTAAGTCATTGTATAAGACATGACTAGCCACAGGGACGCACAGAACAAAAGTAACCTAGGAGCAGTTTTATTAGTGCAGGTCACCTTTGAGGAAGGTGGAGTTATTCAGCCTTTGAGCTTGCACAAATAAGCAGGCACTTTGTAATTTTGTTGTCACATCAAGTTCTTAAATTAAAAAAAGATTATACCCAGAAATGTATAATGACAAAATTCCTTGGGCTTTTTGTCATTATACATTTCCTAAAAAGTTAAAACAACAGGCTGCCCAACTGTCCCAGTTTGGCAAGAACAATCCCAGTTAAGGGTCATCAACACCTTTTTACACACACTTTTAAAATGCCCCTGTTTCTTTCTCTTTCTGCCTCTTCTCTCTCTTGTCTTTAACTTACTTTAATTGCTGCAAGGTGAGTTCAAAGTATAGAATTAGTGTTGGGGAAAGGTAAGGACAGGTAGAAATTTTCCCTTCTCAATACTTGCTTACCCGATTCCTCATTGTCCGAGTAAGATTGTCCTCCAAGTGAGGTCTCCTGGCAGTAGGTATGTAGGTGACTGTGGAGCCCTATTCTTGACCCGCATGTTCTCTCACGGTGGTCCCAGTCGGGTTGGCTTGATGTGCCTTCCTCTTGGCACATTTCTCCCTTTCGCCCTCCATTCATGCCTTTTCAAATTCCCCAGCACTGCTGGTCACAGCTGACCAGCTAGAGCGCTCAAGTGTCATGAACAACTTTTCAATAACTTTAAAGCCGAGGTTCTTTTATTGCAATGTCCAGTGTGAGAGGGGACATCAGATTACAGAAAAACATTTAGACATACAGACATAAAGATGCTATGCAACTACATTGGATTTACAATTACATGGCTAACAAGCAAATAAAGGGGAGTTACATTTTCAATCACCATTCACACACATGTACATGCATTCATCCTCATGCATCCAAATATTATCATATCCTTTTCTCCCTTCTTGGAGAAGCACCTGTTTAGGCCAGACCCTGCTTCCCTGCAGCCTGCTAATGAACAGTTCCAAAACTTCGATAACTTCGAAACTTCAAAATGCTGAAATGCCAAAACTGTTTTCCCTAGGCACAATGCCAAGGACCAGATCTCTGTTTTCCATACAGCAGAACCTGACTCCCTGCACAAAATCTAAGACTCGAAAACACACTTCTTCCTCTTCCCTTGAGAAAGAAGGCCAAAGTGACCAGACTACTCCCTTGCTAATCTTCCACTCTCCACTATCTCTCTCCTTCCCATGGAGCAGAGCATAGTGAGTGAACCAGACTCCTCTGGTCTGTCCCACTTTGAGAATTATTAGATTGATTCTTTAATAGGAATATTCTGCTGGTGTAGTCCCAAAGTTGTAAATTAATGATAGGCATCTTTCGTCCTGGCTCCATCTCTGTTTCCTGGCCAGATGTTGATTCTTCTTGATTGGTGTTAGCCTTGTGTTGACTTCTTTCTTAACACTGTAAACATTTATCTTATCACTGCCCAGTTCTTATCACAGTTTACTTTTCAGTTCTTATTAGCAACTTTTAATTACAATCCAGCAAACAGGTAGATAGTCATTGCAGGCCTTAATATTTTATTAACTCCATCCATACAGTACATCCATTCATTCCCACACATCATATTAAATTCACATTTATCAAATCTGCAAATATATTTTCATGATACAACGGCCAGGGCTTCCAAGTTCTTTGTGTCTATGCCACAGTTTTTAAGGTTGGCTTTGAGCCCATCTTTAGGCTCAGACAGAAACTAGCTGCTGCACCCTCTCCTTCCTTGTGTGCTCTTTTTTTTGCCTTCTTGCACACACATCAATGTTATAGATGCACACATTTCTTGGTTCACATCTGTGAAATACACACTCTCAACTGTCTGGATTTGACAGGGGGAGGTCCCAATTCATTCTCTGTTGTCCCACATTTTCAGCTGCTTTTGTAATGTCCCAGTGCAGTTTTTTCTACTTTTTCCACTTTCCCCCTTTGTTCTCACTGTGATTCACTTGCTGTATACTGAGTTCAAAGTGTACAAGTAGTTAGTTAGCACTCCATTTACACAACTGAGAGGAGAGCATGGGACAGAGCCTTGTCCTTCCCAGTGGGTTCAAGCAAAATAAATCAGCATCAGACCCTCCTAGCTCGTACTTCCCCTCATTAATAACTTTTGCCATCTTTACCACACTCTGATGTTGTTTGGCCAGACACATTCCAGTTTTTATCTGTGAAATGTTGGATGGTATAGATCCTAAATGCACCTGATCCCATCTGATCTTGGATGTGAAACTGAGTCAGCTTTGGTTAATAATTAGATGAAAGATTACCAATAAATAGCAGGTGCTGGAGGTTATATTTCAAAGGAAGGAACTGGTAAAATACCTCTCAGTATTCCTTGCCTAAGAAAACCTTATGAACTTCATGGGGCCATCATATGTTGACAGATGGCTACATACATACATACATGGGGATGTTATAGGAAGTACAATAGAGCATGGGAGTGAAACAATGGCCAGCGAGATTAGAGGAAAATGCAATGCAGAAGGAATGATGTGACAATTACATTAATTGTGGCTGCTTACCAACCTCTTGCTGATAACACTAATACCCTTGCACTGGGAAAGCCAATTAACACATGTAAGTGCAAAGAGAAATCATTATCCCAATTTAAACCTCTGGTGATAAACTGGAACTTCCTAATGGATTGTCACTTGGCAGTCTCTCATCCTAATCTCCCTTTGAGGCCTCTAGCTCTGCAGTAGTTGTTCCAAGGTCACAGAGGCTAAAGTCTCAACTTGTGTAGACTCATTGAATCAATGGAAATTTGATAAGACAACATTTGTGCAATTTCCCCTTATGTAACTTTATATGTTAAATAGCTATCCTTTATTATTTTGCCTAAAGCTTGACTTGTCTGCCCTATGTAGAATACAGATAAGTATGTCTCACATTGAAACTGACCAATAAAATAAAAGTTTAATAGTGTGGTGATATTGTTAGTTTATGTACTGGGATTGACAGAGAAGATGCAAGAACAGAGGAGGTTATTGTTATTGTGTACTTTCAAGTCATTTCCCACCTATGGAGACCTTAAGTTTGCTATTGCCTTCCCCTGAGTCTGAGAAAGTTCAACTTGCCCAAGTATACCCAGTGGATTTCATGACCAAATGGGGATTGAAACCCTGGTCTCCAAAGCTGTAGTCTAATCCTCAAACCAGTACACCACACTGACAGAATGGATATTTATGTATGTTTATGTAAGGGTCTACCTATTTGTATCATATTTTTGTGATTGTCTTTGTTAGATAGTATTTGCTGAAGGCTATGGAGATGAATATATACAAATACAGATCTACCAGCAGATGAAATACAAGTCTCATTGACCATGAACTGTAGGTCATTGATAATAAATCTGGATGGCTTTAGCTGGAAGCTGTCAGAGGAAGAATGACCTATGCCTAGCATAAGAATTTAATGCAGTGATATATTAGGATTTGATGTTTCAAAAGTTGAACATCCTCATACCTGCAGAAACAAAAGCCTTGCTAGACTCACATTGCAATGTTTGAAACTTTTTTGGCTTAAGGCATCCTCATCTCATCTAATATGGAAAAAAAAACTGAGTTATAGGTTGTTGACTGAGCCAGTCTGGATTCCTAGATGTTATTGACTATGGCAATTGCCCCATCATCTTGCCATCCAGTCTATCCAACCAAAACACTGGTTTGCATGGGGATCTACATGGGAATATGAGAGAAAGAGTGGAAAGGTGCAAACTGATAGATGGAGACCCCGGTGGCACAATGGGTTAAACCCTCTTGCTGGCAGGACTCTGTCAGCTCCAGCTCCCCATGTGGAGACATGAGAGAAGCCTCACACAAGGATGGTAAAACATGAAAACATCCGGGCGTCCACTGGGCAACATCCTTGCAGACAGACAATTCTCTCACACCAGAAGCTACTTGCTGTTTCTGAAGTTGCTCCTGATACACAAAAAAAGAACTGATAGGACAATAGCAATGGTGGGAGTTGTAGTCCAACCTCATTGTGGGATCATAATTATTCTGTGCCCGTTTTAAGGAAGGATTTGCCAAATGGCACTCATTCCTGAAATTGTTTTCATCATTGAATGTCCCCAATATTTTCTATATGACCTTATTACAATATTTATTTCATTTGGCTGATCTATTAAAACCAAGACAAGCACTTGATAGATTCATTTCGGAACATCCAAATTTGGTATGATGCATGATTGTTGTGGTTAAGCAGAGGTTGAAATGTATTATGAATGTCTGCTTTTGCAGGCCTGACCATCAAAGTACATATTCTTAGGGGAGCTTTGCAAAAGTTAATTGCATTTAAATTGAAGCTGAAATTACTTTTTTTGAAGGTAAATCTCCTATATTTATATATTAAATGCCATCATTTCCCTAAATCCTCTATAGAGCTATTTTCTTTTCTCTTCTTTTTTAAAATTAGGGATATCATTCAGCCAAGTGTAGCTGGTAGCACATATGAGTGTACCTGTTGAGTAGTATTAGGAAACAAATATATAGACTCCTCTAGTACAGCATGACACACCCCAATCCCATCAAGCAGAATCCAAAACTATGTTCTGCATGAGGAAGAGGATAAGATGGTGACATTTCTCACCACCACTTCACACATATGATTCCACATACAAAAGCTGCACAAAATTATTGTTGAAGCTTGTTTTAACATTGGCAAAAACTGGCATTCTTCACCACACTAGAGGGTGAGTTGCTTCAGGGGCACAAAGAAAATCATGAGGTGCATGTTGTTCTATCAATTTCATGTCCTTCAACAATTTCAACCTAAGGAAGTCACCTCTCTTTGCCTGGTACATCTAATTTATAAATGAAGTCATGTTGTAGAGAGAAAAATAGGCTGTTTTCTTTCATGTTTGTAGGATTTTCTTAGCTACTTACCCCTCTAACATATGGCTCTCCAGATATATTTGAGCACTAGTTCCCATCAGCATTGATTAGCATCAACAAGGATAAGGGGTGATGGAAAGTGCAGTTCAAAAACTTCTGGAGGCTGATCCTTGATCTAGGTTCATAAGAACACCCCTTTCTATAACAACATTTCATAGAATCGTTGAATAATAGAGTTGGAAGAGACCACATGGGCCATCATCTAGGCCAGGGGTGGGCAATTACCTCCAGGGGTTTTGGACTTCAACTCCCAGAAATCCCAGCCAGGTTACCAGTTGTTAGGACTTCTGGGAGTTGAAGTCCAAAACTCCTGGAGGGCCGGTAACACCTGGAGGGCCACCCCTGATCTAGGCCAACCCTCTGCCATACAAGAAAAACACAATTTCCCCCCATTTCTTAATATGTCAATTAGTTTGGTCTTGAATGGCCAGTTAAGACTTGGCAGAAGGCCCATTCCTGGTGGAGACAAACATGTCTTGTACTGGATAGTTAATATGAATCAATGCAGCTGTCTGAATTCTACGATCATCCTCTAGAGCACTGATTCTCAAAGTGGGCAGTACTGCCCCCTGATGGGCGGTGAGGTGATCCAAGGGGGCGGTGGGAGGCTCAGGGGAATTTGGGGGGGCAGTGAGCCCCTTTAAAGGAGCAGTGAATGATTGGCCATTTAGGAGTGGTCCAGCAGCCCCCTTCTTTGGCTCCGCCCCTTTCGCTTTGACCCCCACACTCAGTGCAGTGTGAAGGCTGCAGTGCAAAGGCTTCCGTGTCCTCTCGTGGAGCCTCCCCACAACCGCAGAAGAAAGCGCGGCCCTCCCCAGCGGTGGTGGAGGCGGCAGAGGGAGCAGGAAAGCCCGGGGCTTCTGTGAGGACACCAGGCCTTGCTTCTTTGTCCCCTCAGGCCGTGGCTGCCCATCCCCTCAGAGCCTTCTCCGGCGGCGGCACAGTGAGTAGCAAAATTATTTATGAAGTAGCAACGAAAATATGGTTGGGGGTCACCACAACATGAGGAACCTTATTTAGGGGTCACGGCATTAGAAAGGTTGAGAACCACTGCATTAATACATATATCTTTCTGTTTAATTGCTATTAATTTTTAAAAAATAATTTCTAGGGGGGCAGTGAGTTAAAAAAAATTGTGGAAAGGGGGCGGTAGGCCAAAAAAGTTTGGGAACCACTGCTCTAGAGGATGGCAATGGGAACTATCACAACAAGGGCCAGTATATCAAAATTTGCCAACATACCATGAGCTGGACTCAGGGAAATCATAAGATCAGGTCAGCATACCCAAACATCACTGGGGGGGACATTAGCACTTATTTCACAAGCAAATAATTTAGAGAATTTGCTTCTGTGGGCAAAGTGAAAGCATTACTCCCTTTGAAACTTTCTAATAAGTAATTACCTGTGATTTGAATGTTCTCCCAAATGTTCTTCATCTGAAGGTTGAGCTCTAAAGAGAAATCCAGTTCTATGTGGGAAAATCCCTAACATTAATCTTAAATTAATTCTTTATTCGGCTGTTCATAAATTTACCAACCACAATAAATTATGCTATTTTGTTCTTCCCAGCATGCAGTAGAGATGATGGAAAGAGTCCTCCTGTTATATGGTCAGCCAGGTGACCCTTCCTATCTTATCACAGTGTGCAGTTAGAGATAGGAACCATCTATTATGCAACAGACAGGGAATATCTATTACCTAAGTAGATAGGGAATACCTCTTTTCTCTTCCAGTGTCCTTATCTGCCTTCTTTGATGGGGCAGCCTAATAAAGTACTCTTCTGCTTGATGTAATCTCAGCGGTAGAGAACATGCAGGCTACGTGCAGGACCTGAACCAGATGGGACCCCTGCAGACATACAGACAGAGGAAGATGCCAGCTAAATGTTGGAACGTAGTGCAGACAATGCTTCTTTGTGTCATCCAATGTGGGCATGTTCAGTGATTGCTCCTTATTGATGGGATGTGCTCTAACATATTAATTTTGTCACAGAAAAGTCTATGAATTTCTAGGTGCATATGCTCTTTTTAGATTGCATTCTTTTGGATTGAACTGAGAGTTGACAGCATTTGATCCTGTATGCTTTTATTGTTGCAAAGCAGAAAAGAAAAAAATATTCACCAACCATTCTCCAATGGTCAGAAGATTTCACAGCTATAGCTATTGAGAGAAACATATTTATAGAGGTCAGTTTCAAGAAGAGCTTATCTTTATTTTCTTGTCTAGGCCTAGTTGTTCATATCCTTTATCTTCCTCCTTTCCATTTTTTTTTTCCTTTACTTTCTTGTAATCATAGAATCATAGAATTGGAAGAGACCTCATGGGCAATCCAGTCCAACTCTCTGCCAAAAAGTAGGAAAATCCCATTCAAAGCACCCCCAACAGATGGCCATCCAGCCTCTGTTTAAAAGCCTCCAAAGGAGCCTCCACCACACTCTGAGGAAGAGAGTTCAACTGCTGAACAGCTCTCACAATCAGGAAGTTCTTCCTCATGTTCAGGTGGAATCTCTTTTTCTGTAGTTTGAAGCCATTGTTCCATGTCCTAGTCTCCAGGGCAGCAGAAAACAAGCTTGCTCCCTCCTCCCTATGACTTCCTCTCACATATTTATCCATGGCTATCATGTCTCCTCTCAGCCTTCTTTTCTTCAGGCTAAATATGTCCACCTCTTTAAGCCACTCCTCATAGGGCTCATGCTTCAATATCCAATAAAGGAGGAAGGGAAGGCTTTATATGTTAGAGTTAGAAACTAATTGTTAGATCATTGTCCCACCTAGTTCAATGTTCTCCAGAATATGGGCAATTGCTCTTCAGGATTTCAAATATGGGTCATTCCCAACTTTGTCGTGAGATCTCAGGAAAAGCAGGTAAATGAAGAACACTCTCTGCATGATTAAAATGTCATATGTAAACAATTTTAAATGCCAAGAAATGTGTAGTTATTGTCTCCCCTTCCTTTAACTGAGAAAAGGGACGGTGTTAAAATATCATTCATTCATCTAGTATGTGTGGATGATGAAGGGAGATAACTATGCGGACAAGAAGCAATAGCCACTGCAGGCTCAGATCTGAGTTTTTATAGGAGATCTTAAATGTTCTGAAGCTATTTGGAATGCAGAACCATGGACAGATCCCATCTTAGTTTGAAACTCAGCACAGACACATATAATGCGATTTAACATGGAAAGCACCTCCTTGAAGACTGAGTAAATACAGTAGGGCATCCTCTGGGCAACCGCTTTGAGTCCCCCAGGGGTGAGAAAGGCAGTATATAAATACTGTAAATAAATAACTTTTTTGGTAAACTGCTATTATTTTCAACCCCAAAGCATTGCTTTACTTATGCAATGCTTTTGACACAAAATAAAATAAACTGCACTGAACTACGTTATATGAATATACTGTACACTGACCATACTATGCAGTTTCAAGCTATATTATATGGCAGTGTAGATGATGCTTAAGTGCCCATCCCTTACACTTTTTTGTAACCTTAGCATTGTGTATCAGTAAAGGGACTACAAATTAATGTCTCAAAGGGATCTTGGATAACCAAGAATGATTGTCATTTGAACACCAATACCATTTTTCAGAACCAAAATATACCTGTCAAAATCCATTTCTACACAAAAGGTTTGCTTTGTTAATCTTCACAACATGAATTAATTGAGCTTTGAAACCAGATCTTTGGATCCCAAAACCTCTGGACCTAACTGACACAACTATAATGACGAGTAATTGGATGTTTGTTATTTTCTCTCTGCAGAACCAATTAAGACAACAAGCCTTTCCGAATTCTAAGTAATAAACTGTAAGTGTAAGGCAAAAGATATAAATAATTATTTTGATTTGGTCTCAATTTCTTGTTGCTACTGATTGGTTTTCTTTTACACTCTAGAGAAAACCAGCTTGTGTCTGCAGGTCATGAATTCTTTTCCTCTCAAGAAGAAAGGAATTTTTCTATGTTAATTTTTGGGATACATTCTGCAATATAAACTGCCAATAATTCTATTCCAATTTAACTCTCAAAACCAACCTAAAAAAAAATCCTCAGTCCACTGAGGATGCTGAAAATTCTCTGTCTCTAGCTACAACCCCTGGGATTCTCTTAGGGAATAATATCTCCATAGGTTTGTAGCTCAGCTAAACCACAATTTAACAATAAAAAACCCACCACTCTCAGTTGTGTGCAAAGCAAAGCACCACCTATGATTTTTCATTCTGAAGTATCTCTCTGGAAATCATGCATCATAATTTGGTCTGGAACAGTCACTGTTTTGTGAGCCATCTGCATGACCAGGGAAAGGGTGAATATAAAAGGCAGGTTAACCACCAATTGCTTTGGCAGGCAAATGATATGGTTCTTAGTCTGGATGCAAGCATGCATAGAAAGAGCCAGTTGCTAAGTGATGCACAGGGATTGTTTATTATTTGAGGTTATTGCTTTACTCCTTGCAACATGCAGGGCGGAGAAGAGAAGGTGAAGAGAGATGGCACACAGTTATTCCACCTTGCCTTTCTTTTACTGTGGCGTTGCTACAATCCATTGAACTCTTTGTTAACAATTAGAAAAGGGTGGACCAAAGTGTAGTCCTGGAACTGCCTTTAGCCCCCTAAGGTTGTTTTGGCAGCATTGGTGTTGTGGTTGTTATTGTTGTCATGGCAACACTCAGTCGAACCTATATTATAGGGTTTTCTTAGCAAGATTTATTCAGAGTATGTTTCACAATCCTCAGGCTGAACTAGTGGGTTTCCACGGCTGAGGAAGTATTTAAACTCTGGTCCCCTGAAGCCCTAATCCAGCATCCAAACTACTACAACAATGCACCCTTTCAAAGTTCCCATATCCTCCAGTTGTCTCAATTTAGCAGGGACAGTCCTTATTTGTAACTTTCATCTGCTTTTGAGAAGACCAATAGTCAGTTCTTCACATTTGCATTTGACTTAGATTATTCATAGGTTTGATTAATCTATGTTCTCTCTGGGATTCTCTAAATCCTTCAGTGCAGCTCTATGGCCAGCTTCAATCAGAAGGTGATTATAGTCATGCTGGAGAATGTAGATATATGTGTTTTTTAGATAAATAAAAATTTTCAATTTGTAGGAGTCCTGTGCCCCCAAACCTGGAGAATGTAGAGGGGAGGCTGTGTTTAATTTCTTTCTCCTTCTACTTTTCCTCTTTGACCTCAGTTTGTTTTCTTTGTTTACTCTCATAGTTGAGTCCAAAACACAAAAGTAGTTTGCACTCAGTTAACTAAGCTGGAGAGGACAGGCATGACTAGAATCTTGTCCTTCCCAGGAGGCTCAGGCCAAAGCAAACTGCTGCAGCCTTTCCTAACTTCGCTGTTATTCTTTATTAATAACTTTTGTCAACTTGCCCATACTCTGTAGTTGTATGACCACACATGTCTCAGTTTTGATCTCTGAAATGTTGAAGGGTATGAAATATACTTTTTCCTGGCCAGAAAAAAGAAGAAAAATGCTTTTCCTGGGAGCCAACAATATACCTTTAAAATAAATGCAGAGCCAGCTCTTCACTTTTTAGCATCAACAACACATATTATTTTCCCCCAAAACCAGAAGTTGATTTCTGACACTCTCGAGCTTTCGTCTTCCTTTCCTTTTTCTTTTTCAGCATTTTTGACAGTACATCCAGCCCCTGGAGAGTCACAGGGCAGCGTATTGGCCTCTGGGCCTGCCATAGCTCCCATTCTGGTGCTAAACCAAAGCAGAGCTTTTAGTAAAAGTTCATCTTGACTTATTAACATACCAAAACAAGCAAGACCAGTTAGAATTTGCAGGCAGCAGGACAAACACTCACACCATGTACACATTATACGTCTTAGTTCATTACTATGGCAAGATAAAGCATATTTCTCTTTTTGACTTGTAACAAACACTTTGAAATATTCCCCACAAAACAGTTCTCATCATTCCTCAGTGCCTGTGGGTGATGGAAATCACAGTTCAGCAGCAGCTGAGACACTAAACAACTGCCTGTACTCCCTTCCCCCAAGAAAGGTGACAAGGCAGAGGTCCTTGTGATATCACTAGGGCAAGGCAAAGAAAAATAAAATAAGAACAAAAAATGTTGGGAGGTGGGTCAAAGCTGCTTCTGGGTCAGATCATTGTGGAAACAGGCATAAAACCCTCTGCAAGTTGTAGACACAATTTCAGTAAAACTTGACCAACATACTAAAATTGCAGAGATGCTTTGTATAAGTAGCACTTTGAATTTTGCCTAGTAATTGACACATAGCTCAGTAAAACTTGACCAACCTAGTAAGATTGCAGAGTTGCTTTCTATAAGTAGCACTTTGAATTTTCCCTAGAAATTGGCAATAGCTAGTGAAACTGTCATACCTGGGCAGTGATATTTTCCCCCTAAGTAATCCTGGTTACAACAGTCTGAACACAGCATGTTGGTGTCACGATGCAAGGACTCGGCCGGCCCCTTAATCACACACAGAGAGACGAGCTGAAGGCTAACTACTTTATTAAAGATATAGAAACAGTTCAAAAGGTAAATTGTCCATAAAATAGCAAAAGCAATCCCAAAAGGCAAAAGGTGCAATAGTTCCAAAACTCTTGGTAAGTTTCCAAAAGGCTTGGCAAGGCTCCGCTTAGCAAAGCGGTTCAAGGAACAAAGCAAGGTTACAGGATACAAACAAGGCTTGAGTAGGCCACTAGCCCGGCTTGGCTCAGTGGTCGAGCTTCGCTACACATCTGCTCAGATGAGACGTGGCCGAAGAACTGGGGAACCGTTCCCACGGCTCCTATACTTAATCCTTCGGCCGAGGTCCCCGACAATCTAGGCTTCGTCGTCTCCAATCTCTGTTGTCGGACCTCGGCCTGTCTAGGCTATGGTACCAACCCCTCCTGCTGGTCTCTATGTCCCGTCTCCTATCGAAAGTACGGCTAGGCCTGCCAACATCTGCTTCCCTATCTCCGTGAGAGCTCTCCTCCCTAGATTCTTCCCAGCCGCTTTCTTCCATGCTTTCACTCAGAAGATCCTGTGAGCCTTTCCCTCCCGGCCGTTCATACGATTCGCTATCACTGCTTTCCATTAGCACCTGGTGCTCTATCTCTTCATAGGGGTCAGGCCAACCTTCATCCCAAGCCAAGCTTTCGGTGGGAGAAAGAGGCCCAGTGATGGGAAACTCTCCTTCAGGTAACCCTTCCAAATCCTCTTCAGAATCTATCTCTGCTGGTGCAGGCCCTAATGCTAATGGAACCCCCGGTCCTGTTCCCTGGCCCCCAGGCACAAACGAGAACTGCTGTGCTACACTAGGACCTGCTGAAAGTTCACAACACTTTCCAAAGTAATTCAAATAGGATGCAATATGTCCAGGAATACCCAAGAATGGTGCAGTTGATACATTAATTTTAATTAGGGTCAGGACTGAGTATTGAGCCCAAACTATGGACCTGAAATCTCAGGAAGAATATTACAATCTCATCACACTCACGAGCTTCAGCATCCAAGGATGCTTCCAGCCTGTTTTGGGGACAGAGCCCCATGCAGGCCATCACATGATATCATGGGACTTCTGGTGGAGGCCTGGCCCCCATCTGGAGTGAAAGTGTCTTTGGACATTTGTCCTTGGAGGCTTCCCATGTTGTGCTAGCTCTATTGGTCCCAGAAGGACAATGCTCTCCACATGTGATGGGGAAAGCATTGCTAAGAGGGAACTGTGCATAATGGATTTGCCCCACTGCCCCTCTCTTTCCTCCATGAATCCAGGTGAAGTGGGAAGCTTTGCCTGGCCTTTGTGATAAGGTCATTGGTGCCTTCCACAATAGTACAGAGTTTTTTACTCACCAGGAACATCTTGAGTTAACTGAAGAACTCATCATCTTAATTATAAATTACATAGAGTTGTTCCAAAGCATAATAAAAATCCTCAAGTTTTAAGAAAATGTACTTGCTGTGTAAACTAGGCAATATATTTGTCTTGCCAAAGAAAAAAAGCTTACACTCAATACTTGGTCCCGCTGATTTAAAAACATGTATCAGGCAATGACTAGAAAGCTGCTGTTAGAGAGTGTAGATCAGGCTTGTCCAACCCAAGGTCCATGAACCATATGCAACCCAAGTTGCCTAGGAATGTGGCCCAACACAAAATCTTAAACTCACTTAAAACATGAGATTTTTTTGTGATTTTTAATCACTCAATTGGAACAATCAAAGTATGTTATGTTACATCCACAAATATCATATATAATTATAATGCAGATCATATATCAATATAATCTGCTTTACAATTACAAACAGTTTAGCCACAAGATCCGCTCACTAATTTTAAAAGACTTTCCAAATAAGATAGCTTATTATTAGGATTATTATGCAAGGACTTTCATCTGCTTATCTGTGGTAGCAGATATCATAAAAATTATGCACAGATCCTTTTTTCCTCGTTAGCTAGTCTTAGTGTATTATATGTGTGGCCCAAGACAATTCTTCTTCCAGTGTGGCCTATGGAAGCCAAAAGGTTGGATGCCCCTGGTGTAAGTTACTTGTAGCTCTGGGCTGGACAAATAATTTGACCTCTCATGAGGAAGTTGAAGGTCCTGTGTATGAACCAAGAAAGAAGCCCAAAATGTCATTGAGTCATTTGATATGTAAACTATCCATTTGAAAGTGATCTACTTGATTAATGACCTTATCATAAAGGCCAGACGAAGCTACCAACCTTGCCTGGCTTCTGGGGAAGAAAGAGGGAGCCACAGGGTGAATCTGTCACCCCATGCACAGAGCCCTCTTGCAGCACTTTCCCCATCATAAGAGGAAAATGTTGCCTTCTCAGGAAGACCGTTTTCTGGCTCCATTGAACCCAGTGCAACATGGGATGCCTTCCGTGTTGCCAGAGAAAACATCTAACAATGCTTTTACCTCAGTTGGGGGTGGTTGGGGATGGAGCCACAGTCAAGAAACACAAGTTGGTAACTAAATAATCACACAATGCATATATTAAACAATGTGTTTAATATATGCATTGTGTGATTATTTAGTTACCAACTTGTGTTTCTGGCTAGTTCTATGGTACCTGCCCATTGTATTGTTGGGTGGAGCCACAGGCAACATCATCTGATAGCTGCAGTGGGGCTCCATCCCCGAAGCTGGCTCTAAACATCCTAGGACTCATATTTGGAGCCATGTGATGAGGTCGTTTGTTTCAATCTTAGTCAATGTGTCTGCTGATTTTTAAGAGTGACCAAGGAAGACCCACCCAGGTGGCTAGCCGCTCTCTCATCATTTCTTCACAGTTGTTTGGACCTGCTGGTTTCCAAGTCACAACACTGAGATTAGAAAGTGCTTTATCAGCTGGATAAAAAATGAGTTTGATGCGTGGTGGATTATCCTGTCAAAAGGAAAAAATATATTCATGATATGATTATATTGAATTTCCACTTATCAATAATTATGATTAAGATTGCCCATAAAAGTGGGTTGTGAATGTGTTTCACTTAAGTAGTATAGACAGCTAGATCAAGATTGTTCCCATAACATTTATTCTCCCTCCTTGAGATTTTTAAAAATGTACATTCAGAAATTAGAAAAAGTTCTAAATGCACTAAGTGTAGCAGAGCCCAGTGCCTGAATTATGACGTGCCCTTCACTAGCAGTCTATTTTCGTTTTAGCTGTAAGTTTCCAAAGGGAGCCAAGATGGCACAGCCTATTATATCCAGAACTTGCTCATCCATGGGCTGCTTGTTTCAGCTTTCATTTCACAGTGCCCAATGTCCTGGCAGCAGATGTCTGTTGCCAGTGAAGCCTAACTGAAATTTCCACCCACAGCTGAGGTAGTCAGCATGCCTGCCAACATTTTTTTATTCCTGCCCTGCCTGTTGTTGTTGTTTGCAAGTCCAGGTGTGAAGTGAACCACATCGTATTTTAGGATGTCTCATCAGAACAAACTTCAATGAACTTATCAAACCTTAGGCTTGATGTCCCTCAAGAGGTCTAAGTGTTTGTGAGTACAGGTACAAGATGCTTTTTCAACTAGTATCTTTGAGTATCTGTTCTAAGTGGTTATAGCACACTAGGGTTGGTTGATCAAAAAAGTGGTTCTAAAAACAAATGGGGGGGGGTTATTAGTAATAGAAAGACTTACAAAAAATTTCCAAAACATTTCTGAAATGTAACGTAATTAATAACAAAATTCGTTATTAGTTCTTATTCCAGCGCATGCTTATTCCAGATGGTTTTGGCCTACAACTCCCAGAAATCCTAACAGCTGGTAAACTGGCTGGTATTTCTGGGAGTTGTAGGCCAAAACTGGAATAAACCACACTGAATTCTAGATGGGACTCCAAATAGGAAGGAGGAGGAGGAGGCTGGTGCAATCGCAAGGTGTGAGGGGAAAGCAAGCAAGTCTACAGGGGTGGTTTCTGCAAGAGTAGTAGTCTATCCACACAAAAACAGCTTCACAATAATCAACACAATAGCAACTTCATAATAATAAACTCAGAGCAACTTTACAAAGCAACTTCACACAGAGGTCTTCATAGTAGCAACTTCACAATGATGGATGGATACTGTATATCTGAGTCTTGTCGTGCCATTTGGCAGTACTCACTGTACTGGTGAGCGTGGGTAGAAATCCTGTGGGGAAGTGTCCTTGAATAAGGCACTTGTGAATCCTGGTGGAGAGAGAGGCAGCCAAGTGTGGCGGTGCCGTGCTGGGTGCTTCCATAGCCTTTTTGGACTTCAACTCCCAGAAACCACCACCAAGCAAGAGTCCAAAAATGGTAACGTTACTCAGTTTTGCAAGGAAAGCAGAAAGGAGGAGGAGAAGATCAATATTTGCATAGAGAAGACAACCCCCCACTCCTGAGTACTAGCTGTGGCAGAAGCAGAAAGATCTCCCTGAAGAGTGCAATAGGACTTCAATTCCCAGAAGCCTCAGCACTTAGACCCAAAAGAAAGGGATTGTGGGAATTGAAGACCCCCAGCCTGGCAGTCAGGATTAGTTTTATTCCCATCCCAAGTGTGTGCATACTTATTTAAAAGGATAGGATCCAGATATCCTACAATGGCTCTCTGTGATCTTCCAAGTGTGCTTTCTTTGTCTGGACTTCATTTCCCAGAACCCCTCAGCACTGACCAAGCTGGCTGAGGCTTCTGGGAGTTGAAGTCTTTTGGTTAAAACAGCCAAAGCAATGGAGAACCAAAGATTGGGAGCCGCTCTCCAGGGACTCACTCTCAAGTAAGTGAGGCTTTGTTTGGCTGCTTTCCTCTGTGCACTTCTTTCAAGCTTGCCGGCATACAAGCAGCAAGACAGGAAAACTTTTGCGATGGTTCATCAATGTCGCGGTTGTTAGCTAGCGCCATAAAGCAGCTCTCTGGTCATGTAGGAAAACTTTTGTGACACTTGCTATCTCGGCGGGTTTTTTAAAAAAAAAATAACAGGATTCATGCAGCTTCACAGGGACAGGAGGACAGGATGGTGAGGTGAAGGTGCTAGGTAGGCTGTAGCAATAAGATGAATGAAGGTGGGAACCGAGGGGGAGCCAGGAGAAGACAGGGAGAAGGTGTGTGATTACAATAATTAAGAATTAATTACAATTATTAATTAAAATGCCAGCCCCCAGGTTCGGTAAACAAAGCCCACTTCTGGGTTGGCGCTCGAGGTGCGGTAAACATCGAAATTAGCTTTTTAAACGAATCGAATCCGATTTCAAATAATTTTTAAACCACAGAGACCAAGCCTATAGCACACTGTTTAATACCACTTTAGAATAATGGGATTTGCAGTTTAGTAAGGAACTTCTTAGAGAGCTCAACTCCCATAAAATACAGCTTTTACTGAGTCTTTTACTGAAGCCCTAGGAGCCATGACAATTAAAGTGGCATTAAACTGTATAGTCCGGATGCACAGTTGGTGCATTTTCACTGAACAGAGGGGTTTGACTTATAAAGTATTCCTTTGTTCCCTCCCCCATTGTATCATTTATTGATATTGCTAGATCTCTGTGGAATATAGACCCATGAACCAAGGATTTATTTACATGCATACAATCTCCCAGATTAAGAGCATTACTTTTTGGAAGCAATTAATTCTTTTTACTCATCAGTGTGTCTTTGAATACTATTTTCCTTAACTAATGCAATACTGAGAATGAAAATTCTTACATTATGTAGCATTATTGCTACTTTTAAGGTTTTACATTCCTTTTTCCTTAAGCCCTTAGGATTCACATCAGAATGTCATAAAACCTGAAAAATGCTTGTCAAAATATCTCCAAAAATTCCTTTCAATGGTAATTTTTAAGTAACTTGACAATAATAGTTGTTCCACCAATATAATAATTTCATTCCCTGCTGGAAGAGATTCAACAGCTAAATCAGCAGTCAGAATTCAAAACCCAACTGAGGACCTGTCTCTTCTGGCAGGCCTACCCTGTCAATTTTAACTTGTGAATTTTAACTGTATTTTATCAGTGAATTTTAACCTACATCTTGACTGTGTGTCCTATTAACGGTATATGTATAGCACAACTACTTGATCACCATCTTCCAAAGCAGTTACTATATTCTCAACTCAAGAATGGAAAAAGGAATGTTGTTGCATATGAGCAAAAGATATTTAAAGACGGACTTAAAACTAACTTTGAAAACGGTGGCATAGACTCTGAGAACTGGGAAGCCCTGGTCCTCAAGCATTTTAACTGGAGGTCAGATGTTACCAACAGAGCTATGGAATTCGAAAAGGCATGAATGGAAGATGAAAGGGAGAAACATGTCAAGAGGAAGGCACATCAAGTCAACTCTTGTCGGAACTTCCTTCTATCTGGAAAACAGAGTCCTCACTGCAAAGGAACATGCAGCTCAAGAATAGGTCTCTACAGTCACCTATGGACCCACCACCAAGACCCTATACTTGGAATGCAATCATACTTGGCTGTGAATGATAACCTATGATGATCATCATTGTCACCCCATCTACTCCCAGACTCCCAAATTAATTGCTTGTTATTTGTTACTTTCAAGTTCTGAGATCATGTACTAAATCCTTCATCTTTCCAATATAAAATGGACTAGATAGCAATTGATGAAGGGGCAAATCTTTGCTTGAGACTATGCCAAGTCACTGCCCATTAAAATATCAAACTGAATGAGATGACAAAGTACTTTTATTTCTGGTTTAAAGTAGTCATTGGTTTGCCTTCCTGTGTCCTGGAAATCTATAACATTTCTAAGGTCAGGAGTCCGAGTGGAAAGCAAGACCTGTTCTGTTTTCTAACATATGTACAACCTCCAAACATTTGTTCATCACTGACTTACAATCCAGTCTAATGATCACTACTTAGAATTAAGATCTTCTAGACAGACAAGTTGAAGACGTAAACATGCAGACTGACATTACTCCAAGCCTCATCACATGGATGAGGTCCAGTGCCATGATTCATCAGCCTCTATGTTGAATCATGGCAGCAGCGGGGTGGCAGCTGGGCAATTTTGGCACCCCGGCCACCAGCTGATGCTTCCCCATCCCACATGGGGAAGCATTACCACTCCTCAAAGCCCTGCTGCCCCAGTTCACTCACAGAGTCCCACCAGAAGTGGCCCCATGTTGTTTGATGGCTGGCATGGGTCTCCATGGGCAAACCAGAGCAGAAGCATCATAAGATGCTTAAGTTGCCTATGTGATAAGGCTGATAGCATGCACAGAGCTGTATCTATTGGCTTATTAGGTCAAAATTTGAGACTTCTTAAATCAGAAAAAATAACATGGATTACGATGTGATATTCCACTGGCGGAGAAGGTGGGTACTTCCAATTTTGTTGTACTTCAGCCCCCATCATGTCTAGCCAATTTAGCCAATGATACAGACTGCCAGCATCTGGAAAGTCACATCTTCCATATTTCTACTCTCAATAATACAGAAATTCATGCTGTTCCTAATTCAAAATTTTCAGTATGTAGAAATAACTCTTCCTTTTCCTCTTCAAGGACAGTAATAGTAGCACTGTATTATGTTTTGGACAAACTAGAGTATGGTGTCAAGTTTTGGGCACCACGGATTAAGAAAGATATCACCAACCAAAGATATCCAGGGATGGTGACCAATTATAAAAGAGAAAGCAACATCTTTGAGGAATGTTTGCGATAGTTAAGTACAGTATGTTCTGGAAAAGTACAAGGCATTTAATTGTAGCCAGCCACCCTTGCTGCTTAAAGGCTATCAAGTCAAAGAACAAAAAAAAAACATGTTTTCTGCTGTTCTACTGAAAAGACCTTCGGAAGCTATGTATTCAGAATACAACAAAGGGGATTCCTCCTAAGCATTAAGAAAAATCATGTTATATTAGTTTTTGACAATGAATAAGTTACCTTGGAGGTTGTTTGCTCTTTGAGAATAGATGGACACATTTCAAGAATGCTTTAGCTGTTAGATTCCGGCACTGGCAAGGGACTTATATAAACATTGACTATCAAATCATGAAAAGCCATTTTCTTTTCCTGTTTGTTCCTCCTTATTTATCTCACTATGCCAGAGATGAACAGCTGTTAGCTGTTCTCTTTTAGCCATCATTTCTCCAAGAAAGTTTTCAGTCAGCTTAGCCTTTGGCTCAGGCATGATTTAGAAGCATTATATCAGCAGCTTTATTATCTTCTTGCCAATATTTCAGCACTGTTACCCTCCGAAGCAACCCCTTAGGTATTGTGATATTTTAGCAAGGCTTTGGTTTGAAGGACAGTACCTATAAATTGAGTCTGGGAGATAGGGTGGTTACTAAAGTAACAGCTAAATAATAATCCACAAAAGTTGATCTCCAAAGCTTCCATGGTTCCAAGTATGGGATCAAGATGGCACATAGGGATTATTGTATTTTGATGGCATCAAAATTCTGTAAGGCACATGGAAAAGCCCATTATAGTGGAAGTCTAGATTAAATGATACAGGAGCTTTATGGCATTGTGTCATTCATTGGTGGGGTCAGTACTGAGAAACAATGTATAAGTATGCGTTTGTTATACCCAATTCATTTTTTAAATTCCTCAATGAATTTAAAATGTATTATTTTAATAATTAAACTCCAACTATGTTAAATTGCTGGCTAACAGCTGCCATTTCATTTTATATTAATTCTTTACTGCGGTGGAGTATAATTGAGGGATGGCCTTGGGCTACCTTTAGTAATTTTAAATTGTTTTCCCCCAATTTAATCATAGAAAAATGATATGCCTATAATAAAAGTTTAACACTGATATATTGTTTCTTTTTAACAAATTAACTTTACCATGTTATTGCTGATGCTAATGTTTCCTAACTACTGGAGAAGCCCAAAGCTTTCCCAAATATGAGATAAAGAACAGAATTATCCGGACAGATATTCAATCTAAGCATTTGGTGGAGATCCAGAACTGAGAGCAACTGAAGTAGGAAAGGCAGACAATAAGGATGAAGAAACCAACTCTTCTTCCAGCCCTCTCTTAAGTCCTTATCACATTTCACTGTGATAGCACTATTATTCCTCTGGGATTGCCATGGCAACATGCTATGGGATTATAGTTTAGGAAGACCCTGACAAAGAACTCTAAATATCCCCCTCACTTGCAAATCCCAGAATTCCATTGGACATCACCATGGCAATGGCAAAAAAATTGGAATAATAGTGCTATAATAACATAGTGTGATAAGGCTAATATATTTAATCATAAATCTGCCCCATTCAGTTTGTTCACCCATTGTAATTTCCCTGAAAATGTGAATCTGTTATTGAAGGCAGCTTTCTCAGATGAACATCCTCTGGATGCAGATTTGCCTAATGTGCATTTTGGTAAGAAACTTTCCATAACTTTTTTGAACTCAACTTTAAAGCTGAGAACTGTATTGCAAACTGTTCAGAAGCACTCGGTCAGGAGGATAACTGTGTTCGGACTAGTATATTGATTCAGGAAGGGCAAATGATATCCCTTTGCTTAAAGTCAAGGCCCTCATCCCTATCAGAAAGGACTAAGCTGAGGAAAAAGGTGGGATCTAGCAGCCTTAAAGAGCAAAGCAATAATGAGTTTACATTATGCATGACATAGTAAAGGTAAAGGTTTTCACTTGACATTAAGTCTAGTCATGTCCGACTCTGGGGGTTGGTACTCATCTCCATTTCTAAACCGAAGAGCCTGCATTGTCCGTAGACACCTCCAAGGTCATGTGGCCGGTATGACTGCATGGAGTGCCATTACCTTCCCGCCAGAACGATACTTATTGATCTACTCACGTTTGCATGTTCTCGAACTGCTAGGTTGCCAGAAGCTGGGGCTAACAGTAAAAGTTCATGCCACTCTCTGGATTCGAACCTGCAAGGTTAGTAAGTTCAGCAGCTCAGCTTTTCAAGCCAGTGTGCCACCAGGGGCTACAGGGGTAATTATTATGTTTTTTGGTGTAAGGTATTTCTCCAAGCACTAGCATGGAGATAGTGGAGAATGCATCTTTCTTCCAGAATAAATTACCCCATCAGCTCCTGAATGGCTTAAGAAACAGCAAGGCAGTTTCCTTTTCTAAAGAAAATAAGCCTTTACTATCACTTCACCCTGTTATCAAACTGTCTGCAATTCCATTGCCTGTGATGTTGTACCCATCTCTCATGTTACCCCTTCTACCTACAGTAGAACCGGTGCCATGAAGTGTCTTTCTTCCAACTTAAAGTAACTTTTTTTTCCAAATTATCCTCTGGTCTGATGATATAGAAACAAGTAAAATACACTGAAGAGAATGGTAGAATGGGATAGGTCTAGCCTGCTTTGCCTCCTTATGCATTCATTTTAATTACACTGCCAATGTAGCAGTTCAAAAAAATGCAAATGTGAATAGTTTCCGCTTTAGCAGGAAAAGGCAAAAAAGGCACTCTAAGCAGTCATGTCAGCCACATGACCAGGAGGTGTCTGTGGACACAGTCTCCTTGGCTTCAAAATGGAGAAAGAGCACCTTCCCCAGAGCCGGAGATGAGCACCAGCTCCAGAACCAGAAATGAAAGGAGAAGCCTTTGTTTTTGTCTGCGTATTTGTGTCTCATTGGATGTCATTTCAACAAGGCGTTGAATGTTTGCCTGTGTCTGTTTATCTACTGTAATTCACCCTGAGTCCCCTCGGGGAGAGGGGCGGAATATAAATTGTTGTTGTTGTTGTTGTTATTGGAAGATAGACCAGGCTAACAAAAACAGAAGGGGTATATGATAGACTAAACAAACAAATGGACAAAGTAGTCCTTCACATTTTATATTTTGGACATAGACACATGTTTTCTAGTAAGTGCTTACTTTGGAGGGATGTGCAGTCATGCTTACTGTCCATGAAGAATCTGCTTTCATGCTGTAGAATAGAATGGAAAGGCTTTGTAAATACAAATGATAAGTCCAATTGCAACTTATCTGGATAACAGCTTTATTTGGAACTGAAGGTTCATGCATGTTTCTCCAAATTATCTGGCTTGCCAAAAGTGAGTGATGGCTTCTGGAACCGTGCGATATGAACTAGTGTGCCTCAGACACATTATGCCTTATCATACACATCTCTGTTTCAGTTCTCTTTAGAATTCATATTACTTCTCTGACAAAATGCAATGGCTCCCGCAAAATGCTTAATGTAAAATCAATGGTTTATAGTACCAAGCAAAATGAATTACTTTAAAAAAAATACACCAAATTAAGAACATAAGAACATAAGAACATAAGAAGAGCCATGCTGAATCGGGCCTCAGCCCATCTAGTCCAGCATTCTGTGTCAACAGTTATTTTACACGGGGATCTCTAGAACAAACCCTCACCTGCTCCCGACCCCCACTGTACCCGCCTGATTATCAACACAGAGGTGGCACTTGGATGTCCATTTCAGTAGCTACTGATTCCCTTGGTCTCCATGAATCTGTCTAATCCTGCCTTGAAGCTGTCCAGGCTGACAAATTATATCACATATAAGTGTATACATATTATGAGAACATTATTTTCAAACAAATAGCCCTGTGATGTGTTCAATTTGTGTCACCACAAACAAATAGCTGTGATGAAGTGACAGCACAGAAAAAAGCAAACAAAAAATCTACTTTCTTGTTTTCCATTCTGGAAGGGTAAGAGATGCATTATCACACTCTATAATGTAGGAAAGCACTCTTAACACCATAGAGTTCTGCTGACTGTAGTGATAACAATGAAAATGGCAAAATGCTTCAGCATTGCATGTCACAATGCTCTAAATCTCCATGTGTTCCAGGGATTCAACACTGCTCCCTAACTCCAGTTCTTGCTTTTTCCCCTTTTTGGGGTTGCCTGATGCTGGACTCTGATCATGACACAAAGCCAAATACAAGCAACACTCTACAACAATTGGAACCAGGACCATAGCCAGGATTTTGATGGGGGGGGGCTGAGGGCTGAGTTTTGGTTTGGGGGGGTTGAGTTTGGTGGAAGAGGGTCTACCCTAGCAAACCTTTGTATTGTTATCCCAATAACCCCATGAATGTGGGATATAATGAGCATGGTGATCAGATCATGATATGAATAAACATAACAATTTAAATAATGTACCAGTAAGGCCTTCTTGCGGACCACCCTGAGAATTTCGGGGGGGGGGGGCTGAAGCCCCCTAAGCCCCCCCCCTCCCCCTGGCTACATGCCTGATTGGAACCAGCCTTTTCACCAAATGTGCCAGAAGAAGAACATCTAAGGTCTATTCCAGGTTATACACAGGACTGTGGATTTCAAGAACCGATGGCAGAATGAGAACTTTCTACTACCACATACCTTACAATGCACAAGCAATATCATCCAAACTAGTGCTTTAGTGTGGCTTTTCTAGTTACCACTTCAGAGTGGTTTGTGGCTTGGAGGCTTTAGTAAACTAGTATCAACATATTGTAGAATCTTGGAGAATACTTTACTATCTCAGTCCCCTTCCGCACTGCCATACAATCCAGATTATCAAACATATCATCCACTAGGGTTGCCATATGCCCCTTATTCTAAGGGACGTCCCTTATTTTGGCCTTAAAATTTGTGTCCCTTATTTTCAGGCCCTATCCCTTATTTTTGACTAGCAGGACAGGACTGGGCGGGGTTGACCAGAGGAAGGTGCACGCTGCGGTTTCCATGCCTGCCCGGGGATTCCAACTCGCAGGGCAGCCTGCGTCCCCGTTGGAAGGAAGAGGCGATACAGGACTTTTTCAAAGTACAGTAGACTAATTAACCGTTACCCAAGGGGAATGTTGGATCATGTTGGATAAAGATAGTTTCTGGTTGCTTGAGAGTTACTCTTAACATAGGCCTAGCTGTGCATCCCAATACTATACAATGCTGTGTATCCCATACTATACTATACCATTAACTATTGACATAATAATCATGAAGATGTACTGTCTTATAAAATTTATTTTATTTTAATGTTTAGACAGTGCACTTTTAAAGTCAGTCAAGTACTAAATACAGATGGAGAAAATAAGGTAGTTCTAATAATGTTTTTTCTGCATGACAAAGCATGCAGAAACATACCATGTACTGTTAAGAGGGTATAAATCAGTTTCTTTTGTGAGTTTCAATCATTATCTTATTCTGTTAATAAAACTATTTCTACCTAATGTTTGAGTTTCAAGTTTTTAACGAAATGTCCCTTATTTTTGTGGAAAATCCCATAAATGTCCCTTATTTCTTATATCAAAAAGTGGCAACCCTATTATCCACATTATCTACTTTGAACTGGATTCTATGAGTCTACATTGCCGCATAATCCAGTCCAAAGCAAATAATCTGGATTTTATGTGGCAGTATAGAAGGGGCCTCAGATTCTCTGTTGTTGGAATTTCTGAAGCATCACATTTATCTCCTGGTGTTTTGCTTTTATGTTTCTCTGTTTGTGTCACATATTTCTTTAATGGAACCCACTGGTTTGTCACTGCCATTTCAAGCGTTGGGGTTTTCCTTTTCTTTGTGTTTTGTTCTAGATATCTAACAAGTAAATATTTCAGTATTTCTAACAAAGTCACTTGTGTAATCCAGTTTGTACTACAGATGTCATTCTGAAAAGCTTCCTTATTTGTGAGATGTGTTGGAAACAGTGTGAAGCAGATGCCTAGCTAGAATATGCTGATTTCTTTCACAGATGCAGAATAGAATGTGTTGGATCACTTCCAAGCTTTGGGGCATCCAATGGAGGAAAAACAGGGGAAGACACCTGTTTGAATAACAGCACACTTTCCTTCTACCAAAGTAATCACAGGCCTTGAGTTTTCCCATTTTGCAGCAACACTATTCACCCAGCTAGGGAACATTTTACTTAAACATCATAGCACTATAGAGAGAAATTGGATGGGTGATTGCATATAAGATAATAGAATGGAGAAACATATGGGTTTAGTCATTCAGCTAAATGCTGAAACACTACATTGTATCTTAATGTTTTATTCTCTCTGGTTTTTTGGTACATTTATAGTCTGTACATGATGAAAACTTCCAGAGCTTATTAAGATAATGGGGTGAAAAACCACAATGGGTAGCAGTGTAGCACAGAAAGAAACCAAAGTGAGAAGGTTACACGTGATTTTCAGGATAGGTTCTGAAATGATTGCAAGGCCAATAAACTATGGCTGATTGTCTTGGAATTGATCCAGGGTCCTGTGTGAGTCCTCCCCTAATTGATGCTCTTCTCTCATACCTGATTTCTCTCTACCACAATGACCAAAATTACTATACTATTTTTAAAAACATATTTTAAATGAATGCATACATACATAATCTATACAGCAATCTTTTTAAAACTATATTGGAAAAAGATAATAATGTTGTACTTATACTGTAGAAATAATGCAGTTTGATACTACGTTTGCTGTCATAGTCATTCAACAAGTTCTTAGGGCACTTCCAGACAGCACTTCCAGACAGCACTCCTTCCCACCTGCTACTAAGGAGGTTGTCCAAGTCCTGAACCGGTGCTTGGCCGCTGTGACAGTCTGGATGAGGGTGAACAAATTGAAATTGAATCCAGACAAGACAGAGATACTCCTGGTCAGTCGTAAGGCCGAACAGGACATAGGGTTACAGCCTGTGTTGGATGGGGATACACTTCCCCTTAAGATGCAGGTTCACAGTCTGGGTGTGATCCTGGACTCATCGTTGGGCCTGGAACCCCAGATTTCGGCGGTGACCAGGGGAGCATTTGCACAGTTAAAACTTGTGTGCCAGTTGCACCCGTACCTTGGGAAGTCTGACTTGGCCATGGTAGTCCATGCTCTGGTTACACCTCGTATAGACTACTGCAGCACACTCTACGTGGGGTGGCCTTTGAAGATTTTTCGGAAGCTTCAACTAGTCCAACAGATGGCAGCCAGATTACTAGCAGGAACGGGGCTGAGGGAGCATACAACTCCTCTGTTGCACCAGCTCCACTGGCTTCCAGTCTACTACCGGGCGCAATTCAAAGTGCTGGCTTTAGCCTATAAAGCCCTAAATGGTTCTGGCCCAACTTACCTGTTTGAATGCATCTCCCCTTATGTACCATCTAGGATGTTAAGATCGTCTGGGGAGGCCCTGCTCTCGACTCCATCTTCATCACAAATGCATTTGGTGGGGACGAGAGACAGGGCCTTCTTAGTAGTGGCCCCTTGGCTGTGAACGCCCTTCCCGGGGACATTAGATCAGCCCCCTCGCTCATGACCTTCCGAAAAAAAGGTCAAAGCTTGGCTGTTTGAGCAGGCATTCGAAAAGGCAGTGTAACTGGCATAGGATTGGAATTACTAGACTACGATATTGGATTTTGTTTTTATTTGGAGATGAAATGTTGTTTTTATTATTGTCATGTTTTATTTTATTGCTAATGTTTTAACTGTTATAATTGCTGTTTTTAGGATGCTGTTGGCATTCAATTTGTTGCCTTGTAAACCGCCCCGAGTCGCCTTCAGGCTGAGAGAGTGCAGTGTACAAATGTGCTAAATAAATAAATAAATCAAGAGCAGAAAATCCCGAGACTTCAGAAGAAGTCCACATTCAGACCTGTTGGTCCTGGGATTTCTGCCTCCATTGTCCAGACTTGATGTTTAGTTGCTAGATTTAGAGGCTTCCAAGATGGTTGTCATGGGACTTCTGCTGGAAACTTCAGCATTTTTCTTTTTTTTAAAAAAAATACCCTCAAGATGCAGATATGTGTAGAATCACTGCAGCTAATCACTGCAAAAGTTCTGTTCTTTGTCCTGGCTAGAAAAACTGTGCCCTCAAGACATTTCAGGAAGTATATCTGCCACACAAAGTTTATGGGGTAAAACCACTTCTGCCAAAATCAGTGCTTCACAATCAAACAGGAACTCACACTTTCAAACAGGCCCGGATTAGCGGACTGTGCCGCCCAAGGTTGCCTGTCTAAATGCCGCCCCCTGGAGGGCGGGGCCTCTTGCGTGGGCGGGGGCGGCGAAAGGGAGAAGGCGCTGCCGGAAGTCCCACCCCTAGGGCGACTCATGCTGCTTCCCCCGCCGCCGCGCTCGCACCGGCGCCCCTCCTCCCTTCACTGAGCGGGGCGGCAGCAGGGGAAACCGCGTTAATCGCCCTAGGGGCGGCGGGACTTCCCCTCACCCCTTCCTTCAGGCCCGGAAATGCCGCCCCCCAAAATCTGCCACCCGAGGCTATGGCCACCCTCGGGTGGCCTTATGGGTAATTCGGGCCTGCTTTCAAACCAGGAACAGAACTTTGTCATTATTGACACTTTTTAGAGCCTGGCTGTCTGGTCATCTGTCCAGACAGATTTGGTTGTGTACTTGTGGCAACAAACAACAGGGTGCTATTCCTGATTGCTCTTCTCTTGAAAAGATGTACAACATTAACTAGAGGGGCACAACTTTGTCCTTGCCAGAGAACATGTGCACTCCACACATTGCATGAAGTTTCTGGCACAGAAACAAAGTTTTTGCCTTCTATTAAGTATCACCTTCTTTTTAGGAACCAACCAATCAGGAACAAATATCTAAAACCTGGGAACAAACCCAGATTTTTAAAATCCTGTGATTTCTGATTGCAGTGACATACAGACATGTGAAGATCCTCATATTAGGCTCAAAACCATGATATTCCAGCACCTGGAAATCTCACTTTTTTGCCTATTGTAGCTATTGCTTCCTCATTTACAGGAAACCACCCTCCTGTTCGCTGCGGAAGCTCCTGGGATAAAGGTATGTCTGAGTGGGCCCTAATCCTTCACTGCCAGAAATAGTGCTCGAGCCGCACCAAACTTCAAATCCCAGGATTCCACAAGACTGACCCATGGCAGTTAAAATGATGCCGAACTGCATTAATTCTACAGTGTATGTGCACCCTAAGATAACAAATTCATAGGTATTTTAGCACTGTGGCTTAATAAACAACATACATGCCATGCATCTTTCTGCCTGGGTTTTCTTTTAATAACTCAAGGCTAACAGTGTAAAGAATACTTAATATTAATATCCTTTGCCAAAAAATGATGTTTTGGTTCCCAAAACACCTGTAGAGGAGAAGCAGACCAGTTGCAAGATTCTTTGCACTTCAGGATTTCATTAAGAGAAATCTGGTTGCTCAAAAACATTGTTGTGATATTGCTTTCTGCCTTGTGTTCACTCATGGTGATTCTATCAGAAGAATTTCTTGGCAAGAGATTTTTAATTTTTAGGAAAAAAATCAAAATCAGTGATATGTTTTCTCTCTCTTATTGAAATCCATGGGAGGCTCAACCTGGAAGGCCTGGAGGCTGGATAGAGAAACTTTCAGGAGTTGAGAAGGTGGGGTATGGGGGACTGAAACTGAGAAGTTGCCCACTTTTTCTTCATTCCTAACTTTGCTGTATAGCTGTAGCCTAGCATGGAAGAAATTTCCAAAATTTCCCTGTTAATGAAGTTAATTGCTGCCAAGGTTCTGCAATCATAACAAATTACCATTAGTGCATTTTCTGTTTTCTGTTTTGGGGGCAAATGCAAGTTGCAAGGTATCATAGTTTGAGCTATCATTTTTAACAGAGCATCCTTTGATAAAATAAACTCTTTGTCAGATCTATGTTTGCCACTGTAAGATAATTCAGAGAATTCATATCTCCAAGGCCAGGTGGTTAGCATACAAGGGCACTGAAGGGGCATGCAGCATAATCTCAGAGCCTCTGAACCAGAACATTTCAGAAATCTTGAAGAATACATTAAGTCCCTGGAGACTGGAAGTGGATAAATGCTGCCCCCACCTTCAAAAGGCAGAGGAAAATAGAACCAGAAAACTAATGACTGGGTCCATTTATATATTAATGTTAATAGTGTTGGGAATCAGGAGCTGTTAGGCTCAAAATAACCCTCTCTGGGGTAATTCCACCAAAATATAGCAGAGTGCTAGATGCACAGTTCATAAGCAGCAGAAACTTACATGTAGTGAGCAAGGATTGGCTTCCATTCAACAGGATGGAACAGGATTGCAGATCCACAACATCATAGGATCAAAAATAATATGTTTATTAAATATAAAAGAAGTCCAGTCTAGATAGGAAAGGTTATTGGAGCTAACTAGCTTCATTGAGCTATATTCTAAGAAAAAGGAAAAAGGGGAAAGAAGACTAAAAGTAACTATATCCACTACATCTTGCCTCACTCTAGAGCAGTGTTTCCCAACCAGTGTGCCGTGGCACACTAGTGTGCTGTGAGCGATCATCAGGTGTGCCGTGGAAAATTGGAACCTCCAATATCCTTTCTTCCCCCTCCTGCCAAACACTTTTTCTTCTCCATTCTGACTCCCTTCTTTCCAGCCTCGCTCTGCTCGCTTTGCCTCGCTTTGCTCACGCTACTGCGCAGACTTGCCCCACGTCTTCCTCCTTCCCCCCTCCCCTCCTGAACACGCTCACGCTGCCCCCTAGGATCAAAATGGCGGCAGAAGTGGCAAGAAAAAGTAAGTGTTCGGCAGGAGGGGGAAGAAAGGGCGTGAAGGGGGAGGAAGAGGTCTCTGTCGAAAGCTGGCATGGGCAAACTTGGACCTTCCAGGTGTTTTGGACTCCAACTCCCACCATTCCTAGCAGCCTTAGGCCCTTTTCCTTTTCTCCCCTCAGCCACTTAAGCAGGAAAGGGCCTCAGGCTGTTAGGAATGGTGGGAGTTGATGTCCAAAGCACCCAGAGGGCCGAAGTTTTCCCATGCCTGTTTTAGGGCCCTTAAAGCGGTGAGCCTCCTTCCAACATTGTGATTCTGGATAGAAAACAAACAACAATATAACATAACATTGTTTGAGTCCACAGTGCTCTCTGGGTGTAGGTGAACTACAACTTCCAAACTCAAGGTCAATTCCCAAGCAAACCCTTTCAGTACTTTCTGTTGGTAATGAGAGTTCAATGTGCCAAGTTTGGTTCAATTCTTGTTGCAAGAGTTCAGGATGCTCTTTGATTGTAGGTGAACTAAATCCCAGCAACTACAACTCCCAAATGTCAAGGTCTATTTTCCCCAAACTCCATCTGTGTTCACATTTGGGCATATTGAGTATTCATGCAAAGTTTGGTCCTGATCCAACATTGTTTGAGTCCACAGTGCTCTCTGGATATAGGTGAACTACAACTCCAAAACTCAAGGTCAATGCCCACCATACTCTTACAGTATTTTCTCTTGGTTATGGGAGTTCTGTGTGGGAAGTTTGATTCCATTCCATCATTGGTGGAGTTCAGAATGCTCTTTGATTGCGGGTGAACTATAACTCCCAGAAACTACAAGTACCAAATGACATTTTGTGTCATTTTGGTTGGTGGTGTGCCCCAGGATTTTGTAAATGTAAAAAATGTGCCGCGGCTCAAAAAAGGTTGAAAAACACTGCTCTAGAGAAGACAAAGGAGAAAAGGCCAGAAAATGGAGACAGGCCACATGGCTGCCCAGGGCAATAAAAATACATTTAAAAGAGAGGAAGTTAGGTTTCCCTGAAGAGATCACATTCCTAGGTATTCAAGGGGGGGGGGGAGATAGTGGCATGCAAAGATGAGTAAGGCAACCCCCTTCTTAACCCCTTCTTAAAATAAATTAGCTAGAGGAAATTAGGGAGGACTCCCTCAGTCTATCTAGGCTAACTACTCATTGAGAGCGGGAGACTTGTGCAGTCAGGGATGAAACCCAACAGATAGAAGGACACGTTCTAGAAGATATCATGAAATGATCGATCTGTGAGTTCTCATAAAAGAGTTCTGTACTTATCAAAAGCCTGCATTTGCTTTCTCAAAATCAAGTCATGCTAGGCTAATCCTAGGGTTACCATTTTTTGATATAAGAAATAAGGGACATTTACAGGATTTTTCACAAAAATAAGGGACACTTCATTAAAAACTTGAAACTCAAACATTAGGTAGAAATAGTTTTATTAACAGAATAAGATAATGACTGAAACTCACAAAAGAAACTGACTTACACCCTCTTAACAGTACATGGTATGTTTCTGCATGCTTTGTCATGCAGAAAAAACATTATAAGTACCTAATTTTCTCCATCTGTATTTAGTACTTGACTTTGCTGACTTTAAAAGTGCACTGTCTAAACATTAAATTAAATAAATTTTATAAGACAGTACATCTTCATGATTATTATGTCAATAGTTAATGGTATAGTATAGTATGGGATACACAGCATTGTATAGTATTGGGATGCACAGCTAGGCCTATTTTAAGAGTAACTCTCAAGCAACCAGAAACTATCTTTATCCAACATGATCCAACATTCCCCTTGGGTAACGGTTAATTAGTCTACTGTACTTTGAAAAAGTCCTGTATCGCCTCTTCCTTCCAACAGGGATGCAGGCTGCCCTGCGAGTGGGAATCCCCGGGCAGGCATTGCCGTGGAAACCGCAGCGCACCGCTTCCTCTGGTCAACCCCACCCAGTCCTGTCCTGCTAGTCAAAAATAAGGGACAGGGCCTGAAAATAAGGTACACAAATTTTAGGGCCAAAATAAGGGACGTCCCTTAGAATAAGGGACATATGGGAACCCTAGCTAATCCTATCTCTTTTTTAAGTATACAAAAAGTTACACGCTTGGTAGATCAAACACTGTACTGATGTTCTTCATGGTTGCACTCATGCTTTTGATAAGGTCCCCCCATAATATTTTGCATAGTTTTGCCCATCTTTTAGTCCTGCTGGTGTTTTGGACTTCAGACAGTTGGCCAAGCTGGCTGGGCCTTCTGGGAATTGAAGTCCCCAAATGTAGAGGGTCATAGGTTAGGAAACCACTGCCTACAAGCTAAACCAAGAAAAGAAGGGCTCAGTGATGCTGGTGGTAAGTATGAGATTTGTAGCTGATTGACAGGTTAAACCAAAAACAAGTATTAACTAATGGTTGTGGAAACAAGCATTCAGGGAGTAGCATATCAACAATGAAAATATACAACCACAACATAATAAAAACGAATCAGCTTGGACATTGACTACGAGACTAGAGGTTATGATTTTAAATTAGTTACTTCAGTGTTTCCCAACCAGTGTGCTGGGGCACACTAGTGTGCCGTGAGCGATCATCAGGTATGCCATGGGAAATTGGCACTCTTCCCCCTCCTAGCAGCTCTTTCTACCTCTTTCCCTCCCCAAAGATCCTCCCTGAGGCAAAGGAAGGGCTCCACCAAATGCCAGTGCCTTGAGGAAGCCTTCAGGAGCCTCAACTCAGCAGAGCTCCAGCTCCTGCTCAGGGCTGCTTCAGCCTCTCGATGCTCCCAGGTTCACTCACTGCCCAATTCACCGACATGGTGAAATTTCACAAGGGTCTGGAGAACAAGCCCTATGAGGAGCAGCTTGAAGAGCTGGGCATGTTTAGCCTGTAGAAAAGAAGGCTGAAAGGAGACATAATAGCCATGTGTAAGTATGTGAGAGGAAGTCATATATATGTTGGGTTCATCAAAACAGGCCCAGGTTTCACACTGAGTGTATAAATACATTTATAAACATATTAACTATATGTATTACTGTGTTAGAGGGTCATTTTGCTTGGTGGTGTGCCCCAGGATTTTGTAAATGTAAAAAATATGCATGGCACAAAAAAGGTTGGGAAACACTGAGTTATTTAAATGGATCTATATGATTTTAATTATGTTTTTATTGTTAATATGTGAGATATTCATTTATATACAACATATGTTATGTGGCACTGCATTGCCAAATTGAGTCAACTTTGGGATGAGATAGAGCAGGGTAGAAATGTATTTGAATCTGAATTATTTGTTTATTGTACCAGCTATAGGCGATGACATCAAATAATATACAGCCTTTAAAAGTAGAATGAGCACTTTCCAATATAAATGTTAAAACTCATGGGTAGAAATGTAATAAATACATTTATAAATAATGGCTTTTTGTCATTCCTGACTGGGTTTATATAGAACTCTACTTTGTGCTGTTGATGTTGTGTGCCTTCAACATATTTCTGATTTATGGTGATGCTCAGGCAACCTTTTCATAAGGTTTTCTAGGCAGAATTTCTTCAGAGATGGTTTGCAGTTTCCTTCTTCTCAGCAGGTTTCCATTCCAGTTTCAGGTTGTATCAATAGTACCATAATGTTCTGTTATCTTATTCTTTCTTTTATTAAAATACTAGCTTGGGGACCCGGCGGTGTCCGGGTCATTTGAGAAGTGCAGCAGGATGTATAGTGGGTCATGGGCGCTCTGTGTGGCAAGTTTGGTCTTGATCCATCATTATTGGGAGTTGCAGTGGTATCATGAAATTACTGAAGGTAGTGGAAGTCCCATCATCTCTGGTCCACCCTCCCCCAAAGTGTAGTAGGATGTAGATTGGGTCATGGGGGCTCTGTGTGCTAAGTTTGGTCTGTATTGGTGAATGGATGAGGGTTGCATTGTTTTAGGAAGTGAGTGAAGGTACTTCAAGTCCCATCATCCATGGTCCATCTCACACAAAACAGCACCAGGATGTAGAGTGGGTCATGAGGGCTCTGTGTGCCAGGTTTGGTGTTGATTAGTCATTGGATTAGGTTTGTAGCAGGCTTGGAAAGTGCGGGAAGGTACTGCAAGTCCCATCATCCATGTTCTGCCCCCCTCCAAAGTTCAGTAGGCTGTAGAGTGGGTCACTGGGGCTCTGCATGCCAAGTGTGGTGTTTCTCGGTGTTTGTTGGGGGCCGCAGTTGTCTGTGGGAACAGAGGGGTGTGAAAGTACTACAAATCCCATCATCCATTGTCAGTTCTCCCCCAAACCTCACCAGGACGTGAAGGCAGTCATGGGGGTTATGTGTGCCAAGTGTGGTCTCAATCAACAATTGGATGAGGGTCGCAGTGGACTTGGGAAGTGAGTAGAGGTACTTCAAATCCCATCATCCATGGTCCACCCTCCTCCGATCTGCACCAGGATGTAGAGTGGGTCATGAGGGCTCTGTGTGGCAGGTTTTGTGTTGATCAGTCATAGGATTAGGTTTGTACCAGTCTTGGAAAGTGAGGGAAGGTACTGCAAGTCCCATCATCCATGTTCTGGCCACCTCCAAACTGCAGTAGTATGTAGAGTGGGTCACTGGGGCTCTTTGTGCCAAGTGTGGTCTTTATCAGTGTTTGTTGGGGGCCACAGTGGTCTGTGGGAACAGAGGGGTGAGAAAGTACTACAAATCCCATCATCCATTGTCAGTCCTCCCCCAAACCTCATCAAGGACGTGAAGGCAGTCATAGGGGTTATGTATGCCAAGTTTGGTCTCGATCAGTGATTGGATGAGGGTTGCAGCGAACATGGGAAGTGAGTAGAGGTACTTCAAGTCCCATCATCCATGGTCCACCCTCCTCCAAACTGCACCAGGACATAGAGTGGGTCATGGGGGCTGTGTGTGCTAAGTGTGGTCTGTATTGGTCCTTTTGGTGGCCTCAGTGGTCTGTGGGAACCAAAGTG